>CM031371.1:3185785-3558741 GCA_018208015.1 Medicago ruthenica
AGATGAAAGCGACGTTTCCAAACACATAGGACACACTCCGTAGAAGCATCCTTAGGAAGCACAAAGGGCGTTATCATAAATGTAAATGAAAATGAAAGCACAAGATCGTCACAAGATCATTTATTGTGATTTGTGAGGTCACTCAAAGCACCATAATTCAACCACAGTTTCTCATGTTAAGAAGAACTGTTTCAAGGATGTCTCCCCCAACATTTATAAACTCTCAATGTCTCTCGGTGAAAATACCTATTAACAATTATTACGAAACATTTGGACAACTTTAAATGTTTAGCATTCATCTGTAAAAAAAAGTTTAGCATTCAGGAACGAATTGAAAAATTTGTACTCTCGCTTACCAAAATATCTAATAATATTTGATTTTATAGGGTTAAATAATAGTTTATTTTATTTATAAAATGTTTATTACATTCTTTTTTGTAAATAGACGGATGATTCACGCCACTATCATAAGTAATTCATCTGTAAGAGAAGGATTTGAAATTGACAATGGGCACATATCATAAGTAATATTAATTGGAAAAAGAATGGTTTATCAATGGCTTCTAAGTACTATGTATGTTTCCTAAAAAAAAAAAGCACTAGGTATGAATGTGCTTCGAAACTATACGCGTTGTCAATCTAAGTCACAGTGCCTCTCTCTTAAGTCTTAGACTCTTAGGGTTTGTTTAGTATTTGGGGTTTTTTTTAGGGGAGGAGAGCTCTTTAAAATTTTATTGTATTGTCAAAATTATTCTCAAATTATTATAATCAATATTATCCTTATTATAATTTTTATTATTAGATTATCTATCAATGTAATTTTTTTACATGTAAAAAACCACTCTTTCAACCTTACTATTGCTGCTTCAACTTTAGTTTTCTCTTTGACTTTATACTCGTTCTTAATTATTTGGCTTGTTTACAGTGATGATGAATGAGTCATTCACGATTACACATTTACGTTGGCTTAATGTTTTCGATCCTTTATCCATGATGGCCTGTATCTGGCTTTACTATTTTATATTTGGCTTTATATCATGTTAGTTACGTTTGCGTTAATGAATGAAACATTCCTCAGGAAGAGTCCTCGGGAAATATTCCGGTTCCTTTAATAATTTTTATCCATATAGTTTCTGTTATTTGGCTATTTCTTTTCTTTTCTTTTCTATTCTAGTTTATTTCATAAAGTCAATTGTCACTTTTTTTTCTCTCCTCTTTTTATTAATTTAAGGGATTATCATCAAGCCATAGCCTGCAATTGGATTGAAGCATTATGATACAATGTGATAGTATGAAGCCAAATAATACTAATATAAGTGAGATCCCCAACCCTTTTCTCCTATAGAGGTTCCAAAAACTCAATAGCAATCTCACAGTTGTTATCTAAACCAAGATAAAACTTTGATGATTATTGTAAAATTCCCATTTCAGAAACTAATTAGTCAATAGTGGATGTTTATTTCAATTGCAGCAAGGTGACAGTGGCAAGGCTAAAATGACAAACCCGTTCATTTATAAAACAATATATTTATCCAAAACAATAGTCCTTATGATAGTCATGGTTTAACAATTATAATAAAAGGTTGATCGTACTGTTGAAAACATATATAGTGAAGTGAAGTTACCAAGTATGCTTTTAGTTAAAAACATTCTCGTATTCGTATAGTGAAGTTCCTAACTAACTAGGTATGCATTTAGTTAAAAACCCATACATATAGCTATTAAGGGACTAACACTTGTGTGACTTGTATGACATTGTGGTGTCAATGTCATGTGATATTGGTCAACTATAATGTGACAAATGATTTTCTTCTCTCTCATTCATAAAGATTTTTTGCTTTTTGTTATTTTTTTAAGTAAAAAGTGACATGTGGCACGACACCACAATGTGAGACAAGTGTTGTCCGTTATTAAGTATACATATAGTGAAGTTACAATGTTACACATAAACATTTAGTTTTCTTTTTTTTTAAGGACATAAGCATTTAGTTAAAAATTCATTCATTGTTATGATCAGAATCTCATTCCACTTACCCCACATTATTTTATAAGTAGACAACTACCTAAGAAAGAAGGCAATTTTAACTAAAATGTATTTTCTTAATTACACACTTGGTGTATTATTATTACTATTTTCTTAGGGACACTTGGTATAATGTTGTAATGCTGTTGTACATATATGCTTATAGTTCTTGAACCAACAAAATAACCAATCCAAATTAGAAAACATATACACGTGACCTCTCTAAACAGGATCATGTAATCCAAATACATAATCAAAATGGGATCAAAGTGATAAAAAGTTAATACCAAAACATATTCAGAACATCAAAGAAAAAAACATTAACTTTAACTTTAGAACTAGGGAAAATGCAATTGTGGAAATTTAGCAACACAATCGACGTTAGAATTTTCGTTGAAAAAAAAAATCGACGTTGGAACAAAAAAATGATTGGGATGATCGTAACTTTCGCAACACAATCGATCTTTATATGCTCCAAAATTCCCAAATATACAATTTGACTTCTTTTTTCCTCAGTATATAATATAATTATTATTAATTATTTGTTCAAATTATAGTTGAAAATAAAAAAGAGAAATTTGGAGGGGACTGAGATGAATTTAGTATGCCATTTAAAAATTATCTTATTTAGAATTAATCTATTTTATAATATAAATAGATTTTTTTGGGAAATCTGCGAACGAATTCGCCTCTCTCGCAGAATGCTTTAACTGGACACTCCAACTCCTTTGCAATAAATCATGCACATTACTGATAATTGCCGCATAATAATGCCAAGGATTCACCATGGTTGACACTAACTGGACAACTAGAGTCGAGTCAGAGTAGCAAATCACATCCTTATATCCTCTTTCCCAACCTGCTTTCAAGCCATGATACAGAGCTAACAATTCTACATGTATGACTGTGGAAATACCAACATTTCCAGCAAACCCATATATCCAACTGCCATCATTCCTACGAAGGACGTCACCAAAACCAGATATTCCGGGATTTCCAAAACAGTTGCCATCAACATTCAAGACAACGGCCATACTCTCCTACGGATGCCAAGTCACATAACGACCTCCTATATCCGTGGATAATGCCGGAGAGAAAACAGAACGAAGAAGGGATGCCAAATTGTAATTTTTTACCTTCAAGGGAAAAATAGAAATTATCTCATTTTCCATACAAAGTGAGTTTCGTGCGCACCAAATCCACCAAAGAGCTGCAAAGAATAAATGATTATTTGTGCTAAACGCGCCTTGTCTGAGCCAGGTGACCATAGAATTCCCCAAAGATGCTTCACAAACGGACAATCCCGAAAACAGTGCATGATACTTTCACCACTATTGAGGCACCTCAGGCAATTATTAGTGTCTAGCATACCTCTGTTGTGCAGCAACGACCTCGTAGGAACAACATCATGGCAAACCGTCCAATATAGAAATTTAATCTTTTCAGGAGCAGCTAAACTCCAAATCCACGTCCACGATCCGACTTCTTCCTCGCTTGCGTCACTTCAGAAGCCACTTATACCCAACTTTCACCTAATAAATACCATCCAGATTACCCTTCCACGTAAAGCCATCCAGAATCTGACCATTCAAACACTCCGGGGTGCCACAGATAGCCTCAACTACAAGAGAATGAAGTTGGGTATATAAACGACCCAACGCCCAAGTATCATCTTGAATCACATCAGCTATTGTCAAGTGGACATCATGAATATCAACATATAAAACTTGTTCACATAACTTCCCAAATTTAGTCCATGGCGCATACCAAAAGGAAGAAGACCCGTCTCCTAGTCTATAGTCAAACCCATTTTGAAGTGTTGCCTTTGCTTTCATAATAGATTGCCACACAATGGAACCTTGGGTTATGGGCATATCAAGAAAGAACTTATCACCAACATACTTGTGTCGAAGCATAGACACCCACAACTTATCTGAGTTGCAATGAATGTCCCAAACCAGCTTTCCCAGCATAATCGTATTTGATTTGCGAGCCCTTCGAATACCCAAACCACCAACTTTCCGCGGCCTAGTGATCTTATCCCATCCCACAAGATGTACGACCTTATCCTTGTTCCCCTTCCACAAAAAAATGCGCGCATACTTATCTATGTGCTCACAAATAGAATAGGGTAACCAAGCAATATGCATGTAATAGCTGGGAATTGAGGTCAACACCCACTGAACTAGTGTCAATCTACCCGCCTTGTTAAGTAGCTTGTTTTTCCAGGAGGCTAATCTCCTTTGAATTTTATCAATCAAAAACTCATAGTCACTCTTAGTTAACCGCCCATGAACCATAGGGAAGCCAAGATACTTTTCCAGCGAAAGGGTTCGCCGAATTCAAGTTGTTGCAACCATCGATTCAATCTTACTTCTTCTGGTGGTAGCTGAGAAGAAAGCTCTCGATTTTGAAATATTTTCTTTCAACTCCGATATATTTGCAAAAATTGTCAAAATCCATTCCACCATAAGTATAAATTGTACCGAGAAGCATAAGAAACTTCCCCAAATATTACACACCAGGAAAATAGATAAAGGCACAAGAAAATAAAATGCAGGCACACATCAACGGGGTCCAACTTCAATCCTCATCTTCTCTCTCCACCTCCTCCTCTTCACCATAAATTGGATAAGGGTCGTCATCGTCATTCAGAATCGACACTCTTGTGTGGGCGGGTCTTCCACTTGCACTTCCTCCAATGTTCTGTCATTTATCCCAAATTCATTGTCATAAAACAACATGCAGGCGTTTATGCAACAATCAATCTTTTTAACGTTTAATCCTAACTTCATCATCAAACTCTCAGCATCATAATAACTTGCTGACAAATTATCTTTAAATGAAGTCGCATCCAACAACATCTTCGTAACATCATCCACGCTTTTATCAGCAACATTATAATTCGACTTATGAGCTAAAAGTCTCACACACATAGATAACTTTGATTCCGAAGACCCTTCAAACAATGAGGCATTACATTCACTCAACAATTGGTAAAATCTTTGTGCTTTCTTATTTCGGAGTTGTTCGCCTTGTTCATCTTCAACATCATCATCATAAGACAATTCCACACCTAAAGCATTAGCGACCATATCATCCATCATGTTGAATTGTTAATCGTTGAATTGTTCATTGTATTCCACATTTGTTCCACTACTCGAAGCTTGTGCAAGGAACCACATGAGGCAGCTTAACTTGACATGCAAATGACATAAAAAAATTATATGTCAATATAAGAAATAAAACTTAGAATAAAAAAATATATAAGTGAAGAGATTACCAAATAGTTGTAAAAAAATTTGTGTTTTTGGAGAAGGAAATAGGGGTATGTGTTGTGTTGTGTTGTGTTGAAGGGGGAAGGAGAAAATTAATGGAATTTTTTTGGTACCGTCTGGAAATGAGAAAATGAGGGGAAGGGTTGATTATATAGGCCAAAATCTGCCAGGGCTAAAACGAGGGGTATGCCCCTCGGAAATTCCATCCAATCCTTAGCAAGATTCGGTCAGAACGGTCAAAAATGAGCCAGGGAATCCAAGCATTTTCCTAGGAGCTTGCCCTTGGCATGGTCAGCATTGCAGCTTTATTGCAGGGCATTGTCAAGTCATGCACGCATTCTGTTAACCCAGGGTCAACTCCTGGGGTAAAGCCCTAACATAAACTTTAACCGGCCTGCTCCTTGTCCCCCATTTGATTTTCAAAAATGGCCCCCAAAATGATGTCAGGGGTTATGGCATTTTGCCAGGAGCTTACCCCTGACACAAGTCAGCAGCTTCCCGCCATCTGTTGGAGTAAGCCCTAATAGCCAATCTATTTTGATTGTATTTGGCTTTGTATCATGACTTTTATATATATATATATATATATAAGGCATTTATTTATTCTTTTGTTCAGTTTCAAAATAATAAATTCCCTAGAATAATTAGTCTGTTTAATGGAGCATTAAGTGTGACTTAATCGTGAGATCCATTAAACGAAATGACATTATTCTTAAAGTATCTGTAGTCAAGCTTTATTGTGAAATGGGATAACATTAAAGCATAGAGACTATTATGTGGGTAGACTGATGATCACATCTCACGGATCATAGATAAAGAGTTATCAAGTCTTCACATAGGTATAAATATTAGGAGTAATATTTATACTGGAATGACCCACCATGAGAATACTACATAGTAAAAGTTATGAAAAGTGTCATAAGATATTCTCATAGTGATAGTGGTGTGTTCCACCCTTTGACTTGAAACCACTATGTACCCTAGATGTAGGAGTCGAGTGTTTTATCACCATTCAAACGTTGTCTGTAATAGGATGACTATAAAGTTGGTTGATGGGTACTCCATGAATCATGTTGAGGGACATGAGTGACCTAGATGGAATTTTCCCCTCCTACATAACAGGAGAAATGTCTATGGGCCCAATATTGAACTAGACAAGGATGACACGGTCTATGCCTTGTGTTCAATATAGACATGAGGGCAAAATGGTAATTATACACACGATCATTATCACGGAAAGATTTCGTCAGATCACATGACATTCTCGTCACTTGGGTAGCAGTGATGTGTTGCTAGATACCGCTCACTGTTTATAATATTAAATAGGCGATTTAATATTATTTCCAACGTTACGGGAACCTATAGGGGTCACACACAAATGACAGATAGATGAAAGAAATAAATAAGTAAGACTTATTTATAAAATAATAAGTAGGACTTATTAGTAATTAAATAATTAAGTATGACTTATTATTTAATTTATGAAATAGAGAAACGCGGTCCATCGTAAGGTACGGTGTGTTTAAGTGAAATATGGTGCACCGTAAGGTACGGTGTATTTAAGTGCTTGACTTGTTGACCACACAAGTGGTTCTATAGAACCCTTGTGATGAAACATTACATACTTTTGTTGAACGCTTAAGCTGATTCACAAAAGTTGTGAAACCTAGCCGCCGCTCTCTAAACCCTATTCTCTGAATCTCCGTTGGAATTGGCTAGCACCGGTCATCGGAGAAGTTATGTTCGTGTGGACTGAATAGAGGTATCGCTACGTTGCTTTGCTCGTGATCAGAAACAATTCCGCCACAAAGGTTCTGCTCTTCAAGAGGTAAACACATGAATCTTTAATTTGTTTGATTTGTGATTAATGATTTAATCAAGATCCGTTTCAATGAGCATAGTTCTGATTAAATCATTGAATTCGAATCTATTGTTGTTTGCCTAAACAAGATTGAATGATTTGTCATTTTAGTTTATCGATTTGTGAATATGATTCAATCGATATTATTGCTGCGTTTATGAATACGATTCAATTTGTAAATATGCTATGCGTGCGTTTTTCTTTCCGCTGCAGTTTGTTTTTATTTCAACGCAGCATAATCAATGATTTTATGATTTCAAATTGTTTGAAATTATGGAAGAGTGATAATTTGAATTCTAATAATGTTGTTTTTATATATGCTTGAACGATAACTATTGGTTTCATGCTTCAAGAGTTGGAGTAGGTGAATTTGATTCTAAATCAATATGCATGTCTGTTCCTGTAAGGAGAAGAAAGTCTTCTAACTTGATTCAATATTTTGATATTTTATTTTAATATTTATTTACATGGATTCATCTCAAAAGTTGCGTTGCAATTTCTTTAAGAAATTTTTTTCGTACATTTTTAAGGGATGGATCATGATAATATTAATAAAAAAAAATGGTTGCAACTAAAATATAAATGATTTGATCCGATATATAATCGGTGTCATCTGAGAATATTGGAAACAAATATGGCAATTAATTTAATGTATTTTATATTAATTAAAATTGATTGATCGATATCATATATGTGATATATGATTCTGATACGACATCAATATATGTGATATATTGATTGTGTCATTCGTTCAATATGTTTTATATAATTGATTGTGAATTTGTAGACAATTCGTGAGATTGAGCTTCGATATCCGATTCTGGTGAAACATCAAAGATCCGGTTGTCCATACTGAGCAAACAATTGTTAAAACTATTGATGTTTGATCGTCGTATTAGGTTGCCTAACTATACAAGAGTTGTATTATTATGGTTGTCTCATTCGTCAATTGTTTTCAAAAGATTGTTGTGAATTTGAACAATTCGTGAGATTGAGCTTCGATATCCGAATCTGGTGAAGCATCAAAGATCCGATTGTTCATGCTAAACAAACAATCCTTGAAACTATTGATGTAGTGTGATCTACGTAGTGTGATCGATCATAATGTTTAATTAATTAATTCAATTGGAGAAAGGTAGATTTAAAAGATCATGATTTTGAAAGAGTTTCAATATCAGGTATGATCTTTTGAATTTGGTAATTTAAAGATTTTCACATCTTTAGTTTAATTCATTTCCAATTTAAAAGGATCATGATTTTGAAAAGTTTCAATATCAGATATGATCTTTTGAATTTGGTAGTAAAATATTTGCATAATTTTAGCACCATAATTTGTTTTGGAAACAGATTGATTGCCTAAATAAAACAGATTTAATTATAATAATTATTGAGTGTCAATATTACTATAATTAAATAAATAAAAATTCTACCTTTTTGGATTGTTTTTCAAAAGTTGTTTGAAATGGTAGTAAACGATCCTTATTTGATAGTAAATTTAAAATGTCATGATTTGAAATAGTTTCAATGTCATGTATGATTTTGAATTTATTTAAAAGATTTGCACGATGTTAACATAATTTGTTTCTAATTTAAAAGAATCATGATATTGAAAGAGTTTCAATATCGGATATGATCTTTTAGATTTGGTCATAATATTTGCATATTTTAATTTTATTTATGACCCGATTGACTTTGAAAATAGTTTCAAAGTATATGTTTATACATATGAATCAATTTTATATGGCATATATCTCGGTCAAAATATTATTTCCAAATCTTGATTGACTCTAAAACTGTTTAATGATAATAATAAATAGTTATTATTATTTATCATTAAGTTTAAGGTTAGTTTACTTTGGCGTTTATTCATTTAAATAAAATATGATCTGCGTGTCATAGTTTATTTTATTTAAATACGGTCTGCGTGTCGTGATTTATTTTATTTAAATATGACATGCGTGTCGTGATTTATTTTATTTAAATACGACCTGCGTGTCGTTTCATTTATTATTTTATTTAAGAGTTAAATATTGTAATTGCTTCAAGAGTTGAAGAGAAGACGACGCCAAAAGATGATTCTGATGGAGAAACTTTTGAAGCTTGCTCGTGGGTCAAAGAATTGTAATAAAGTAGTTTATTTAATTCTTACGCGTTAGGAGGTCATAACCATACTACCTAATTTATTTTATGTATGTGATGCATGAAATGTATGTTTAGTTAGCGCATGTATGAGATGTATGCTTAACGAGTTTTAGATGTATGTTAGCATGTATATTTTAAATGTTTTATATACTTGCTATATATGAGCATGAATGTCATGCATATCAAGACACGCGTATATAGATACACATGTCGGTGAGATCAAACTAATTAAAATCCTTCAAATAGAATATTAAGTTAAATGCCTTCCAAAGGATAACACCCTTCAAGACTAGTCTCGAATAGTGTGGGTTCGCCCTAGCGAAGTTCATTTTCTATACTAGTGAGTTGCGGTGAGGTAATTCCATTTACCCGACTGTTATTCTTTGGGTCTAACTTAACTAAATTATTTTAATAAGATTAAAATATATTTAGAAGCAATGTTTGGGAACATCTATATGATAGATTAGAGTAAGGAGTTACTCGCCCAAATGGTTTGAAAGTTGTATGAGATACAATTGGAAGGAGTTCCTACCTAAATAGCTAAGTTTTGGGGGATCAGCCCTCGCTGACTCAAAACGAAGTGAAATATGGATTTCAATCCACTAGAAAATCTTCCAATGAGATTTTCCGAATCAAATGTTGAAGGTCATTTGTTTTGAGTAAAATAGTGGGAGCATATTAATTAAAGACCTAATTAAATATGTTTTAAATCATGATACATTTATTTAATTTATTTTCTGTATTTAGAATTTCTTTGGCACATGCATTTTATTATACTGTTAAATGTTCTTATAAAGAACAAAATCTTCAGAAAGGGGTTTCTGAATTGGTACAAGAAAAACTGTTAATGTTTTTAAAAGAGTCAAAATATAAGAAAGAGGTAAGACTTCTTCTTTGCCCATATGGTTATAGAAAGTTAAATTTCTACTTCTGCATCATAAGTATATGATACTTGATGATTGATCTCATATTTGTTGAAATATAGAGTTTTAAGGAAATAGGACATTAACTATAAGTGAAGTCCACCTACGTCTAGAATGGAACAAATTGTTTCATTGACATAGGAGCTAATGCTTGGACTTAAATTTAACTTGATATGGAACCAAATAATTGTTATTAAATTCCATATAAAATAGAAGCATTAAATCCTAAATCTTGTATTGACAAGATAAAGATTGTGTAGTTGAATAAAAGACAAATGTTGTCCTATTATCCAAATAATGTTTTCTATACAAGTGTGTTAATCAAGTAATGGACTTGAGATCCATGACTTTGATAAGCTGGTCTATAACATATGAGAAAAAGGATCAAATGTGATTTGAACCTTTTGTATATCATCGGCATTATTGTTGCAAAGAAGTGTGATTCACAATTTCAGATTCCATGAATATGGACTATTGGACTCATTTGATATCTTATCATTTGAAGGATATGAGTTCCGCCTTTAAAATATTTCAGTGTTAGAGAACATCTGATTTATTCGAATCAATATACATATGATGTATATGGATCACCAAACACATTTGCTAGAGATATTTATTTCTCTTACTTCATTTACATTACTGATTAGATTAGTAAATGTAAATATGTGTTTGACACGAGTTAGAAATCTTTGAATTGGTTCAAAGAGTTCAACTATGGAGTAAAGGAATAATTTTGAAAAGTATAAAGATCATATGAGTATGTCATGATGGTTAATACTTAATTAATAATTTTGAAAAGTATAATGTTTGACATGACTTGATCTAAAATAGTTTGATTATAACTCCATGACTCTTGAAATTGATTAAATTACAGTTATTTTTCCCACTATAAGTTCCAATTGAGGTAATTATAAAGACACCATATTAGATATGGAGGTAAGAGTACCTAGTCTGACTTTATGATAATTTGGGGTTATAAAGTTTATTAGATAAACTATATTCCAAATTAGACAAATGTATATTTGTGGAGGTACCCTAAGGAAAAATAAGGGATACTAATTTTACATCACTTTATATGACAAAAGTCGTTTGTCTCTGGATCTGGAGTATTCCTCTTGAAGGAGTATATCTCTGCAGGAGCCAGTGGGAGTGATGTAGAACTTGAATTAAGTCAAGTACCACAAAATACATGTTTCTCTAAGAATGGAACAAGAACTGATTCAGCAAAGGGTTGTTGTTAAATCACCAGTTCGAGTAGCACAAGATCTAGATGAGTCTGACATGTCATATCACTAGGATGAGAAACATGATTTTGTCATGGCTCAACAAGGTGATATGATGCTAATGCAAGATGGGCGCCTGACTTACTAGAAGGCCGTAAATGGCCTGAATTCTGAGAAGTGGCTAGATGCCATGGGATCCTATATAGAGTCCATGTACACAAACCATATATGGATATTGGTTATATCATCCAATGAGTACGACTCATGAGATGAATGTGGGTTTTCTTATATAAAACTAACATGGATGGTATTATGAACACCTTTAAGATATGATTGATCATAGACGGTTTCGTGCAAAATCATGATGCAAATCGTGATGAAACCATTACATCATGATAATTCTTAAATCTAACGATTCCATTTGCCATTGTTTTATAATACACATGATGGATAATGAGGTTGCATTCCTTAATTGGAATGACCTTATATATGTATTTGACATATATGTAGGGTTTCGTTAATCGGATGCTAGAAAGGTGCATATATTACAAAACTCATGTATGGAATGGAGCAAGCTTCTCGAAGTTGAATTGTTTATTTTATTAATAGAGTTTTATGAAAACTTAGATTAATAAAAGAACAAATTTAAATCTTGTGCACACAAGGAAATTAGTGGGAGCATTGATATTAGTTTGGTGGAGTATGTGGATGACATACTAGTCACCAAAACAATTTGTCTACACATGTGAGACATGGTTAGAAAATTATTTCTAATTTGTACCAAAATTGATTCTAGTGTTCGACACTAGAATACCTTCAGAATATCCTTGGATGTCTTAAAGGACTTAGGATTGTTTCTTGAACACAGATGAAAAGGAACATCGTAAAGGAGTTACAATGATGACAACTTTCATATCTGTGTATAGTATATCCAGATCGCAATCTGGAATAAATGTTATGCTTAGATATCAACTATAAAATTTGTAAAAGTACAAGCTTTAGATAGTTGTTGTTTCTATTACAGATGTCAAATATATGATTTGAATCGTTTAGCTCATAAATGACCGAAAACATGTGCTTATTGCGTTGCGGATTCCATTGATCCCATCTGAGGTGAAATTGGTTTAATCTTGCAAGCAATGAAAACTAGATCTCACCAATGATTCAAATGTATATGTTGACACTTCAATTTCCTTTTGATAGAAGATCGAAAGTGGAAATTGAAAGAAGTATAACCTACCAACATAGGAAAGGTTCCTTACCTGCTAGTAGAGTATCTTGCAAATAGTGTGCTTGATGCTAACATTTGACCAATATATATTGAGCTAATATTTGATTGGTTTTTAGTGCTAGTGGGAGATTGTTGGAGTAAGCCCTAATAGCCAATCTATTTTGATTGTATTTGGCTTTGTATCATGACTTTTATATATATATTTATGAATATATATATATATATATATATATATATATATAAGGCATTTATTTATTCTTTTGTTCAGTTTCAAAATAATAAATTCCCTAGAATAATTAGTTTGTTTAATGGAGCATTAAGTGTGACTTAATCGTGAGATCCATTAAACGAAAGGACATTATTCTTAAAGTATTTGTAGTCAAGCTTTATTGTGAAATGGGATAACATTAAAGCATAGAGACTATTATGTGGGTAGACTGATGATCACATCTCACGGATCATAGATAAAGAGTTATCAAGTCTTCACATAGGTATAAATATTAGGAGTAATATTTATACTGGATTGACCCACCATGAGAATACTACATAGTAAAAGTTATGAAAAGTGTAATAAGATATTCTCATAGTGATAGTGGTGTATTCCACCCTTTGACCTGAAACCACTATGTACCCTAGATGTAGGAGTCGAGTGCTTTATCACCATTCAAACGTTGTATGTAATAGGATGACTATAAAGTTGGTTGATGGGTACTCCATGAATCATGCTGAGGGACATGAGTGACCTAGATGGAATTTTCCCCTCCTACATAACAGGAGAAATGTCTATGGGCCCAATATTGAACTAGACAAGGATGACACGGTCTATGCCTTGTGTTCAATATAGACATGAGGGCAAAAGGGTAATTATACACATGATCATTATCACGAAAAGGTTTCGTCAGATCACATGACATTCTCGTCACTTGGGTAGCAGTGATGTGTTGCTAGATACCGCTCACTGTTTATAATATTAAATAGGCGATTTAATATTATTTCCAACGTTACGGGAACCTATAGGGGTCACACACAAATGACAGATAGATGAAAGAAATAAATAAGTAAGACTTATTTATAAAATAATAAGTAGGACTTATTAGTAATTAAATAATTAAGTATGACTTATTATTTAATTTATGAAATAGAGAAACGCGGTCCATCGTAAGGTACGGTGTGTTTAAGTGAAATATGGTGCACCGTAAGGTACAGTGTATTTAAGTGCTTGACTTGTTGACCACACAAGTGGTTCTATAAATAGAATCCTTGTGGTGAAGCATTACATACTTTTGTTGAACGCTTAACCTGATTCACAAAAGTTGTGAAACCTAGCCGCCGCTCTCTAAACCCTATTCTCTGAATCTCCGTTGGAATTGGCTAGCACCGGTCATCGGAGAAGTTCTGTTTGTGTGGACTGAATAAAGGTATCGCTACGTTGCTTTGCTCGTGATCAGAAACAATTCCGCCACAAAGGTTCTGCTCTTCAAGAGGTAAACACATGAATCTTTAATGTGTTTGATTTGTGATTAATGATTTAATCAAGATCCGTTTCAAGGGGATTTGTTCCACTGAGAGGATTAAATTTTTTGAAAAAAACCCCTCTTAAATCCCTTCACCATCTGCTTTGGCAATTTGCCAGGGATTTCCCTGGCTCTAGCCCTGGTTTTTTTCCCAGGAGTTCATGCCTCTGTCTTAAATCCCTGGCAAATTGCACTATTTCTTGTAGTGGCATAGACTAATTGGTCTAAACTCCTTAAAACTTTGGGGACAATCAACTTTAGGGATAAGAGCTATAAGAGTTCATGCAATAACTGGATCAAAAGTACTTGTAGTAAATGCTTGAGTCACAAGTGTAGTCACATTTCCCCCCACAATATGCCAATATTGCTTGAAGAAGATACACTGGAATCCATCTGGTCCCGGGGACTTATACGCATGCATCTGATTGAGAGCCTTAGTTACCTCTTCTCTGGTTACTATTTGAGTCAAAATACTAGTAGCTTCCTCAGAAAGTTTGGGAACATGCAATCCATCACTAGTTGGAACATTGTTTGTCAGTTGTAAAGTGCTACAAAACAATTGCTTAAAATATCTCTGCTCCTTATCATCATCAATACACCATATGTCGCTAGGAAGGTGAAGCCCATGGATTCTATTACATTTTCTTCGAATAACTGTCTGAGCGTGAAAGTATTTGGTATTTTTATCCCCACACTTTATCCATTTTTCCTTAGATCGTTGGTACCAATGAAGTTCCTCTTGAAAAAGTACTCTATCATACTCTTGCTGTCTTGCTGAAGTTCCCGTTCAAGGTACACTAATCTGGCAGAATCAACCCTTTCAAGAGATAATTGAATTCCTTTGATTCTTTTCTCATGAATAGTCTTCCTCTTTCTAATGTTCCCAAACACTTTCGAGTTAAAGATTAAGGAGTCATTTCTTACTTGATTCAAAGCCGTAATTGGACAAGGTCGGTTAGTTATCCAGGCTGTTTCCACCACACTTTGATAATCTTGATGAGTTATCCATGAAGCTTCAAATCTGAAGGGCCTTGGGCCAGACCTTGGATTCAAAGAGCTGCACTGTAGGAACAGAGGATGGTGATCTGAGTGGAACTTACTCAACACTTCAATGTAAGCATCCGAAAAAGCAAGCCGCAGAGACATATTCGCCACACCTCTATCAAGTAGCTTCATCACTCTTCTTTGGCCTACACAATTCCTTGCCCATGTGAACTTTCCACCAGTCGTAAAGATATCCAGTAACTGACATGTATCCATAGTTCAAAGCAAAACATCAGCTTTGTTCTGATTAAAGTTTCCTCCCCTTTGTTCACTTGGGAGCATAATTTCGTTAAAATCCCCTATAATAAACCACAACCCTGCAATCATGTCTTCGAGGTCGGTGAGATGCGACCATAATTCCACCCGAGTTGAGTAAACAGGACTAGCATACATTCATGTAGAAACCAAGAGTCATTCCCCAAAGATAGATGAAGCGTAATAGTATCATAGTGAACATTCACAACAGAGGCAACCACTGCGCTTCCAACTTGTTTCATAATCCAAATTCCTCCCGCTTGACCACGGGATTCCACCACCTCAACTTTTGAATACCTTGCTGCATTCAAAGAACTCTTTGTTTTATGAAAAGCTCCATGTGTCTCCATCACAATGAAAAAAGTGGGAGAATACCTCCGTATCAAATTCATCAAATGTTTCTTCGCAATTTTATTCAGAGCTCCCCAGATATTCTAGGAGAGCACTGTAACATCTTTGAATCCTATCATCAATAAAAAGAAGAGATTGATGGAGGATACAAAGAATTATAAAAATTTTGGCACATGTCTTGGCAGCGATTCTCCCAATTAATGGGAGTTTCCTGCTCCATTTCCACTTCAGCATCAACATAAGTTGTCTCCAACTTTCCTTCATCCGGCAGCGACTCTCGCGGGGAACCACCATCTGGGTCGATGACAGTGCTCAAAGGATCTTTCATGTGCACCTGTTCTCTGGAAGAATCCTTCCTCTTATCCGATCCAGTCATTTCTGTAGCGGTCATTGGATGTAAAAGAGATGGGCCTTTCTTTGGAATCGCTTTAAAGTCTGGGCCAGCAACCCATTTGGGACTTATTGGGCCTATACTGTTCTCTCCTTGGGCCATCATATCAAGTTTGCGTTTTTTCACTTTCTTTGAATTTTTCCCTGACCCTTGCCTAATCGTAGATTGCACGTGGTAGGCTTGGTTTGCAGCTGTGACAGTTGACTTTCCCTTATTCCTGGTATTGAAATTCCCTTTGATAGGAGAGGGATTTGTGGTCCCCGTAGTAACTCGTTTTCCACCTAGGTTATGTGCCTCACTCGTGCGTTTTTTCCATGACACTGTCATCCACTCACCATGCACTTCAGTGATGGAATCCTCATTCTTCCTAGTTGCTCGCTGGTCATCCTTATCATTTGCCATTGATTTCTCCACATTGCCACACATTGGTAACCTCCTTTTGCGCCACCGTAACTGTTGTATTCCCCTCCTCATCCACTGGTTGACTCATACCATCTTGCATCGGTTTTATTCCTTGTGACAAGTTTTCAGAAGGTTTCTGGACACAATTACGAGTGTAGTGCCCATAACACCCACAAGACGCACATATAATATGCAACCCTTCATATTGAACCTTGTACCAATGGTCGTTCACCCAAACCTTACCAATGACTGGTTTTGTGAGATCAATTTCAACACATATACGTGCAAACTTTCCATGTTCTACATTCAAAATATTTTTGTCCACTCGAATTGGAGTTCCCACTGTTGAAGCAAGAACCAAGAGGAAACTCTCATCATAATATAGCAAGTTTAGCCCTGGAAAACGAACCCAGACTAATGTCTTCTATATTTTCGCCTCTGGAGCAACAAACTCAGGGGACCATTGAGAAACTGCTAAATAATGATCAAACATCATCCATGTCCCTTCCGTTACTATCTTCTCCCTATCACTTGGCATGTCACATTTCACCATGTAAAACCCTTGGTCAACCTCCATGATTTCAAACTGACCTTGAAGCTTCCACATTTTCGTCAACCGGTCCTTGAGGACATTGTATCCAACATTCTTTCCTAGCAGTTTCACCATCGATGCATCCTTCCATGGATGGCACAAATCTTGGAAATAACTCTCATCGAGAAAATCATTCAGAAGCAGTTTATTACCTCCCTCATACTCAATTTTCACCAACCCTTTTTCAAATAGGTTGACCCACTCCTTTGTTGGTGTCTTCTGTCGTCCCTCTGCAATATATCTCTAAAAGATACTTTCTTCTTCTGATTCTCATCGACACCCTGTTCTGATTGTTGTTTTGCACCATTGTCCGACGATTTATCTTTAACCTTCATACTCACGCGATGCGCCGCAAAGGCAAACCCCTTTCGAAAAAGTCGGAGCGCTCATCATTCTGCCTCAAGTTGGAACGTAAATCCCCGGCCAATCGCAGTTCGCAAGTAGCACTTGCGTTTTGAAACTTAATCGCAACAAGTTGTAATCGCAACAAGCTGTAATCGCAAACTACTATGTGATTTCAAATTAGAAGCCGTAATTGCAAACTACTATGCTTAATCGCTCTCACGTTTACATAAAAGTAATACGCTTTTTATAATATAAATAGATGTGAAAAACAATAATTAAAAAGGAGTAAAAAACTTCTAAAAAAATGTCACTTTAAAAGAAAGGAAGGAAATAGCAATGTAGCATTACAGTAACAATTTTATTTTATTTATAAATTGAGAATGCAACAGGCTTACTTTCTTTGTAAATGACAAATACTTCATTTGCTTTTTAAGGGACTTCATTGTTTTTTTGAAAGGGAGCTATACATATAATTCTGAAACACATGTTGTTGAAGAAGCTATACATATTAGATTTGATGATAAGAAGCCTGGTAATGAAATACCAGAGCTGGTTGAGAGTTTTGCAGATTTCAGACTCTCAGAAGAACCTTCAGAACCTGAACTGAGTTCAGAGTCTGAAGAAAATTCAGAAGCTGAAAATATTGAAGTAACTGAGAAACTCTCTGATAATGACACTACTCCTGAAGCAAATCAAGACCAGCATGGTTCTGAACAAGCCCCTGATGGTTCTTCAGAAGCTAATCCACCCAGAACCTCATTTAAATACAAGTCTTCACATCCTGAGGAGCTGATCATTGGAAACAAGAACAGTCCAAGGAAAACAAGATCAGCATTCAGTCAGAATGATTCCATGATTGGACTGCTATCAATGATTGAGCCCACAACAGCTGATGAAGCACTTGTAGATGATAGTTGGATTGTAGCTATGCAAGAAGAACTGAACCAGTTTCAAAGAAATGATGTCTGGGATCTAGTTGCAAAACCAGAAAACAAGAACATCATTGGAACAAAATGGGTGTTCAGAAACAAGCTTAATGAACAAGGAGAAGTGATCAGAAACAAGGCAAGACTGGTTGCTCAAGGCTACAGCCAGCAGGAAGGAATAGACTACACTGAGACATTTGCTCCAGTTGCAAGACTGGAAGCAATCAGGTTACTTCTTTCCTATGCAGTTAATCATGATATCATCTTGTACCAAATGGATGTTAAGAGTGCTTTCTTAAATGGTGTTATTTCTGAAGAAGTTTATGTTAAACAGCCTCCTGGTTTTGAAGATGTTAAAAATCCAGATTTTGTTTTTAAACTTAAGAAATCCTTGTATGGTCTGAAGCAAGCTCCTAGAGCTTGGTATGAAAGACTAAGCAATTTCTTACTTAAAAATGATTTTGTAAGAGGTCAAGTTTGAAATTCCTGGCAACCTGACTGAAATATGCTGTGCACAATGATGGCACAACTGTCCGAGCGCGTGTCTACTCAGAACAACAATTAAAATAGCGCAACGTAACAAGGCACAAATAAAAGGAACACAGCGGAAATATAAAGTACACAGTGTGTTTGTTAACCCAGTTCGGAGCAACTCTCCTACTCTGGGGGATACCAATCCAGGAATGATTCCACTATTATAGTTCTAGTGAAAAGACCAACGCAGACACACTACTTGACTTTGCACCTAGACCCTACCAGTGGCAACTCTATCTAGGAACTCCTAGATATGAGACCCCGTCTCAATTCCTACCAGCAACACAGACAGTGTTGTTACCAAACACACAAAAACATAAACACAATCAAGAGAAACACACGCTAATGACACATACTCACTCCGTACTTAAAAGCTTAGGAGTAGCTTACAATTACAACTCAAACAAACTCAGTCCTTAGCTTGAATCAGGGTGATACAAGCAAGGCTCACAATTAACAAACAAAACCCTAAAAACCTTAAAACACAAGCTTTGCTAACACACACGGTTTTTAGTTACCCTACTAGGGTTTGCCTTCATGAATATATAGTACTGAGATACCACGGGTCTGGGCTTCAAAATAGAGCATGGACATTGTCCGGTCCAGCTGAAAACAATCTTCTAGAAATAATAAAAAGCTTCCAAATATAGAATGATATCTTGTGGAACAAATAGCAAGGCAAATAAAACTCCAAACAAATCTTCAGGCAGATACACGCGCCTTGATCAGCAAGCTAGAGGAAAATAAATCTTCAGGCAAATCTTTGGAAGATTGCGTACACAAATATAAAGCGCTAGCTGGCGCGAAAACACAACTCACGAAATGCTGTTCCATATGCTACCACATCTGTCCCAGCATCTGGCTAGTAGATGTTTTTGCAAAATGTAGCCAATCTACAAAAACCCAACAATCTCCCCCTTTGGCAAATTTTGGCTAAAACACTCTAGAGCCAGTTCTTTGGGAGATACACAGATAAGTTTCCTTTACGTCAACATAGGCACACAACAAGGAAAGAAAATATCGTAGCATAAAATGAGATTACTTCCAAGCGAGAAATAGTCAAAGATGGCTTGCAAGTAGAATCAGAGGCATGCACCAGATAACACAAACATCTAGCCTCATAGGAACAACTAGAGAGAAATAAACTCTCATATAGTGGAATCACATAGATAAGGAAAAAATAAATTTCCACACACCAAGAAAAAAAACTTAAGAGAGCTCCCCCTCAAAACATGCATGTACCAGTACTCCCCCTCAACATGTACTACACTCTCCCTCAACATGTACTACACTCTCCCTCAACACAACCATATCAAAATATAAGCTTCAAATCAGCACACAAGCAATAGATAATAAATCGAATTCATCGAATTCATCAGCAAATTCTACTCCCCCTTTTTAGCCAAAAATTCTGACAACCAACAGATAGGGCATACTCATAGAAAGTGCATAGAACCAAACAGAGTGCATAGAAACCACATAGAATGCATATTACAGACCATAAGCACACAAGGTGCAGAAGAATTCAGGGCATAGCCCAGTCACCAGCAAAATCAAAAAGAGTACATCAAAAGGATTCAGAACAAAACAAGAAAATCAAAAATCCTCAGAATCATCAGAGGCATCTTCAGAGTCACCAGCAGAAGCAACAGGCACATTTCCTCCTTCTTCCTCATCCTGCTCACCCTCATTATCAGCTTCAGCCTTCAAAGCTGCAATTATCTTGTCAATCTTCACCTTCCTAGCTCCAAGGGCCACACTTGTCTCAGTAAGATCAGCAATCATTTGCTTTCTGGAGAGCACACCAGATGTCCGGACAGAAGTACCAGCTACATCAGCATCATGTGTCTCAGACAGCAAACTGCAATCCAAAGCCATAGGACCAGGCCTCTTGCAGGGCTCATCACTACTGATCAAAATATCAGGGTGTTGCTGAAGAATAATTCCACACAGGAGGGTAGGAAAAGCAATGGGAAACTTAATAGCAAACGACTTGGCATGTTCCAAAACTTGATAAAAGATGTAGGCTCCATAATCAAAGGGAGACTTGGTCCCCACAGCATAAATGAACTTGGCCAACCCAGATGCAACAGAATTTGAGTGAGTGGTTGGAGTCCAATTTTGAGCACAGATCCTATTCAAAGCAGCATACAAAGGAGACAGTTGAGCAGAAGACAAATGCTTTGGCCAATGTCTAATCTTGTTATCAGTGATTGTCTTGCAAATAGTGTCCTCAGTGACCTCAAGCTCAGGGGTCTCCTCAGTAGACCTCTCAAGGTATGCATTGACCACCATAGGAGAAAAATTCACACACTTACCACGAACAAAAACTTTCCTATACTCAGGGTTTCTTGTGTCATCACACTCATCAGAAACATTCACCAAAAACTCCCTGACCAGCTTATCGTAGCAAGGACCCAAATTTCTCACAGTCTTCATCCGACCAGCAAACTCCAATAAATCAACCAACTTTTGACACTTGAAAACATCTTCTTTAAGATTTCTTTCAAGACCCAGTCTTCTGTGGTATATGAACTTCCACCTGGAGGAACCATTTTCCAAATGAAAGGAAACATTATCAAGAGGGGCAGGAGGAATAGTCAGAGGTATCTTCATACCCTTCATTGTTTTTCTGGAAGCCCCACCAGATGTGGCAGCTTCAGGCTCAGCAACCTCAAACTCAGAGTCACTAGAGGGAGGGTCTTTTCTTTTTAAGCTCTTCTTCTTGTGACCACTTTGAGCCACCTTCTTGCTTCCAGCCTTGGGGGGACCATACACAGGCCTCTTCCCAGCCTTTACAGTTTTCTTCTTCCTATCCTTTTCTCCTTCACTGACAACTGCAGCAGTTTTGTCAGCTTTGCTCCTTGTCCTGCGAGCAACACCAATAGTACCAGTTTCTTCCTGAGGTCTTTCTTCAGGCACAGCTTCCTCAACAACAATAGTGTCAGCACAGTCTAAAATAGCAGTCTCAGTATCATCTACAACATCTTGAGTCTCAGTCCCTTCATCTTCAGACTCTGAGGACTCACTCTCAGGGACACTCACAGAACCAGAAATATTAGGAACTACCACATCAGGCTCCTCTTGAGCTTGTGACAAAGATGCAGGAGCATCTGTCACAGCATTCTTTGTTGTGGCAGGGGAATCAGCAGGTGTCTCAGACACGGCCGTATCAACATCATTCTTTTCACCAGAACCAGTAGTAACATCTTTCTCAATAGGAGAATTCGAAGAATCACCAACTAATTTTTCATCTACCTTAGGATTATCAGAACCTAGGGTTTCGGGCATGGCTACAGTACTCGCAACAGCGACATTTTCAGATTCAGTGACAAAAGGTTCAGCATGTGGTTCAACGACAGTCGATACAAAAGGGTTGTCCTTAAGGTACAGATCATCCATACTAAGACCTACTCTTTTAGCAGCAGGAGTGGGAGAAGATTTACCTTTTGATTTTGATCTGGTGTTCACAGCGGTGGAGGAGGCAGCCTTGCTAGATTTGGCAGGTGTCTTTCTTCGTGGTGCAGATGCCCTAGTTCGACGCTTCTTTGTAGGAGCGCTAGGGATAGTGGTGAGGGGTTGCGCATCAGTGATGACGGCTTCAGCAGCTTGATCTTGTGTAGTTGGATGAGAAGACGAATCAGCCATGGCGATGATTTTGAATGTGAAGGTATGAGAAGTGGACGATTTTTGAATGAAGATGTGCTCGGTAAGAGAGGCAATGAGAGGTTGAGAGAAGTTAAGACAAAGATAATGATCATAACGTGCAAGAGTTTTGAAAAAGGCAAGTGTGCAATAACCTCCTTGAGTGACGTGCAATAAGCGGTTGACGAGGGAAAAAATAATAGCTGCACGCCCCTTGCACATTAATTGCTACAATTCTTCAACTAAGCATATCCCCAACTTCCGTCTTAATTTTTCAAATTGATTAGCATCAAGGGCTTTGGTAAAAATATCTGCTAATTGCTCTTCAGTTGGAACATGTTCAAGAGTAACAATTTTGTCTTCAACAAGATCCCTTATAAAATGATGTCTAATGTCAATGTGTTTGGTCCTGCTATGTTGAATAGGATTCTTGGAGATATTAATTGCACTCAGATTGTCACAATATAATGTCATAGCATCTGTCTTGACATTGTATTCACTCAGCATCTGTCTCATCCACAACAATTGAGAACAACTACTACCAGCTGCTATGTACTCAGCTTCAGCTGTAGACAAAGAAATGCAATTTTGCTTCTTACTGAACCAGGATATAAGGTTGTTGCCTAGAAAGAAACATCCACCAGAGGTACTCTTTCTATCATCTGCACTTCCAGCCCAGTCAGCATCACAATATCCAAACAACACAGTGCTTTCCCCATGAGAATACAACATACCATAATCACTAGTACCATTCACATACTTCAGAATTCTCTTTACCTGAGTCAGGTGACTTATTTTTGGTTCAGCTTGGTACCTGGCACACACTCCAACTGCAAATGTAATATCTGGCCTACTTGCTGTGAGATATAGAAGACTTCCTATCATACTCCTATACATGCTTTGGTCAACATCCACACCTTTCTCATCCTTTGATAATTTTACATGTGTGGGAGCAGGAGTTCTTTTATGAGCAGCATTTTCCATCCCAAATTTCTTGACTATATTTTTAGCATACTTACTTTGAGAGATAAATATAGTATCTTCCATTTGTTTCACTTGAAGACCAAGAAAGAACTTTAGCTCACCTACAAGACTCATCTCAAATTCAGATTGCATTTGCTGAACAAAATGCTCTATCATCTGGTCAGACATTCCTCCAAAGACTATGTCATCTACATATATTTGAGCAATCATCAACTGTCCATTTTCATCTTTCACAAACAGGGTCTTGTCATTTCCTCCCTTCCTATAGCCATGGTTGATTAGAAACTCAGCAAGTCTCTCATACCAAGCTCTAGGAGCTTGCTTCAGGCCATATAGAGCTTTCTTCAATTTGTACACATGGTTTGGAAAACTAGGATCAATGAAGCCTTTAGGCTGTTCCACATAAACCTCTTCATTTAAGTACCCATTGAGAAAGGCACTCTTGACATCCATCTGATACAACTTGAATTTTAGTATGCATGCAATCCCAAGTAACAATCTAATAGATTCCAACCTAGCTACAGGAGCAAAAGTCTCATCAAAGTCTACACCTTCAATTTGAGAATATCCTTGTGCAACCAGTCTAGCTTTGTTTCTAGTGATAGTACCATTTTCATCAGACTTGTTTTTATAAACCCACTTGGTACCTATAACATTCACATTATCTGGTCTAGGAACTAGGTCCCACACATTACTTCTCTTGAACTGAGTTAACTCTTCTTGCATAGCATTTATCCAGAACTCATCAGTTAGAGCTTCCTTAACATTCTTTGGTTCAAGTTTAGATATAAAGCAAGAATTTGATACCTCATCATAGTTCCTTCTAGTTGTGATCCCTTGGTTAGGATCGCCAATGACTTGATCTATGGGATGATTTTTCTGAACTCTGATAGATGGTCCTTTGTTGGGAGCAGTCTTCTCTGGGCCAGTTACTTCAGAATCTTGCTTATCACTTGCTTCATCTGCTTTCTTTGCTTCCTGTAGGTCAGAAGCTGCGTCAAATGTAGCATCATCTGGCATAGCATTATTTCCTTCATCATCTACAACAACATTTATGGATTCCATCAGTGTCTTGGTTCTGGAGTTGTATACTCTATAGGCTCTGCTGTTTGTAGAATAGCCTAGAAAGATTCCCTCTTCACTTTTAGCATCCATCTTTCTTCTTGGTTCCCTGTCAGCTAGAATATAACACTTACTACCAAACACATGAAAGTGCTTCACTGTTGGCTTCCTGTCCTTCCATAGCTCGTACAAGGTTGTAGATGTACCTTTTCTCAAAGTCACTCTATTATGAATATAGCAGGCTGTGTTCATGGCTTCAGCCCAAAAGAAAAAAGGCAGCTTCTTTGCATGTAGCATAACCCTGGCAGATTCTTGCAAGGTCCTGTTCTTCCTCTCTACTATCCCATTTTGTTGAGGAGTAATGGGTGCAGAGAACTCATGAAATATTCCTTCAGAAATACAGAAATCAGAGAACTTACCATTCTCAAACTCCTTCCCATGGTCACTTCTGATTCTAACAATTCCACAATCTTTTTCTCTTTGAAGTTGTAAGCAAAGATCCTTGAATTTTTAAAAAGTGTCTGATTTCTCCTTAATGAAATTTATCCAAGTATATCTAGAAAAATCATCAACAACAACAAAAGCATACTTCTTACCACCTAAGCTTTCGACTTGCATGGGTCCCATTAAGTCCATGTGCAATAGCTCAAGAACTCTGGAAGTGGACAGATGTTGCAGCTTCTGGTGAGGCATCTTGGTCTGTTTTCCTATCTGGCATTCTCCACATATACTTCCTTCCTGAATTTGGAGTTTTGGTAAACCTCTGATGGCTCCTTCAGCAATAGCTTTCTTCATGCTTCTGAGATTCAGATGTCCAAGCTTTTGGTGCCATAGCTTAACTTCATCTTCTTTGGTTATTAGACAATTAGATAACTTTGCTTTATCTTGAGAGACCCACAAGTAGCAATTGTCCTTTGATCTAACACCTTTCATCAGGATGTCCCCTTCACTGTTAGCCACTAAGCATTCACTCTTAGTAAAGTTGACCTTCATTCCTTGATCACATAGTTGACTAATACTAATTAAGTTTGCAGTTAATCCTTTCACAAGAAGCACCTTATCAAGTTTGGGTAGACCCTCTTCCACAAGATTTCCTACACCCTTTATTTCTCCTTTGGCTCCATCCCCAAAAGTCACAAAGCTTGTAGCATAAGGCTTAACATCAGTCAAGTAATTTTTATCACCAGTCATATGCCTGGAACATCCACTGTCAAAGTACCAATCATTTCTGGATGACACTCTCAGAGAAGTATGAGCAATTTGAGCAATCTCATCAGCTTCTGGTTCTATTTTTCCAGGATCCATAGTGTTGCTTGTGAAATTATTATTTTTCTGCTTCCACTGCTTCTTGGTGATCTTTACTATGGGATCAGGTCTTGGTGAATAGGTCTTGTCTGGGTAACCATGTAATTTGAAACAGAAAGGTCTGATATGTCCTTTTCTTCCACAGTAGTGACATACCCAACCATAATTCCTTCCTTTTGATCTGGGCCTATATCCTGATGCCTGTTGTCTCACCTGATGCTGGGGCATCTGTCTTGACATAGTATGATCATGAGTATTAACAGGTGGCACAAACTGTCTTACTGGTAATTGTTTCTGCTGAGGCATGAAACTGTAGTCAAACCCAATACCTTTAGAATCTCCAGGTTTCTGTCCTATTTCCAGAATTTCGTCTAAAGCATCAGTACCTTTGTTCATCATCCGCAGTTGCTTGTTCATATTGCCAATCTTGGAAGTAAGTAAGATAACCTCATCATTGAGGTCTGAGTTTATTTTCAGAAGTTTGTCTTTCTCAGCTTGCAAGAGAGTAATGGTCCTCTTTTGTTTTTCTAAAGTTCTACAAACTTCCTCACTTTTGAGATATAGCTCCTTGTAAGAATCAGCCAATTCATCATATGTTACCTCTTCATCACTAGATTCATTGTCAGATGTGCACACTCCAGTCAAGGCATTCACATGTTTTGCAGTTTCAGGTTCTTCTTCTGATTCATCCTCATCGGTCCAAGACACAGTCATCACCTTCTTTTGTTTCTTCAAATAAGTTGCACACTCAGTTCTGATGTGACCAAAACCTTCGCATTCATGGCATTGCACCCCTTTGCTTTGATTGATTTTGTCATCAGTTCTAGGTTTCCTCTGATTGTTAACATTTTTATAGATGCTGCGACTGTTGTCCGGAGCATTTGTCCTAGGGCGTCTGTCCATCCTCTTCACAACTTTATTAAATTGTTTGCCCAACAACACAATATCTTCAGAGATGCTCTCATCAGTATCCAAATTACTCTCCACATCATCTTCATCAGTGTTGGATATGAAAGCAATGTTCTTGTCTTTCTTTTCAGATCTTTCATTAACCTTTAATTCAAAAGTTTGAAGAGATCCAATCAACTCATCAACTTTCATATTTCCAATATCTTGGGCCTCCTCAATAGCACATACTTTCATATCAAATTTCTTAGGCAGGGACCTGAGAATTTTTCTTACCAGTTTTTCATCGGATATCTTTTCCCCCAAGGATTCAAATGTGTTGGCATATTCTAGCACATTCATGTGAAAGTCATGAACACTCTCTCCTTCCTTCATTCTCAAATTCTCAAACTGTGTTGTTAGCAGTTGTAGCCTTGACTTCTTGACCTTTTGAGTACCTTCATGAGCTGTTCTTAGGATATCCCAAGCTTCCTTAGCAATAGTACATTGTTTAATCAACCTGAACATGTTCTTGTCTACACCATTAAACAAAGCATTCAGGGCTTTAGAGTTTCCAATAGTTGCAGTGTCTTCTGCTGTAGACCACTCCTCTTCTGGTTTCAACTCATCAGTATCAACATTATTCGCATCTTTTATTTTAGGAGGGACCCATGCCTTGATCACAGCCTTCCAAGCTCTGCTGTCTAGAGATTTCAAGAATGCTGTCATGCGTGATTTCCAAATGTCATAGTTCGACCCATCCAACAAGGGTGGTCTGTTCACCAGTCCTCCTTCTTTATCCATTGAGCCAGAAACTTCTTTCCCTGGAGCTCACCCACACAGAACAGGGTGCCTGCTCTGATGCCAATTGAAATTCCTGGCAACCTGACTGAAATATGCTGTGCACAATGATGGCACAACTGTCCGAGCGCGTGTCTACTCAGAACAACAATTAAAATAGCGCAACGTAACAAGGCACAAATAAAAGGAACACAGCGGAAATATAAAGTACACAGTGTGTTTGTTAACCCAGTTCGGAGCAACTCTCCTACTCTGGGGGATACCAATCCAGGAATGATTCCACTATTATAGTTCTAGTGAAAAGACCAACGCAGACACACTACTTGACTTTGCACCTAGACCCTACCAGTGGCAACTCTATCTAGGAACTCCTAGATATGAGACCCCGTCTCAATTCCTACCAGCAACACAGACAGTGTTGTTACCAAACACACAAAAACATAAACACAATCAAGAGAAACACACGCTAATGACACATACTCACTCCGTACTTAAAAGCTTAGGAGTAGCTTACAATTACAACTCAAACAAACTCAGTCCTTAGCTTGAATCAGGGTGATACAAGCAAGGCTCACAATTAACAAACAAAACCCTAAAAACCTTAAAACACACGCTTTGCTAACACACACGGTTTTTAGTTACCCTACTAGGGTTTGCCTTCATGAATATATAGTACTGAGATACCACGGGTCTGGGCTTCAAAATAGAGCATGGACATTGTCCGGTCCAGCTGAAAACAATCTTCTAGAAATAATAAAAAGCTTCCAAATATAGAATGATATCTTGTGGAACAAATAGCAAGGCAAATAAAACTCCAAACAAATCTTCAGGCAGATACACGCGCCTTGATCAGCAAGCTAGAGGAAAATAAATCTTCAGGCAAATCTTTGGAAGATTGCGTACACAAATATAAAGCGCTAGCTGGCGCGAAAACACAACTCACGAAATGCTGTTCCATATGCTACCACATCTGTCCCAGCATCTGGCTAGTAGATGTTTTTGCAAAATGTAGCCAATCTACAAAAACCCAACAAAGTTGACAATACACTCTTTAGAAAAACTCTTAAGAAAGACATCTTAATTGTGCAAATATATGTTGATGATATCATATTTGGTTCTACTAATGCCTCTCTTTGCAAAGAATTTTCTAAGTTAATGCAGGATGAATTTGAAATGAGCATGATGGGAGAGTTGAAATTCTTTCTGGGAATTCAAATCAATCAATGCAAAGATGGTGTCTATGTTCATCAGTCCAAATATACAAAGGAGCTTCTGAAGAAGTTCCAGCTTGATGACTGTAAGCTGATGACAACACCAATGTATCCTACCTGCACCTTAAGCAAAGAGAACAATGGCTCAAAAGTAGATCAGAAGTTGTACAGAGGTATAATAGGTTTAACTGCTTCTAGGCCAGATATTTTGTTTAGTGTCTGTCTGTGTGCTAGATTCCAGTCAGATCCTAGAGAATCTCATATGACTGCTGTCAAGAGAATCTTCAGGTATCTGAAGGGAACAACTAATCTGGGACTTCTGTATAAGAAATCCTTGGATTATAAGCTAGTTGGATTCTGTGATGTTGATTATGCTGGGGACAGGATTGAAAGAAAATCCACCAGTGGAAACTGTCAGTTTCTTGGTGAGAATCTGATATCCTGGGCCAGCAAAAGACAAGCAACTATTGTTTTGTCAACAGCAGAAGCAGAATACATCTCAGCTGCAAGTTGTAGCACACAACTGCTCTGGATGAAACATCAATTAGAGGATTATCAGATTCATGCAGATAACATTCCTATTTATTGTGATAATACTGCTGCAATATGTCTGTCTAAAAATCCAATTCTGCATTCTAGAGCCAAGCATATAGAAATAAAACATCATTTTATAAGAGATTATGTTCAGAAGGGTGTTTTGGATATCCAGTTCATTGATACTGATCATCAATGGGCTGACATATTCACAAAACCCCTAACAGAAGAAAGATTTAACTTTATTAAAAAGAATCTGAACATGCATTTTATCTCTTGAAAAATATGCTTGAATCTGAATGAAAACTAAGATTCTGAGTTCATCAGAAGCTAAGACTTATCAGACACTCATTTTCTAGAGTCTGAAGAAAGTTAAGCCCTGAAAAACTTCAGAGTTTGAAGGTTCAGAACCTGGATTTTCTGACTTCTGAATCTGATAGTTATCTAATTTTTGGTCAGAATTTGATAAGTATAACCCTGGGCAATGATGATTTAAAGCTTTGAAAGTTATACTTTGTCCCTCCCAAAGTCATCAATATGAAAATGTGTTTTTCTGTTTTCAATTCTGAAATGTTTAACAAACACAGACACATTTTTTTTAATGCTCAAATTAGTTTCAGACATGTTCAGTCTTTCAGAACTTATTTTAAAAATTGGTATCAGTTTTATCTGAAAGAATTCAGCAGCACTGAACCAAATGCTATACTTTTTCAGTTTTCTGAAATGAGTTCAGTAGTGCTAAAACCCTCAGTTGGTATATGATCTGAACAATTTTGTCTAAAATAGTTCAGTGATACTGAACAGATATACTGAACAACTGTGTCTGAACCAAGAATGCTCTGATCAGAATGCTCCAAACTTTTATGCTTCTGAACATCATTCTATTTTTAAAATGCAATGTCATATACTCATGTATAATCAAGTCTGCTCTGATTTTCATCTTTGCTGCTTGATTACCTATATGATTGCAAAATTATCTCACATGTTTTCAAACTCTCTTAAAATTCTGGAAAGTTTTCTTTTCTGAAATTTTCTTTTTGTTGATGACAAAAGGGGGAGAAAAAGGAAACAAGTATTAAGTCTCCTGAGCTCAGAATATATAAGTTAATTCTGTCAGTTAATTAACTTATGAGAGGGAGTAAAAGGTATTAAGGCCTGAGCTCAGAACATAAGTTAAATTCTGTCAGTTAACTTATGAGAACTGCTTTTAATCTCTGATAAGGGGAGAGAAAGTTCTGAATTAAATTTTTGTAAGATATACATTACTCTTAGTGAGTTGAAATGAATTTTAAATAACTTGGATAAGACTCAGGGAGCTTACAAAACTCATCATGTGGATTATCAGACTTAGGGGGAGAGCTTACAAACCTCAGAACCTGAAGTCAGCAAGTTATTTACAATTTTGAGTGATAATTTCATCTTATTGTTTTAAGTTAAATTTAATTAACTTGGATAAGAATCAAGGGGAGCTTGCAAACCTCACCCTGAGGATTATCAGATCTAGGGGGAGCTTGCAAACCTCTCCTGAAGTCAGCCTGTTAATTAAACTTAACAACAATTCTGAAATTTTCACCTGTTTGTTCTTAAACTGAATTTAATTAACCTGGATCAGACTCAGGGGGAGCTTACAAACCTCATACCCTGCAGTCAACTTGTTAATTAAATTAACAACAATTTTCTGATTAATACTTATGTTTGTCATCATCAAAAAGGGGGAGATTGTTGAAACAAAATGTATGAGCAAACTCTCTTTAAGGTTTTGATGATAACAAAGTGTTAAAAAAAGAAAATTGGTATTGCTAATGCTTTATTCTAGTGTGCAGAACCATGTTCTTAATGTGTAGTAATCAATATTGGTTATGGAAGAAAAAGCTTAGAGCAAGAAAGAAAGCATTGAAGCCTTTGTTGCAAGTCTGAAGCAAAACTAGGTCTGAAGAAGCTTCTGAAGGCAGAGTCTGAAGGGTGCGTCTGAAGGGTGCGTCTGAAGGCAGAGTCTGAAGGGTGCTTCTGATGGCTGAGTCTGAAGGTCAACGTTGGTCAACGTCTGAAGGCTGAGTCTGAAGGTCAACAGAAGTCAACGTTTGAAGGGAGCGTCTGATGAACAGTGCTTCTGAAGTGAGTGTCTGATGAACAGTGCTTCTGAAGTGTGCGTCTGAAGTGAGCTTCTGAAGTACTGTGTTCCTGAAGAAGCTTCTGAAGTCTGACGTGGAAAGAAAAGCAACTGTTACCATCAGCATTTAATGCCTGCAGTGTCAGAACAACTCCAATGGAACAGTTGTCTCCCTGGCCAAAACATTCTCCAGCTTTTAAGGAAAGCAAATTCAAATATGGCTGCTGCTCTGTTTTCTGCTGAGTTTTAGCTCACAATTTCAGCCTGACCTAGCTTCCAATTGCAACGGCTCTTTGCTACAAATCAAAGCAATTCTCAACAACTATTTTCTGCTCTATAAAAGGGAGAAGATTTGAAGAAGAAAATTGCTAAGACTCTTGAAACCAACTGACTGAAAGTGTGCTCTGTTTTGCTGTCCAAAATTCGAAGTTCACTAAAACTCTTAGAAATTCTTTCAATCTTTGTATCTTAGAATTTCTTAAGGTTAGAGTCTTATACCTGTGTTGTATTAAGAGAACACCTCTGATATTTGATCAAGTGTTCAACTCAAACTGTATTTGTAAAATCTGTTTGAAACCTCAAAGTCTCATTACTTAGTGTTCTGAGCAATTAGAAGTCTCATTACTTTGTGTTCTGAGCAGAGAAGTCTCATTACTTTGTGTTCTGAGCATTGGAAGTCTCTTGACTTAGTGTCTTGAGCATTAGAAGTCTCTTACTAGGTGTTTGAGCATTGAAGTCTCATTACTTTGTGTTCTGAGCAATTGTAATCAGTTTGATTATAGTTCAAATCTCTTGTTAGTAACAAGGGGACTAGACTACTTCCAACTTGTAGAAGGAACTAGTATAAAAATATCTTGTGTCTTTCTTTCCCTCTCTCCTTACATTTGAATCCGCTGCATAAACTCTTTGATAAAAGTTCAAAACCTGATTCTGAACTTAACATAATTTTTGAGAAAGGAAAAACTGCCCACACACAATTCAACCCCCCCTTCTTGTGTGTTTTTCTCACCTTCATCACACAGTATCCACACAAAGTCTCCTTAGAAGATCAGAAAAAGCTCATAACAAATTTGCCTAGTTGGCCCCTCAAATTTTCAAATTGCTTCCACTCTAAGGCTTTTATATCAGTAACATCTTCATCATCTTCAGCACACTGAACATAGGGCATGGTATCATGCTTAACAACATCTTCATACTTACTAGAAACTACTTCATTTCCTTTTAGAGACTTCTGAACAGGGACAGGAACCAAAACCTTGCTCCAGACTTTAGATGGTCCAGCAACAGAACTCTTCTTTGCTACATGAGTTGGCCTGCTGTCAGCAGCAACAACCTTTCCTTTCCTATTTTTCAGATTCTGGGCAACACTTTCACATTTTGGTCTCCATACCTTCTTGACATTGAAAACAACAGGTTCAGACTTTCTTTGTTGAAGGTGCTTAGGGTATCCATGCAGCTTGTAACAAAAAGGATTAATGTGTCCCTTTTTACCACAGTGATGACATACCCAAGAATGAGATGTCTTCTTGCTTTTAGATCCCTGAGGTTTGTTCTTAGGTTTGCTCATCATTGGATCATAAGTATCAGCAGCAAGTATGAACCTCTTAGCATGATTTTGCTGTTTGATGTTCAGAGTCTTATCAACAAATCCTATGCCATTTGGTTTCCCTTGATTCTGATTCTCCAAAATCTCCTCCAGCACATTAGTAGCAGAGTTCATCATTCTAACTTGCTTCTTCATATGATCAAGTTGAGAATTCAGATGGGTTACCTCATCTTTGAGACCAGAGATTTGTGCTAAATGTTCACTTCTTTCAAACTGAAGTTGACTGATAGTTCTCTTCTGTTCTTCCAGCTGCTTGCAAACTTCTTTAAATTGAACATGCAACTTCTTGCAAAACTCAGCAGGTTTTTCATAAGACAGTTCTTCATCGCTGCATTCAGACTCTGATAGTGTTTCAGAACCTGATAGTGCTTCTGAAACCTTAACTTTATCATCAGACCTGAATTTTCCAGTTAAAGCAGTGACATGCTCCTCTTCTCCTTCTGAGTCATCTTCATCAGACCAAGACACAGTCAGACTCTTCTTCTGATTTTTGAGGTATGTGGCACATTCTATTCTAATGTGACCATATCCTTCACACTCATGACATTGAACACCTTTGGGTTGATTAGTTCTTGTCTTCTTCAGAATCTTCTTAAACTGTTTACTCAGCAACACAATATCTTCTGATAAGCTTTCATCATTTGCCACAAAAGCAACACCTTTCCCCTTCTTATCAGTTCTGCTTATTTCAAAGTTCTGAAGAGACCCAATCAATTCATCCACCTTCATGTTGGAGATGTCATGTGCTTCTTCAATAGCAGTCACCTTCATATCAAATCTCTTAGGTAAGGATCTGAGGATCTTTCTCACAAGTTTCTCATCAGATACTCTTTCTCCAAGAGACTCAAATGAGTTGGCCATGTCCAGAACATTCTGAGATTTTCAAACTTAGTGGTGAGAAGCTGAAGTCTGGACAATTTTACCTTGGATGTGCCTTCATGAGTAGTCTTGAGAATCTCCCAGGCATCCTTAGCTATTGTGCACTGCTTGATCATTCTGAATATATTCTTGTCCACTCCATTGAATATAGCATTCAAGGCTTTGGAGTTTGCAAGAGATAATGCATCTTCATCATTGGACCAATCTTCCTCTGGTTTTAACACAGTTGTCTTCTTTCCATCTTTGTCCAACACAACAGGATGTTCCCAACCTTTCAGAATAGCTTTCCAGGTCTTGCTATCAATAGATTTCAGGAAAGCACTCATATGAGATTTTCAATATTCATAGTTGGTCCCATCTAACAGAGGTGGTCTGTTAACAAATCCTTCTTCCTTGTCCATTCTTGCTAGAAACACCTTCCCTGGAGCTCACCCAAATACAGGCAGGGTGCCTGCTCTAATGCCAATTGTAATTCTGGCAGGTACTGGTTCTGAACTCGTAAAACAGGGTATTAAAATAGCAGTTCAGAAGCAGAAATATAAAGGGCAGAAAGTAAAGAACACAACTTATTTGTTAACCCAGTTCGGTGCAAACTTCACCTACATCTGGAGGATACCAATCCAGGAAGGAAATCCACTAAGTAGTATCAATTCAAAGACTCTAGACACAGCCCCCTGTTTTTTCCAGCCTTATCACTTAATCACTACCCGTATAGACTTCTACCTAGGAACTCCTAGATATAAGAACCCACTTACTTCCCATTCAAGCAATCACAGTCCCAGTGATTGTAAACTCTAAACAATTATGAAGACACTCTTCAAAACATAAAAACAGTCACATGTGCTTAAAAGCTTTAAGTGATTACAACTCAAAAACAAACAACCAACTCTAACAGATGAGTGATGCACAAAAACAGACCAACATCTCACAGACTCAAAAACACTAAGACTCTTTTAATTCTTGAGATCTAATTCTTCAATAGCAACGTGCTCCTTAAATAGCTTCAACAACAACCATAATTCTGAACCAAATCTTCAAAGATATAATCCCAGAATTCTTTAGAAGCAAATAGAAGCTCACATATTATTCACAAATATATTTTCCAAAGATTTCCTTGAAAATATATTCACAAATAATTGAACCAAATCTTCAGAACATATCTTGCACAAAAAAAACTTCCTTCTAGAAATGAAGCTTGGATAAATCTTCAATTGAATCTTCAACAGATTATGTGAGAGAATTAACAGCTTGAAGACACAAATTCTGAATGCCGAAACCAGCTTTTGAAATGCTTTTAAAATGCAGCTTCTGAAGATTCAGCTTCTGATGAACAGTGCTTCTGAAGGTCAACAAAAGTCAGCGTCTGAACAGTGCGTCTAAAGGTCAACAAAAGTCAGCGTCTGAACAGTGCGTCTGAAGACCAGCTTCTGAACAGTGCGTCTGAAGTACTGTTCCAGCTTCTGAAGTGTACGGTCAGCTTCTGAAGAATCAGTTTCAGCTTCTGATTGGCAAGTTTCAGCTTCTGAAGCACAAATTGCTTGTCTATTTGATTTTAGCAAACATGAAGCCAACAACCAAATATCCAACATTTACTATATCTTACAACGAGCAGACCTGATATTACTTTTGCTGTAGGAGCTTGTGTAAGATATCAAGCTAAACCCAAAGTTGGTCATCTCACTCAGGTGAAGAGAATCATGAAGTATGTTAATGGAACTTGTGATTATGGTATTCTCTACTCTCATTATAATGATTACATTCTAGTTGGGTATTATGATGTTGATTGGGCTGGTAGTGCCGATGATAAAAAGGGCACATATGGTAGATTTTTCTTTATAGGCAACAATTTGTTTTCATGGTTCAACAAGAAGCAAAATTGTCTATCTTTGTCTACTACAGAAGTTGAGTACATTGTTGCATGCAATATCTGCAATTAGTTGTTATGGATGAAACAGATGTTGAAGGAGTACAATGTCAATCAAGATGTCATGACATTATACTGTGACAATGTGAGTGCTATTAATATTTCTAAGAAACCCATTCAACATAGCAGAACCAAACACATTGATATTGTTCATCTTTTCATCAAGGAGCTAGTTGAAGATAAAGTTGTGATCCTTGATCATATAACAACTAAACAACAACTGGCAGATATTTTCACTAAGGTTTTAGATGTTGTGCAGTTTGAGAAGTTAATGGGGTATTTGGGTATTTGCTTGTATGAGAATTTATAGCAATTACAGTTGTGGAAGTGTGCAAATAGATACTTTCTTTTTACTATAACTAGAGTTGCACGAGAAATAAGGGAAATCATTTCCATTTTGAAAACCGCTGAAAACGTAAGTTCTCTTGATACTTCATCTATATCGGTTAATGTTCTCACAAGCCTTTTTGATTATGTGGATAAAAATGTTGATGTTACTGAAACTTCCATTGCTTCTGTGAATGGTTTGAATCCATATGAAACTGTTTCTAATTTGCATGTTGAACTTTGTGCTAAAACTCGTGTTGAACCAAATGTTGAACCATCTAGTACACCTGTTATTTCTGTTGTTTTAGTTGGTGCTTCTGTTAATGAACCCCCCATAAATAAAACTAATTATGTTTTTGAACCACCAACTGAGCAAATTAATCCTCCCAACAAACTCATTTTTTATAACCCCACTAATACAGTTGTCGAACCAGATGTTGGACCATTCCATGTCCAGAAAGAAAGTGTTGTTAAACCCTCTTCCGAGAATGTTATTGATTTGTTTGTTCACTCTGAGAATCCCCATATTAAAGTGGTTGCGAACCAAAATGATGAGAATATAGAGGTCGATCTAGGTGTTGGTGTTGAAGTGCTAGATGTGGTGGAAGAAACTGATCATGATGATCTTCCACTTGGCCAAACTACTGCTCAAAGTGTGGCTGATAGGATGAACGAGAACTGATCATGTTATGACTGGTTGTGTGTGGATGTGCATTCTGCTGAGAAGTACTATATATGATCAAATGTGTTAGTTCAAATGTGATAATGCTCATATGTGTGACTATTTAAGACATGTTTCTGAAACCTATAGTTTGATGCTTTTATATGATGACAATATATTTATGAAACTTGATTTTTTTTGTTGAAGACATTTTTCGTGTATGCCCCTTAAGGTTGAAACTGGTTAATGTTCATCCGTGTGTGTGACTTTGAGCCAGATGTTGAGGATGATGTCTTGGACATCGTGTCCTCTAGCAGAAGAAAAGTTTGTTGGAAGAGGATCCTAGTGAATGTTCCCTCTGTTCCTCTGGATATTGCGTCTTTTCTGAAGCAAGTGTTCTGAAGTGGAAGTATGTGTTACTGGTGTTGGTAGGTGCTATGAGAAGTTGGATTTTGGTGAGTATATTTTTAAACTATGAAGCAAGCTGAGACTTATGTTGTGAAGCTTCAAATAGCTTTTCTTAGTTTAATCACTGAGGTTATTCTGAGTATACACCCTGAGATTGTGAGGCCAGATGAACTCCAAAGCGAAAGGGAGTGCCTCTGAGTTTTGACTAAAGTGAAGGTGAGAAAAACACACAAGAAGGGGGGGTTGAATTGTGTGGGCTATTTCTTTTCTTTCTCAAAAACTTTGGTTAAGTTCAGAATCAGATGTTGATCAGATTCTGAAACTTTTTCAGAGTGTTTTATGCGGCGGATATAAAAGGTAAATGAGAGAGAGAGAGAGAGAGAGAGAGACACAATGGTTTATCCTGGTTCCTTCCACAATCCGGAAGTAGTCCAGTCCCCTTGTTATTAACAAGAGATTTTTCACTATAATCAAACGATTACAATTGCTCAAGCACAAAGCATAGAGACTTCCTTGCTCAACCACAAAGGATGAGACTTCCTTGCTCAAACACCTAGTAAGAGACTTCCCTGCTCAACCACAAAGGATGAGACTTCCTTGCTCAAACACCTACGAATGATCTTTCGTAACATCACAGGGTCATTGGCACCAAAGTCATGTAACACTAGACACTCCAATGATTTCTCTTCGGGCTTATCCCACATAGGACGTCCCAATTGTCTTAGAGCCAAAATTGGATTGTAGTTTATGCATGCTTTGGAGCCTATGAGTGGCACATTTGGGAATTCCCCACAACTGATGACAATTTCTTTGATGTCAAGCTTCCTTGGATACCAACGGATCATATTTTCGGTAAGCGATACCAAAAATTGAGACCATTCATACTTATCCATCTTGTTCATCTGTGATTGGTCCTTGCACATGTGAGATGTGAACCAACGATAAAGTAAAGGAAAACAACAAATGATATTGCCACCTAGCTTCTCGTGACGCATGTGGAGAGTGTAGTACACATTGGCCAAGAGTGCAGGAACTGGATCTTTGTCCTTTGTAAGAACAGCCCAAAAGACACTGATTGCGGCAAAATCAACAAAGTTTTCGGTTGATGGGAACAGTACCAAACCATAAATAAGGAGGGATAGCACATTGTTGAATGACTTCATATCTCGGGATGCGGCAAACTCACGAGCCTTTTTCTCTAGATAACTTCAGAGGAAACTTGGAGTTCCCCTCTAGTCTTCACATTGCTAGCAAATCCGGACACTTCAATGTTTAGAGCTTCAGCCAATTTTTCAACTTTTGGAGGATGGCCAATTTCCACATATGGACCCTTGCCTTTTGGAGGAATGCCCATAATCCTTTCGAACTCTTCAAGTGTGGGTGCTAATTGGAAGTCTTGGAATAGGAAACTTCTCATTGGGGGGTCGTAGAACTGTGCTAATGCCGTGATAGCGTCTGCCCGAACATTGGTGAACAAGAGATCAAGGATGTCACCATACTTGAAGACAAAAGCACTCTTTGGAATTGCTGTTAACTCGGCACTCAAATCTCTAAGACTTTTCAAATCCGGGAGCTCGACTTTTAGTGACAGAGTCCTTCTTTTCTCGGAGCCCATGTTCAATTTGTTAGACAGTTGCAACACAATTTTAGCCTTTACAGTTCCCTGAAACAAACTTGTGCATTAAGAAAATGATTTTATGCATGTGGATGCAATGCATGTATGCTTTGTGAGGTATGGATAATTGGGAAAAACTTAAAGGGAAGGCTCCCTACGGGGGCTTAGTTCTATGTGCTTTCTATATCAGGGTTCTCACCGAGGGTAGTTCTAAAGTTTTGTTTTTTTTAGCAGTACCTAGAGTCATGGAGGCATCTCGGAATTTTGCCATAATAACGGGTTAACCATTACATGACAACCTTTCACGAGTGCGTCTCCTCTAGGTGGAGTTTGTATTAACCAAAGTGAGATGTCTACCTCGAAGCCAATATAAACACCAAAATTTGAAGAGGTTCTAAGAAGAAGGTCCTTAGAGTTAGGGGTCCAATTCAGAATTTCGCCATAATAACGGGTTAACCATTATACGGACGACCTTTCAACGAAAAGGACCATCTCTAAGCGGGGTCTTCATATTGACTAAACGAGATGTCTATCTCGAAAGCCAATACTACGCAAACCACCATCCTAAACCGAGGTTTTTTTTTCAAGCTCGGGTGCAGAGCTCCACTCAAAAGTGTTTTGAACAACATAGCCCCGATACAATAGCACAAAACATAAAGGCAAAAAAAAACAAATAAAGCAGAAATAAAATAAAGCAAATAAGACCAAAAACGAACATTGAAAACAAGAAACTAACACTAAAGCTAAACTAACTAACTAGGTTTGATTCTCTAACCCTCCCCAGTGGAGTCGCCAGCTGAAGTGGCAGGAAAAATGTGCGGGCGGAAAGCGCTCGCTAAACAGTAAAGTCGCCACCGAAGTTTTATTTTTGAAAAGAGGAACGTCGATAAACCTCTTAGAGAACAAGAACAAGGTCATTGCGACCAAATTCCGGGTTCGGGAATCGGTTATGCGAGGGGAAGGTATTAGCATCCCTCACATCCGTTGTACCCAACGGGAACCATTAATTAGTTTAGCGTTCAATTACATGTTAGTTTTATGCTTATGAAAAGAAAAGTTTGTAAAGAACAAAAGAGAAAGAAAAAGGTGTGAAGACCAAAAATGAATTTTTTATTAGTGTGCTTGACAAGAGTTTGATCTTGCTCCTACGTATCTCCTGGTGCGATGGAGAATTCAAAGCTACGTAGTTCTTTGGTAGAAAATGTTTGTGTGTTGATTGATTTTATTTATAAAAAAGGATTTGGTCGCGCTTAGGCGAAAAAGTTTGCTTAGAAAAGACGGACTCGCACTTGGGCGATGGTATCCGTTGGGAACGCACATGGGCGCGAATAAAAATAAAATTTGGGGGGTTGAGTTTGATTTTAAGAGAAGGACGAATATTCGACCGAAAGCGAAGTGTCTACCTCGTTTCCGAATATTCGGGGAAGCATCGGGTGTCTACCCAAGTTTTCCTTTTTCACTCACATGAAGGAAAGAAAATGTTTTTTTTTTGTGTTTTGAAAGTAGAATGACGATTGTCCGAACAAACGAGACATACGTCGAATGCTCGTGCAACCGGGGAATGGAAAGACATACGTCGGGCCACTCCCTTTTTCATCCAAGTTTGTTATTGAAAATGAATACATTTTTTGTTGTATTTTTGAAATAAAAATGAATTGTAGCCCCTTCAGACTCAGAACCTCAGAAGCAGACTTCAGACTCAGACTTAGCACTGTTCAGAAGCTGAGCTTCAGAAGCACTGTTCAGAAGCTGAGCTTTAGAAGCACTGTTCAGAAGCTGAGCTTCAGAAGCACTGTTCAGAAGCTGAGCTTCAGAAGCACTGTTCAGAAGCTGAGCTTTAGAAGCACTGTTCAGAAGCTGAGCTTCAGAAGCACTGTTCAGAAGCAAGCTTCAGAAGCTGAACTTCAGAAGCAGCCTTCAGAAGCAGCCTTCAAAAGCTGGTTTCAGAAGCAGCTTTCAGAAGCAGCCTTCAGAAGCACTTCAGACTCTGATTTCAGAACTTCTGGTGTAAAATGTTAAAAAAAACAGTGAGCAGGAAAAGAAACATTTCTGTTTTGGTGATTGTTATAAACTTTGTGATTTTTTTTGGGTTTTTGTATGATCCTTTTAGTGCAAAAATGAGTTGAAAATGATTAAAAATGCAGGAAAAAAAATGCAGGAACCAGAACACAGCTGCTGTCAGCAGCAGAAAAAGATGATTTTTTTGGATTTTTGTATGGTTTTTTCTCACTCAATACTGAACCAAATACGAAAATAAGGACATCACTGTAAAGCTTGCCATGAATACTACATCCTAGTGGTCTTAGACTTACCAAAAGATGTCCTAGAACTGACTACATTTTGGCCTTAAGTCATGCTTATGAACTTATGGTGAAAAATGCATCATTTATGAAGAAAAAAAAACTGTAAAACACTTAAACAAATGCTAAAACTGAAATAAAAGAGTCAAAGATACTTACAAACTTCCAGCCAAAGCTTAGATACACGAAAATGAAAAGGGCTTTTGAGTGGTTGTGGTTTTGATTGGAGGTAGAGGTAAAGAAAGTGAAAAGTAGCAAAGAGGTATTTTGCTACTAATCTCTTCTCTTTGTGTGATGTTTTGGTTATGTTTTTGTGTGATGGGTTGCTGTTTTGTGTGAGGTTTTGTGATAATGGCTTAGATCATTTTTGTTGTGGTGGTTTGTTGGTGATTTGTAAAGGAGAAAAAAATGACAGAGTTTCTTTGTGAGTTTCTGTTTCTGTGATTTCTGATTTCTGCTCAAAATTTTCCCACTGAAATCCTCCTTCCTCTCACTGATTTTTCGTCTCCCTTATATAGGCCTTTTGAAGTTCATTTGCGAGCATGGGATTGTGTTTGAATGCTGGATTTCTGTCTGTCTTTGGCAAGAGTTTTGGTTAACAATGATTCAAAAAAAGAAAGGAAGTGACTTTGCCTTGTCAATTTGGTGAAGAAGCTGTAAACAGAAGCTGTGAACAGACTTGGGTCTGATTTTGGGCAAAGAAAACAGAGGAACAGGGGCGCTATAGTGAACAAAAGTTGTGGACAGACTTGGGTCTGATGATGAAAGGGAAACAAGGGCGTTGCATGTGTTCAAGAAACTGTTGTGAACAGTATTCAGAAGCTGCTGTGAACAGTGTTCAGACTGTGAACAGAGGCCTTGTGGTTTTGGTACAGACTTGGGTCTGGTTTGGATAAAGGAGGATGAAAGGGGAATGAGAACAGGGGTGTTGGGTTTGCTGTGAACAGTGTTTTCGTGTTTAGAAGCTATGAACAGTAATCTTGACCCTTTTTCTTTGTTTTTTGTTGTTTTCTCTTTTTTTTTTTTTTATATAAAAGTCATAATAAAAAACCTAATTATTATCAATAACTAAATAATGATAAAACTTTTTTTTTGTTAAAAAAAACGAAAATTGGTGATGATTTTTTTTTATTAATGCATGATGATGATTGATTTCTTTTTAAAAGGACTTGGACAAAATTAGGGTACTACAACATCCCATGTGTATGTGCATGCAGCTCTGTCTCTCGGGTCCCATGATGAAAACTGAGGGCCCTGTGGTGCAGGTGGGGCTTAAGGAGGTGGTTGTTGTGCTCTGGGTGCTCTCTTGCCTATGCAGTGCCTCCCAATATAATCATCAGTGATTGGATTTTTAATCATTTCATGGATCTGGGGAGGGATCACTATGCGTGCATCCTGGCAGAGGCCCATAATTAGGCCCGGGAATGCAAGAGGGCACATTTTCTTAGCTGGTGGCTTAATTCCACTCTCCACCACTATTCTCAGCTCATGTGCAATCACCCTTGCGACATCCACTTGTTTGTTGGTGAGGATGTAGTAAAGCAAATGGGTGACATCTAATGTAGTGGAGGAGGTGTGGCTCTTGGGGTGGATGTTACGGACAATGAGATGAAATATGACTTGGGCAGGTGTGGTGAGATTGTTTTTGATGGCTTTGGTTGGTTAGCCGGAGGAGTTGAGCTCATAATATTTCCCAGGTTGGAAGATGGTTTGGGCAATTTGATGGTGATTCCAGTTTCCTCTATTTTGGTGCCTATGGAAGGCACACAATTCATCTATATCCAGCTGGAGGGGGTTCCTAAGGTACTCATTAATGGCTTCACGGTCGAATCTAATGACACGGCCGCGAACCATGGTCTGATAGGAGAACTCCTCCTCAGGGTCAGCAGAGATGACATTGGCGTAAAACTCCCTAATTATGTCATAGTTGAGGTTTAGGGGAGGGTTTGCCAAAATTCCCCAATTTCGGGAATTAATCAAGTGAGCGATCTCCCTGTATGTGCCATGCTCATTGATGATAAATTGCCTCTCGGGCCAGAATGTCCTTTTGAGCAGGTCTGTGTACCTCTGCTGGTTGCGGAGGCTTAGGAATCGCGACTCATCATAGGCCCCTTGTGGCCTTCCACTAGACGAACCGGTCTCCACTCGCGGTCGTTTTCCAGCTGCTTTTGGTGCCATCTACAACAAAATAAAATAACACAGAAAACATATATATAGCAACATTAGGCAAGATTGAAATAAACAAAATGAATTGAAAAGAAGCAGAAAATTTTTGTTCTGTCAGGGTCGCTCTACGAAGTTGAGGTCGCAGAGCAAAGTTTGAACGAAGGATTCTGGGTTTTCCAGAACAATGGCCGCACTGCGACCAAGAACTTTGCTCTGCCAACTAACCCAGAAGACGAAAATTTTCTCAGAATCTAACCCTAAACCTTGAGATTTTTGGCTCTGTTTCATTTTAAACATTATGGGTGTTCACATAGATGATTTAGAATCATAAAGGGCATAAAATCACTTAACAAACCCGTTTATTTCAAAATTTACAAATGGGTAATTTTCAAAAGAAAGTGAGTAAAATCGAATTTTTTTTCATGAAAATAGTATGCTTATGATTCTATTTCATCTACCCAATATTGAATATTTAAAATGAAACGAAATTTAACACAAAACTTAACCCTAAATTGGAAGTTTAAAACCTAAACCCTAAGTCACATGCAATCCTACCATTTTGAAGAAGAAATGAGAAAAGAGGAAACCCAGAAATAGTACCTTGTGTGCTTGCAAAAATGGAAAGAATTTCAAGCTACTGACACAATGTTAATGGAAAAAGAAAGGATCTGTGTAAATGGGTAAGTGAAAAAATATTTTTAGGGTTGTTTTGGAGGAGAAGGATAAGGTTTTAGAGAGAGAAACTATTTTTGGGGTTTGAAACGGTTGTGGAAGTGAAGTGGGTGGGAGTAGTTAAATGAGAGTAAAGGATGGGTTAGTGGCTTTGAAAACTGTACCTGACAGAATTCGAAAACTTCGCTCTGTGCAGTTACTTTGCTCTGCGACGCTCAGACTCTGAAGCTCCGCAGTGCGAAGGGAAACTTTGCTCTGCGAAGTTGACAGATTTTGGCATTTTCAAAATTGCAACTTTTCAACAGATTTGTCATTTTTATCTTCACCTATGGTTTCTAAAAAGCAGTAATAAAACATAAATACTTACAAAATTAGGTTGCCCCCCAACAAGCGCTTGTTTTACGTCGTTAGCTCGATGCCTTTTTCGTTAGGGTGGCCAAAATGAGACGGACAACACATCCTCCTTTGTATTCCTTTTCTTTGGGAGGAATTCCATGAACTTGAAGTAGAGCTGATGTGGAGTCCATATCATCCCTAACCAGAGTTTGCTGAACAAGGAACATATTTGGTCTATTACACAATCAATTTCTGCCTTGCTCACTTTCATCCCCTTCTTTTCATATAATTCTTCCTTGTTAAGTAACCGTTCCTTTTTCTCTGAAGCCATCACTTCTTCATTATCAACATTTTCGGCCTCTTCAGTATGTGACCGCTCTTGAGGAAATTCTACTTCGTGTGGTATCTCTATTTCTTCCACTATTTTCATTATACCACATCCTTCAAACATTATCTCTTCCTCAATTTCATCAACATCTTCTTCAACAACCTCTCCGAATTCAAGAGTGGATTGATTGTTGGTTTGAACATCCATGATTCTTGGTGGAAAATCTAATTGAACTTGCAAAATCTCCAAATGGCTTGATAAAGTCTTCAATCTTAGGTTGGTATTTTGCATGTTGATCATGGATTGTTGTATGAACATATTCAAAATATTTTTCATTGTTAACATTTGTTCATCTTCAGAAGGATATTGTTGATACTGTTGATAGGATTCATACTCGAATGGAGTATAGAAGTTGGTATAATCATGATCAGCCATGATTTCGTTTATGTGGAGAATCTGAAACAAGTGCAACTAACAAGGAATTTTTCTTTGTATAACAAAGAGGGTTAATGCAAACAAAATTTAACAATGTACAAAAGAGAAGAAGAATATTCACAAGATATATACAGATGCTCAAAATAATACAAATTGTTGCGATGCTTAAAATATCTAAACACCAGTCCCCGACAACGGCTCCATTTTGTTGATCAGACAAAAGTAAGTATTTTTATATCGTATCCACAGAGACTAGTGCGATATCGTAAGCCGTTCAACAATTGTTATCATTTTAAGTTAGGGTTTATAAATTGTTTCATATAAACTATTGGACTTTAAAGCGATAATAAAACGACGAGTAATAAGGCGTAAAAACGTTGGAATTAGAGTTCGTCAATCTAGCATCGAATATATTCTAATGATCATGCATATGGATTCTAGCTTTTTAGCGAAATTATCACGTATCACTCGACAACATCATTCATGTCCAAATGACATCGTGAGATCGATCGTATTGTTTAATCGACGATTTCCCAATCTATTAAACGATCCGAAAGCATTACGTTCCTATACTTTGTGTGATTATCAAAACCAAATTCCATGTCTAGAATTTCTTATTTTGATAGAAGATTATTCTATACCTAGATTCAAAAGTATTTTTCAATAACATTTAAATCAAGCATAAGAATGAATAACAAGAATAAAATCAATATCACATAAGGTGCTAGAATCATATAATTGAAAGATCAAAAGATTACATCTAAGCTTGATAAAGTACCTCCAATCCCAACAAAGGGGAGTTAGTTAATCATTGTCATGACAACTATACAAAAGTGTAAAGAAAGATGAAGATCCAAAGCTAAGTCTTGATTTCCCAAAGAATCTTAGTTAATCCACGCTTCAATCATTCTTGCTCTATGAAGAACAGAACTTTTATCCCTATTTTCTATCTAAAAATATAACTACTTAATAATACAACATATATAAACATTCAGCTTTTGAACCTATTTATAAGTGTTCTGATATTAAGGACTTTGCTCTGCGAAGTCATACTTCGCTTTGCGAAGTCCTTTCTTCACCACTGGGTTTCTGCCACCTCAGCCTTGAACAGTCCAAACCGCCCTACTTCGCTCTGCGAAGTAATACTTTGCTCTGCGAAGGTTTCTGCCACCTCAACTTCTGAACTTTTGAGTCTGGAGCTTCAGAACCTACTGCCTGACTTCGCTCTGCGACGATACTTTGCTCTGCGAAATTGTTCAGACTCTGAAGCTCAGACACTGTTCATCAGACGCTGATCTTCAGACACTGTTCATCAAACGCTGACCTTCAGACGCTGATATGATTTTCTTCAATTTTTGACCTTTAAGTCCAAGGAAATGGCATGCCTACAAAAATGGTTGGGATTAGGTCTAAAAAGCATGAAATGATATTTATATTTTCTTTCAGAGCTTTTACCAAGATAACTTGTAAAACAAGTAAGAAAAGTGCCTAAAATAAATATGTTTTATAACTAGTTTCTGGCACTTATCAGTTGTTAAGGAATTCTGTGACATCAATGTTGCCTGTTTCGCCGAAATTTGGGCATGATGAACCTGTGATGTGTTCTGTTTCATCGGTTAGATCACCGCATTTGTTTTGGTTAGGTATGCCGACTTTAATAAACTCTATGTTGAATACACAGGAGAAGAGAATGAAGATGAATGATATCATGAAGGTTGATGAAGATACTATGAAGATGAAGAAGGGAATGATGGAAGAAGATGAAGAAAATTGAAAAAAAAAATTAGTTGGTGGTGGTTCATTGTAAGGTACAATAGACTTGTATGATCTAATTATTGTATTTTCAAAAAAAAAAGATCAAAGAATTAAAATTAACAAAATTAATGAGTTCTATGGTGGACCATCTATAATGTTGGTCCACCATAGACATTTGAAGTTAAAATTAATAGACATGGACTTTATTGACTAACGGATGTATATTTGAGGGACCATACAGAAAAAATTTAGAGTTATTGAACCAAATTAAAAACAACAAATAAGTTGAGGACCAAATGTTCAATTAAGCCGTACAATAAAGTACCTTTGAATAATTTTGTCAAAAAAAATTCGTTCTTACCTTTTCTTTTTCTAGTTTTTTTTTTGTGTTAACGAGAGAAAAGACGTAAATCGTAATCCGTGGTTCGGCCCAGAAATATATGTTCTAGAATGTTCTTCCTATACTTTAAAAAGACAAAAAATACAGATGGAGTAGTAATTAACACAACAAAGTTTTTCACTCTCAAACACGGCCCTTTTCGTTTTGGCTTTGGATTGAGTGAAAAATATGTCGGAGGAAGCAACCACCGTAACATCATCACTGCCTCCTTCCTCCACATCTGAAACTCTTCCGTTCGATCTCGTTACAGAAATCTTGTGTTGGCTTCCGGTGAAATTTCTCCTTCAACTCTGCTGTGTCTGTAAGTCATGGAATTATCTTATCTCTCATGATTCCAATTTCGCCAAAAAACACCTTTTTCTGTCAACCTCCAACCACGATCGCCGCCACCTCATCCTAACCCCTACGCGCAAATCACGCGAGTTCCTTCTATCTGATTTCCAATTGTCCTCTATTTTCAGCACCTCCGTGTCCACTCCTAGTGTCACGCTCACGCAGCTAAGGTACCCTCTCGTTCCTAGTAAAGGATACTCTTTTGGGGTAATTTCTAATTATGATGGCATCTTCTGTTTTGGAATTGATGAGTCTTTAGCTCTTCTATTTAACCCTTCAATTAGAAAATTTAAGATGTTGCCTCCTTTGGAAAATCCAGACCCAAACTATACACAGACCTTTTATACCTTAGTTTATGATCGTTTCTCTAATATTTATAAGATTATAGCTCTTTCTTTCCCTAAGTTTAAGAAACTGAAAAAACAAGTTCATGTTCATACTCTGGGTACTCATTATTGGAGAAGGATCCAAGACATCCCATATTATGGTATCTTTCGTGGACTAGGAATATTTGTCAGTGACACCGTTAATTGGTTGGTATATGATGTTTGTAGTTCTTTATGGATCATTGTTTCTCTTGATTTGAAGAAAGAGTGCTATCGAAAGCTTTCACAGCCTCTCGATGACCATAGATTCGACTCTAGCATGGTATTTGGAGAGTTGAGGGGTTGCTTGTGCATCCTTGCACACGGTGGCAGGCTTTCGCACGGTGGCTTGTGTGTTGATGTTTGGATTATGAAGGAATATGAAAATGAACACTCTTGGACTAAATTGTTAAGTGTTCCTTACAGGCCGGGAGTTCGTGGTTATTCAATCTATAGCAAGGTAGTATATATTTCAGAAGATGGCCAAGTGCTGATGGAGTTTCTGAAAGATGGGATATATAGTTTGCTTGTATATGATTCCAGAAATGACACTTTTAAGATCCCTGAGATTGAAAACCTCAATGGTCGGATGACATCAAAAATCTACGTTGAGAGTTTGATCTCACCTTTTTCTCAATATTAGGATGTAGATGTTTTGTTAACTTATGAATGATCTTGTTATTTTTATATTTATTTTATGGTTGTTCTAGTTAGTGGTGACTTCATGGTTTATTGTTAATTTATTGCGGCCAGCATGAAAAATTGCTATGTTATTTTCATTTATTTGTTTGCGTTGTTGGTTTTATCATTGGCATTACATTTTATATCTTCCACAATGACAATATTGTACCATATATTATAAGCAAAATTATTTGGGCACACACATAACAATGGAAGAAATTAAAAGATAAATAAATCAGTACCATTTTTTTTTTTTAAAAAAAAAACGTGTGTGAGTTGCCTCTGTTGTCAAATTTGGCTGTGATTGATCTAGTGATCGTGGGCGATATTAATGGTAGTAGCGAATGGTTATTGGGAGATGAATGTCGTGGAGGTAAAGGTGATGTTGTTTATGATGATGATGATTTGGGTTGGCTAGATGTTGAAATAGCAAGTAGTGCTGCTGAGCCCATAATCAACACTAGGAGCCAAGCAGCATCGCAGAAGGCAGCTGCACCTTCGCCTCGGCCTCGGCCTAAACCTTCAAGCTCTAAGGGAAAAGCAAAAATAGTGGTGGTAGATGATGAATATGGCCATGATCTAGAATTTGTTAATTGGGAGGATGAAGAAAAAGAGGATGAAGAGGAAGAGAATGAAGAGGAGCACATGCACAAATCTAGTGGTGGAGGGAGTGATGATGAAGATTTTCATGATTCTTGAACTTTTATTTGAGTTTTGATGTTTAGCACTTTTGTTACTTCTTTAGAGCTATTGTTTGCAAGTATGTTCTTATGTTTTGATTTAAGACTTGTGGCTTTTATTTCAACTTATGAATAATACTTCATGAATTGAGTATTGTTTAAGGTATTTTAGTATTTTTTTTATGAACAGTATGGTATTTTGGTATTAAATGTATTATTGTCCGCGCCCTCTATGAGCCCTACTTCTGCGCCGCACCAATTTTTGGGATGGCCGCGCTGCATTTCCTCTTTGACAACAGAGGAGTGTGCCCAGATTTTTTTTATTTGAATTTGTCTCCAAGAGTATTTCTCATATTATGAACTGAACAAATCAAATTTTATCTTCCACGCAGTTCTTAATGAAAGTTAGGAGAGCTTTGAGAGACATCAATGTGGTCACAATGCGTATTTGATAATTACAAATTTAATGTTTGATGCTCGAAACTTAAAGATTACTGTCAAATGCTTGAAAGTTAAAAATATGTACCTTTGTTTTCCTTCTTCAAAAAAACTGTACCTTGCGTTTTTTATCAGTTTGTCTCATTTACATGTGACGATGGGTAACTTTGTAAGGCGTTTAAGCCTAATGCAACATGCCCTCTATCATCTCTGGAATTCATAATGACTGCCTCACTCAGAAATCTGATTTAGCCATTCAAATTTCAATGGCTTAGTAAGAGAAGCTTGTGCCATTGGAAAGTAAACAAATATTATCCAAAAAGGGTTGTCCATTCTCTGAATGTTGGTATGGCTTTGGCACTGGTATCTTTGTTGTATCTAATGGAGCCATTGTTCAATGGGATAGGGAAAATGCTAGGTGGGCTGTCATGAATGTGTGGCGATGGAGTTTACTGTATGTATGCTATTCTCATTTCTGAGTGACATTATTATTTTATTTTGCTGTGTGTTAAGATTACAGACTCATAGGTAATAGGTATTGAAGGAACACTTATGGTTGATGGGGGGACCTTATGTAAATGACTAAAAGAGGATTGGAAACTTTTTAGCAGGATCCTTGGCATTTTTTATTCTGTATCTTGCAGATGTCTATGGTCATATGTTTTTCGAGCAATTTTTGATCGGTGCTGCATTTTTTTCCTTTTAGGTAAGCATTTATTCCATTATGAAAAAAATTTGACTCTTGGATTAAATAATAATACATTTATTGGTTGAGATTTTAAGAGAAGCGCAATTGGTATGTTAAACATGAGACACTATCATATACCAGATACAAACATTTAGAATGACATGTCTAAAGATACAACCCTCTATTATTCATTTGTAAGAATGGTTCTAACAAACCTTTAGCCTATGCTTGTAGTTTTAGTTATCTTATAATGTAATTTTAATAAAGTTTTCTGTCCTGTGAATGGGGCTTCCCAAATGTTTTGCCGAGCCATTGTTTCACTATTGGTTTGCAGGAGCTGCAGCTACTTATGTCAGGTTCAATCCTTATATCAAGAAATTATGACTGTTGTTATGATATTTCTCTTGACCTTTAATTTGATAGTTGTATTTGTATCAAGACAAGATACCTTATCATACACTATACCTCTATCCAAACCATTGTTGATCTCTAAGTCATTCTTTATAGTTTTTCTTAGGTTTTATTGGTCTTCCTTTACTTCTAGCGATTGGGTCATGTTGAAATTTGTAAAAACAAGAATTGCTAGAGCACTACTACCATTATATCAAATACCAAATGGTTACAATGGTTCTATTTCTACTTCCTCAACCTGTATAATTGATTGTGAAAACAATGATGCAGTTTCTGTCATGGAGTATTTGTATGATTCTGAAAAGCAAGCAAATGAAACAACGGTAAGTGCTACGACTCCGTTTAACACTAACACTAAGGATGAAACCAGGGCCGTTCTTATAAAAATAGAGGTCCGGCTCTCATACTAAAGATAGGCTAAAAAAAATTAAGAGAGCAAAAATAAAAAGTTTGTAATGTTTGTTTTATTTTATTTTGAGAGAAAAATTATGATATTTGTTAGTGTTCTAAGAAATAATATGGGCCAAAAATTACAACAAATGTTCTAAAAAAAATTAGAATCCAAAAAAAGAAATTAATTTAAGAAGAAACACCAACGCATGCATTATATAAACACCATTACATAAACATTACATAAACACTAACGCATGTCACCACTAGGCTAAATTAACTAGTATAAATATATTACCTCGTAACATCTATATTTACATGCATTATATTCAAAAAAAAATATACTTTGGGCCCCAAAATTTTGGAGGCCCAGCTCTGTTGAGCTGTTTGCATCCCCAAGGAACGGCCCTGGATGAAACACATGTAAGTTTGTGCCCTTTTTTGCCAAGTAAAGTATATCAGATATTGGTTCTTTGTGATAGAAGATCTTATACGGAATTGTTGTGTGGAATTAAACATGCCCTACAAGCAAATTGGGAACCAGGATCCTCGAGAGGCTGCCATTAGAATTTCACCACCATTCTTAGAATTTGAAGGTTCTAGAATTAAGTATGGAGTAGAATTTTGGAGCTCCATTATTACAATTTTTATGTGTGATTATATTGTGCAATTGTTGTAAAGCTGAACTGTGAAGAAGGGTGGAAGGAAGAGAAGGAAAGAGTGTGAACCGGTTTATGGGTTTTATCAAGACACTTAATCATCATCCTTGTTTCACAACATCTCAAAATACAATTTGATGATAGAAACATTGTGTGTGTCGTTTGCCTCTTTCTGAATTATTAAATTCATAAGAAAGAAAATCTGGGTTTTTTGTTCTGGGTTTATGAGTTTGAAGGTGATGTTGAAGATAGTTATTGGTGGTTCACTGTAATATAGAATAGACGTGTACGATTCAACGGTTCTCTTTCTAAATAAAAGATCAAAGAGTTTAAATTAAAAATATAATAAGGTCTATGGTGGACCACCTAAAAAGTTGGTCCATCTAAGACATTTAGAGTTAAAAATTGACGGAACGGACCAAAAGTTATAGCGGCAGAAAACTTAAGGGATCATTTTGAGATGCTTTTTTAGTTAATGGGTCATTTTAAAACAAACAATTAAGTTAGGATAATGTTGGATCAATTAAGCCAAAAATTAAAGGACATATTTGCACCTTTTTTTTAGCAAGGGACCAATATAAATCCTAAAATAAAGATAAGGGACTAAAAAGTGTTTGAGCCTTTTCTTTTTTATCCAAGATTTCTAGTAATGTGAGCCCACATGCATTATTTCCCAAATCCAATCACAAAATATAAGATCAAACAAGTACAGCGCGCGCACATATACATACATACCTATGAAGCTCACATACTTTAAAATGGAGACGTATCCGTATCGGATACCGATACTCCGCGGATACTCTCGAATACGTACCCACGGAGTATCGGAATTAATTATTTTAATTTAAAATATATATTTTATCGGATACTTATAAGATAATCGGCAGATACACAAATATACTTATTAGATACTTCACAGAGACGTATACTGGAAAAAATGAAGGGTAAAAAAGTGAGTGTGTGTTATGAAAATTCAATGGAGATGTACATGATTCAATTTAAGATATGAATCACTATAATTGGTTTCCGATTAACCAATTAAAAATTATGTTTTTGGTGGATGAAAGTAACGAGAGAGAAGATTCAATCAATCAACAATACATTAAACAAACTTTGTTTTGAGTTCTTTTATTGATGCATTTGTTGATATCCTAACATATGAATGAAAATAGAATATGATTTATACGAAAAATGTTTCATTTTTTATTTTGATCACATGTATTATTTTTTGTAAATTGTGACTTTTATGATTATATAGTATTGAAGAGTAATGAATGCTTATTTTTTTTTCAAGTATTTTACACGCATATAAATTTTAATATAAATATTTTGTTAACGTATCTTAGCCGTATCGTATCCTAAATTTTAAAAATTTTGCGTATCCACGTACCTGTATCGTATCGTACCCGCACCTGTACTAAGTATCCGGGCTTCATATATATATATATATATATATATATATATATATACATATATATATATATATCAAGCAAGGGAAATTAACCTAACTTCTCAGCTAAAATGCTAAGCAGAAATTTTTGCGTGTGAACGTAAGGTACCATGAGTGCAAACACTAAAATAATTCAACTAACAGATATGTAAATTTATAAGATATATAAGTTATCAAATTATACCGATAGATTGTAAGTTTATTTTATATAGATGAAACTTTTCACAACTTTAAAATCGTTTAATATGTTATTGAGACCCGCCAAAATTAACAATTTTCGTTAAAAGCTCGTAAATCTAAAATTAACCATAGGTTAATAACTTTTTGGTTGGACTTTTTTGGACAAAGTTACTGTTACTTAATTCATTTTAAATTTTAAATTTAAATCTACGTCTCAATCCTAAGAAATTTAATATCTAACTTTTTTTAGTTGAATATTTTTCCTTCAAATATTCACATCTACTATAAATCTAAGAAATTTGATTACTCCCTCCGTTCCTTTTTAATTGTCACTTTTGAAGAAAAAATTTGTTCCTTTTTAACTGTCACTTTCAAAGTTCAATGCAACTTTAAATAATGTTTTACCAATTTTATCCTTAGTTATTTATTACGGAGAGAGAAATTTATGAGATGATATATTAAATGAATAAGGTTATTATAGTAAAAGTATAAATTATTGTATCAAAAGTAGTGACATTTATTAATTGTCTTGGTTTGTGTAAAATGTCAAAAAGTGACAATTAAAAAGGAACGGAGGTAGTACTACCTAATTTCCTTCATTACTCTTTCCTAATCCCATAAAATTCCTAATATAATGGACTAATATGTCATTTTCACAAGACAATTAATTTGTTGAATTGATTGTTGAATGTTGGTAATAATTGCAATGTTAGTAATAATTGCATTATACACTATCCAAGTTTGATTATGTTTCCATTCGGTTTCCAATGAAAAAACATTGAATACCACTTTATTGACCAATTTTTTATTCTCATTGACTTCTAAAACTAAGATTACCTTTATTAAAAATAAAATTAACAATTCTATTTGTACAAAAAAAAAATTCTATATAACTAATGTGTCATACTTAACGATTCTAAGTATCGACATATTTCCATTTGGTTCCCAAGCTAATTTCTTCAACAACAAAAAAAAAATCAAATATAATTTACTCCTTTAATTTTGTGTTTTATTGTATGTCAATGTGGGAAAAATAATGTGTTTTACAATATGTCGTTTTAAAATACCAACGAAATATTAATGTTTATTTTTCTATCACACTCTTTCGTGAAAAAATAAATACAAATGACTTTTAAAAATACTAATGATTTTTATCAATTTTATAATATCACTTAAAATATAATATATGTTAATAAAAACACTACATTAATGTTAATATTTTGAAAATAGTCACGAACTTTCAAAATTTTATCATATCGACTTTCACCAATTAGTACATAAAAATTTGCTTCCATAGATATAAACAAATAAAATCCGCGATGGACACAAGTCAAATATTTAACAGATTTTTTCATATAAACAAAAAAAAAAAATAATAGAAACACTATTTTCATGTTGATATTTGAAAATAGTCATGAGTTTGTAAAGTTTTATCATATCGACTTTCTCATATCGATCCATAAAAATTTGATTCCGACGATATAAGCACATAAAATTTGCAACATTAATTCCCTAAAAAAAATTGCAACATTAATAGTACAAATATTTAACTTTTTTTAAGCAAATATTTAACTGTGTTTTACTTATACAATAAAAATTTATTTAATACAAACACTACATTAATGTTGATATTTTTAAAATAATCATGAATACGAAATATATTTCATTAACAGATTTTTTTGTGTCAAAAAAACAGATTTAATTTTTTTCCTTAAGAAAATCTTAAAATATGTAGAAAAAATGAATAAAATTCAAAATAAAATTTAAAAATATGATGCTATAATAAAATAAAAAATGAAAAAATTTCAGTATATTTGTAAAAAAAAAGTTTCAGCATATAAAAAAAACAAGTACTAATTAATTTTAAAAATACAAATGAGTTTTGTCAATTTTAAACACAAAAACTTGCTTTCGATGATATAAGAACATAAAATTCACAACATTAACGATACAAATATTTAACAGTGTTTTACATATAAAATAAAAATTAATTTAATAAAATCACTACATTAATGTTGACATTTTAAAAATAATTACCATAATTAAATGTTTCGTTAACAATTTTAATTTTTTTTATTAAGAAAAACCGCTACACACACTTACATAAAATTTGTAACGATTACAATGCAAACATTTAAACGGGTCTCAACATATAAACAAACAAATACTAATGAGTTTTAAAGATACTAATGAGTTTTGTGAATTTTATAATATCGTTTAACGTTGTTCTTTTATATAAAATAAAATTTATTTAATAAATACACTATATTAACTTTGACATTATGAAAATAATCACGAGTTTTCAAAATTTACCATATCGACTTTGTCATATCGTTACATAAAAATTTTCTTGCGCAGATATAAGCACATACAAACCCGCAACGGGTGTTGTGCAAATATTTATAGGTACTTTCGCAAAAAACAACAAAATATTTAATAGAAACACTATATTAATGTCAATATATTGAAAGTAGTAATGAATTTTTAAAATTTTATCAAATCGACTTTCTCATTTCAGTATATAGAAATTTGTTTCCGCAAATATAAACAAATAAATTCCGCAATGGTTTGATGCAAATATTTAACAGATTTTTGCATATAAAAGAAAAATTATTTAATAAAAATATATTTTAATGCTGATAATTTTTATTTAATATCTTTAAATATTTCATAATTTTGTAAATGTAATTATTTTTATATAACTACTTCAATGTTACGCAACCCGTGCGAATGCACGGGTCTTTTACCGGTTACAATCTAAAATTGAAGATAAAAAATGGCAAGATTGTACCAATTTGATCTCAGCCTAAGCGGCGATATTGACGGCAAAAATGAGACACGTACTCATTTGTGATTTGTCAGTCTACGCAATTGTTATTATTATTGACACATTAATGTTTTGCCAACTAATCCCAGCTTCACCACTCACACTGTGAAATGAAAGCGAAAGCTATTACGTTACGTTTCAAGGTGGCGTTTACAATTCTGCTTTCCCACCATGGGAAAGCCTTTTTCAATGGTTAGATGGTTGAGGAACACAATTTTTATGGTGGACTGTCTACACCAAATTTCTTTCCTTTCTCTTTTACATTCTTATATTTTTGTTTAGATCTGGAATACACGATTTTTATCATAGACTGCCTACACCATATTTTTTTCTTTTCTCTTTTACACTCTCATATTTTTGTTTAGATCTGGAATTTTTTTCTTTTCTTGATCTGGAAACAATTGGTCTGATTTTCTCGCTCGCGCGCATCCGCGTGCGTGCGCCCCGTATTATAAGAGTGACTTAGAAGTTGAATTTTTCACGATTTTTTGCAGGCATGTTTAGGACATAAAAACAACATCGCCCACAAAAAACGAGAATTTTCCGACAAGGGACGGATTAAATATGAATTTTTTACGCGCCAAAAACTCAAGAACGCGAAACAACAAAACATGCACCTAGAAAACGAATTTTGAGCTGGTTTTTTGCAGATCCTCTATATGTATTTTTATAGAGGTGTCTGCAAAAAACCAGCTCAAAATTCGTTTTCTAGGTGCATGTTTTGTTGTTTCGCGTTCTTGAGTTTTTGGCGCGTAAAAAATTCATATTTAATCCGTCCCTCGTCGGAAAATTCTCGTTTTTTGTGGGCGATGTTGTTTTTATGTCCTAAACATGCCTGCAAAAAATCGTGAAAAATTCAACTTCTAAGTCACTCTTCTAATACGGGGCGCGCGCACGCGGATGCGCGCGAGCGAGAAAATCCGACCAATTGTTTCCAGATCAAGAAAAGAAAAAAATTCCAGATCTAAACAAAAATATAAGAGTGTAAAAGAGAAAGGAAAAAAAATTTGGTGTAGACTGTTTTGTTGTTTCGCGTTCTTGAGTTTTTGGCGCGTAAAAAATTCATATTTAATCTGTCCCTTGTCGGAAAATTCTCGTTTTTGGTGGGCGATGTTGTTTTTATGTCCTAAACATGCGTGCAAAAAATCGTGAAAAAATTCAACTTCTAAGTCACTCTTATAATACGGGCGCGCGCACGCGGATGCGCGCGAGCGAGAAAATCCGACCAATTGTTTCCAGATCAAGAAAAGAAAAAAATTCCAGATCTAAACAAAAATATAAGAGTGTAAAAGAGAAAAGAAAAAAAATATGGTGTAGGCAGTCTATGATAAAAATCGTGTATTTCAGATTTAAACAAAAATATAATAGTGTAAAAGAGAAAGGAAAAAAATTTGGTGTAGACAGTCCACCATAAAAATTGTGTTCCTCAACCAGTTTTCTGCTTTCCCATTGTAAACGCCACCACGTTTCAATCAAGTGACAAAAACATCTATATAATACATATTTTATATGGAAAATTCTTGTTTACCCATTAATAAAAGGTGGGTAATACAACCCATGTTGAGTTGGCGCAATCAAAATAATGTATTTATATAACATTAAAAATAATAGAAAACAAACAAATAATTTTGATTGGTGTCAACTCAGCATGGATTGTGTTACCCACCTTTTATTGATGGATACCCAAATTATCACCATTTTATATACGTTAAAACAATGTCGATTGGAAGGAAAACACGTACCAGGTACAGTACATGTGACCATACTAGTTGGATGTTAGCTTAAACGCAAACCATATTTCATGTCATATTGACATAACACTAACGCATATGATTGATGACATGTGTTGCCAACCAAACAAATATCCATGTTTTTTGCCCAGCTTGTTCACACACTGTGAATTGAAAGCTTAAGCTATATCATTCCTTCAAATCAAGTGATAGAAACATCTATAATACGGCTATATCAACAATAAAAAAAAATCTATATATAAGACATTCCATTTTGACCATCACAATACAAATATGGTCAAAAACAACTATTATATTTCTTTCATTGTGTCTTAAGATAATTTTCTTTATCGTTAAAAAAGTTATAGAATTATTTCAAAAATTTACAGCGTTATTGAATCTAAGAATATTTATTTTTTTTCTTTTTAAAAAGTATACGTTAATCAAGGTATACAAAAAAATTACATTTCCATAATGCCGTGTATCAACAGGTAAAAAATGTCAAAATTAATTGGTCGGAGTTTGAATCCATCTTAAATAAACCAAAAATAATATAATTTCCATGTTTACTGAATCAGTGGTGTTAAAATGAGTCAATCGATACATTCGTGCATTTCTTGCTCAAAATGTTCCGTAATAAAAAAGCGTTCGGTAGCATTTTCTTTTGGAGAATGCTTACGATTAAAAAAGGCCAATTTCATTATTTGAACCATAATCCAAGCTAAGTAACGACGTTAGCATTAATGAAAGCTTAAAAAGAAAACAGTCTACCCTAATTCATGTTTTTATTGGATTCTAGCTAGCTGCACTTAATTGGAAGAATGGCGTTATTTGAACAACTATTTTTTAGACAACTTGTAGGACAACCGAAATTACAAATAAATATAGGTATTGGCACAAAAACCAAACTAATAGGGAGATAAATTAAGAGCACAATGTGAATATGAAAGAGAAAATTGTCATAAAAATTATCACAAAATGGTTGTTCGAATATCATTTCTCTAATTGGAAAGGGTCGTGGGTAGCAAGTTAAGCCGTTGAAGTGGGTCTTTCCAATATCCAAAACTATACAACTTATGGTTAACAGAGTTTATTTGAATCAATTGTAGAGAAATAACATAAAGAATCAATCTATGATAAAAATTACTATTCACCAAAAAAAATCTATGATAAAATTACTTGAAAATTGATGTTTCCACTTCAAAGAAAGCTAAGAAACACTACAAAATGACCGATTTAACCACATCGGTAGTTAACTACCGCCAGTATAGTCTCATCGGTAGTTAACTACCGCCGGTTCCTTTCCATCGGCAGTTAACTGCCGATGCGATCAAAAGTTAAAGAGAACAGCAAGAACAAAACATCATCAGTTATGCAAAAACACCAAAACCATCCAAATTTTCTCAAACCCTCTCCAATTCCATTTTGACGAAAATCAAGCAAATCATCTCCACAAAACCACAAGTAAGTAGTATTAATCTTTTTAAATGATAATGTTAGTTTGTGTAGGTTTATTTTTGTTAATTTTGGTAGATTGCATGTGGTTAGAGTTGATGTAGAAATTGAACTTTTGTTAGATTGCATGTGTAGTTTATGATGCTATAGATGAATGTAGTTGTTGTGAATGTTGTTTAGATTATGTTTAAGTTCAATGTGATTCTGAATGTTGTTTAGATTGTGTTGTGAATGTTGTTTATGTTGTTGCCTAAAATGCCTAAATGAGCATTACATTGATTTTTGCTTTTGTTTTTGTGAAGATATGTCTGAGGAGGACCCAAATAGAAGAGTCAGATGTGGTAAACAGACGATGACTGGAAGCGTCTGGAGGGAAAGGGTGGCTGCAAACCCTCATGTGCCTAAGAGAGGAAGAAGCCGGAGGCCCAATCCCAATGAGGGTGAAGGAAGTTCTCAGCCGACACAGTCACAGGTGGATGACCCGACCCAGTACCTGAATTATCAGGATCAGCTATACGATGCCACGGATGGTGGTTATGACGCACAACAGTTTAATGAGGCGGTTGAGGGTGACGACGTTCAGCATCAGCGTGACGACATTGAGCATGAGGTGGCTGAGGCAGATGAGGATGACCTTGCGGTTGAGGTAGCCCCACATCACTTACATGATTTGCCTCCCTTTTCTGGAGGGCCTGAGGATTTATTTGTGCTATCTTCATTTGTTTCTCATGTTGCATTGCCGCTGTGGTATAATGCTAATAATGTGAGTGTTATTTTTTTAAAAAATTTTATATGCGAAAGTTAAAAAATGATATGAACACATGACCATGTCTGTTAATTTTATTTGTCTTCAATTATTGTTCGCGTCATTTTTTATATAAGAAGTATATATTTTTTTAAAAAAAATTTATATGCGAAACTTAAAAAAATGATATGAACGCATGCCCTTGTCTGTTAATTTTATTTGTCTTCAATTATTGTTCGCGTCATTTTTTATATAAGAAGTATATAGTTTTTTTTAAATTTTTATATGCGAAACTTAAAAAAAATGATATGAACATGTGCCCTTGTAAGTTGATTTTATTTGTCTTCAATTATTGTTCGCGTCATTTTTTATATAAGAAGTATATATAAAATAGATTTTTTTATGCGAAGTATTTATGTTTTAATTAATTTTTATAAGTGTTTACATTATCTTTATGATTTTGATTTATCTATGTTTTTATTATGGATTAAGTAATTATGTGGTATTTTTTATTATTTCAGATTCGTAAGACCCGTAAACTTAAATGCATTAATCATGGGCCTGAGGTGGGAGATCCCTGGCGTCCAACAAAGAATCAAGTATGATTTTGGAATTCGGTAAGGGCGAGTGGTTTGCATGATTTGCTGTTTACGGGGTACCCTGCTGTGAATCATGCTTTGCTTATGGCTCTTAACGAGAGGTGGCATACCGAGACCAGCAGTTTTCACATGCCTATAGGGGAGATGAGCATCACATTAGATGATGTGGCGTGTCTGTTGCACGTTCCCATTGAAGGGCGGATGTTGATCCATCCAAAGAAGGTGTCTCAGCTTGTTGGAGTGGAATTGATGGTGGCATACTTAGATGTTTCACAGGTTGTTGCTGCAAAAAATTGCAGAGATGAATATGGTGCTTATATTAGTTATAAGTCGATGAAGGACCTTTACGAGGAGCACCTCACTAATGCTACCAGATTGGCGCACGCACATACGAGGGAGGACTTAGAGGAGAGACAGAGGCGTAGGCTTTGCTGTGTGAGGAGTTTCCTCTTATATCTGTTTGGATGTACATTGTTTGATGATAAAAGCAAAAAACACATCGAGTTGATATACCTGCTGACAATGGAGGATCTTGGTACAATGAACCAGTACTCCTCGGGAGGGATGGCATTGACATACCTTTACCACAGTCTATCTGAGGTCGCTATGCCTAGAAACAAATTGATTGGGGGAAGCTTAACACTTTTGATGGTAATAATTTTAATTTCTTATGCTTGTGTATCTTAATAAAACGTGTTTATTTTAATTTCTATCTTATGCTTGGTAATAACTTATAAATGTGTTTGGTTTGTTCAAGGATGGTTTTTGGCGCATTTTTTAGGAGCTTACCCAGCTGATGATAATGAAGAGTATCTCCCAAGCTATCCTTGCGCTGCCAGATGGATTCCACATAGGGGTCATGGAGAGGCAAAGCCCTACCGTTTGTCACTTGATCGTTTGGAGATGGATGATGTGTGCTTGTTGTCGTACGAATGACATAAGGAGATCTAGGAGTTTGAGGAGATATGTTGGTATTCAGGATGGATGATGTGCGGTCGTGACAAGGTGTACTGTCACTTGCCTGAGTGGGTTAAAAGGTAGTACGGTTACGTGCAGGACATCCCCAAACCTCCGACATATGTGTTTGCTATACGAAATACTCAGGTTGTGTAGGCTTTTCTTGACTTTCGTGTTCACACCATTCATCAAGATCAGTGGGGTCGGAAGGTGGATGTGTCAAGGCGATACGAGGACGGATATATAGTATGGTACGGACGGGTGTCTCACCCAAAGATTTTGCCACCTATTGAGGGATCTCCTCCGAGGCCAACCAAATGAGGAGCAGATCATTGCATAGCAGCAACAACAACACCAAGAGAGAGGCTCGCCTGATACCATTGAGATGGTTAATGGCGCTATTTGCTAGGTTGATGAGTATTTGGTTCAGGAGGAGATGAGCATTGAGCAGTTGTATCAGGACTTACACAATGTTAGGGAGAGGTTGGCACCCGTGTTGACCAGGAGGCGTAGGAGACTGAGGAGGCAGCATTAGGACCAAGATCAGGAGTAGGAGTAGTTGATGTTTAGGACTTGTTTTTATTTTTCGGATTTTCATGACATTTTGTTGGATATTTGAGTATTGGCTACTTGTTTTGCAAAAATCAAATATACAAGCAGTATGTCTTCATAAGCTGAACATCCCATTTTGTGCATCTTCAGAAGCTGTGTCAGAAGCTACAGTATTTCAGAAGCTGATAACTTTGCTCTGCGAAGCCACTGCGATATGCGAAGGTCTTTAGACGTTGGTACTGTTCATCAGAAGCTGAATTGGTCATCAGACGCACTGTTCAGACGTTGACTTTTGTTGACCTTCAGAAGCTGCCTTCAGACGTTGACTTTTGTTGACCTTCAGAAGCTGCATTTCAGAAGCTGAATTTCTGCGTTTGTTCTGTTAATTCTTTCAGTATCTTTTGAAGATTTGTTTGAAGATTTATTGAGGCTGCTGTTTCTAGAAGGCTGATTTATTTGCGTGAAGATCTTTGTTGAAGATTGGTTTCTTTTATTGATGAATATATTTTCAAAGAAATCTTTGCAAAATATAATTCAGAAATATATGTGCTTCTATTTGCTTCTAAAATAATTCTGGGAGTATATCTTTGAAGATTTAGTTCAGAATTATGTGTGATGCTGAAGACTATTTAAGGAGGACGTTGCTATTGAAGACAGTACAAAAAAAACCAGAAATAGATCTTAAGAATTAAAAGAGTCTTAGAGTTTTTGAGTCTGTGAGCTGTTGCTCTGTTTTGTACACCACTCATCTGTTAGAGTTGGTTTAGTTTGTTTTGAGTTGTAATTCACTTAAAGCTTTTAAGCACAAGTGATGTCTTTGATGTTTTGAAGTGTGACTTCGTACTTGGTTTGTTTTTAAGTGTCTGATAATCACTGGGCTGTGATTACTTAATTGGGAAGTAAGTGGGTTCTTATATCTAGGAGTTCCTAGGTAGAAGTCTATACGGGTAGTGATTAAGTGATAAGGCTGGAAAAACAGGGGATGTGTCTTGAGTCTTAGAATTAATACTACTTAGTGGATTTCCTTCCTGGATTGGTATCCTCCAGATGTAGGTGAAGTTTGCACCGAACTGGGTTAATAAATATCTTGTGTTCTTTATTTTCTGTCCTTTATTTTGCTGCTTCTGAACCTGTGTTTAAGTACTCTGTTTTGCGTTTTTAGTACTCTGTTTTTTAGTTCAGAACCAGTACCTGCCAGAATTTCAATTGGCATCAGAGCAGGCACCCTGCCTGTTATTGGGTGAGTTCCAGGGAAGGTTTTTCTGGCAAGAATGGACAAGGAAGGAGGATTTGTTAACAGGCCACCTCTGTTGGATGGTTCCAACTATGAGTACTGGAAGTCTCGTATGAGTGCTTTCCTGAAATCCATAGACAGCAGGACCTGGAAAGCAGTGCTGAAGGGTTGGGAACATCCAGTTGTGTTGGACAAAGAAGGAAAGAAGACATTTGTGTTGAAACCAGAAGAAGATTGGTCCAATGATGAAGATGCTTTATCTCTTGCAAACTCCAAAGCCTTGAATTCTATATTCAATGGAGTGGACAAGAATATATTCAGAATGATCAAGCAGTGCACAATAGCTAAAGATGCCTGGGAGATTCTCAAGACTACTCATGAAGGCACATCCAAGGTAAAACTGTCCAGACTTCAGCTTCTGACCACAAAGTTTGAAAATCTCAGAATGTTGGAAGATGAGAACATACAAGACTTTTACATGAATGTTCTGGACATGGCTAACATTTTTGATTCTCTTGGAGAAAGAATGTCTGATGAGAAACTTGTGAGGAAAATCCTCAGGTCTCTTCCCAAGAGATTTGATATGAAGGTGACTGCAATTGAAGAAGCACATGACATCTCCAGCATGAAGGTGGAGGAATTGATTGGGTCTCTTCAGAACTTTAAAATAAGCAGAACTGATAAGAAGGGGAAAGGTGTTGCTTTTGTGGCAAATGATGAAAGCTTATCAGAAGATATTGTGTTGCTGAGTAAACAGTTTAAGAAGATTCTTAAGAAGACAAGAACTAATCAACCCAAAGGTGTTCAATGTCATGAGTGTGAAGGATATGGTCACATTAGAACAGAATGTGCCACATACCTCAAGAATGAGAAGAAAGGTTTGGTTGTGTCTTGGTCTGATGAAGATGACTCAGAAGGAGAAGAGGAGCCTGTCACTGCTTTAACTGGTAAATTCATGTGTTCTTTATTTTCTATCCTTTATTTTGCTCAAATAGTGTTTCAGAAACCTTAACTTTATCATCAGACCAGAATTTACCAGTTAAAGCAGTGACAGACTCCTCTTCTCCTTCTGAGTCATCTTCATCAGACCAAGACACAACCAAACCTTTCTTCTGATTCTTGAGGTATGTGGCACATTCTGTTCTAATGTGACCATATCCTTCACACTCATGACATTGAACACATTTGGGTTGATTAGTTCTTGTCTTCTTCAGAATCTTCTTAAACTGTTTACTCAGCAACACAATATCTTCTGATAAGCTTTCATCATTTGCCACAAAAGCAACACCTTTCCCCTTCTTATCAGTTCTGCTTATTTTAAAGTTCTGAAGAGACTCAATCAATTCCTCCACCTTCATGCTGGAGATGTCATGTGCTTCTTCAATTGCAGTCACCTTCATATCAAATCTCTTGGGAAAAGACCTGAGGATTTTCCTCACAAGTTTCTCATCAGACATTCTTTCTCCAAGAGAATCAAAAATGTTAGCCATGTCCAGAACATTCATGTAAAAGTCTTGTATGTTCTCATCTTCCAACATTCTGAGATTTTCAAACTTTGTGGTCAGAAGCTGAAGTCTGGACAGTTTTACCTTGGATGTGCCTTCATGAGTAGTCTTGAGAATCTCCCATGCATCTTTAGCTATTGTGCACTGCTTGATCATTCTGAATATATTCTTGTCCACTCCATTGAATATAGAATTCAAGGCTTTGGAGTTTGCAAGAGATAAAGCATCTTCATCATTGGACCAATCTTCTTCTGGTTTCAACACAGATGTCTTCTTTCCTTCTTTGTCCAACACAACTGGATGTTCCCAACCCTTCAGCACTGCTTTCCAGGTCCTGCTGTCTATGGATTTCAGGAAAGCACTCATACGAGACTTCCAGTACTCATAGTTGGAACCATCCAACAGAGGTGGCCTGTTAACAAATCCTCCTTCCTTGTCCATTCTTGCCAGAAAAACCTTCCCTGGAACTCACCCAATAACAGGCAGGGTGCCTGCTCTGATGCCAATTGAAATTCTGGCAGGTACTGGTTCTGAACTAAAAAACAGAGTACTAAAAACGCAAAACAGAGTACTTAAACACAGGTTTAGAAGCAGCAAAATAAAGGACAGAAAATAAAGAACACAAGATATTTATTAACCCAGTTCGGTGCAAACTTCACCTACATCTGGAGGATACCAATCCAGGAAGGAAATCCACTAAGTAGTATTAATTTTAGGACTCAAGACACAGCCCCTGTTTTTCCAGCCTTATCACTTAATCACTACCCGTATAGACTTCTACCTAGGAACTCCTAGATATAAGAACCCACTTACTTCCCAATTAAGTAATCACAGCCCAGTGATTATCAGACACTTAAAAACAAACCAAGTACCAAGTCACACTTCAAAACATCAAAGACATCACTTGTGCTTAAAAGCTTTAAGTGAATTACAACTCAAAACAAACTAAATCAACTCTAACATATGAGTGGTGTACAAAACAGAGCAACAGCTCACAGACTCAAAAACTCTAAGACTCTTTTAATTCTTAAGATCTATTTCTGGTTTTTTTTGTACTATCTTCAATAGCAACGTCCTCCTTAAATAGTCTTCAGCAGCACACATAATTCTGAACCAAATCTTCAAAGATATACTCCCATAATTATTTTAGAAGCAAATAGAAGCACATATATTTCTGAATTATATTTTGCAAAGATTCCTTTGAAAATATATTCATCAATAAAAGAAACCAATCTTCAACAAAGATCTTCACGCAAATAAATCAGCCTTCTAGAAACAGCAGCCTCAATAAATCTTCAAAGAAATCTTCAAAAGATACTAAAAGAATTAACAGAACAAACGCAGAAATTCAGCTTCTGAAATGCAGCTTCTGAAGGTCAACAAAAGTCAACGTCTGAAGGCAGCTTCTGAAGGTCAACAAAAGTCAACAGGAGTAAGAGTAGTTGATGTTTAGGACTTGTTTTTATTTTTTGGATTTTCATGACATTTGTTCATTTGTTTGTACTGTAACACCCCGATTTTTAAATATTAATTTATTGGTATTATTGTTATATAATATTAGTAATATTAATATTATTAGGAATTATCTGTTTGGTTTTTTCAAAATAAGTTGTTGGATTATGGGTATTGAGAGAATAGATGAGTTAGCTAGTTGTTGAAAAATAGGAGATTAAGAGAAATTATGGAGAAAGGGATGTTTTTAGAAAAAATAAGAGCAGTGGTGTAATAGTAAAGAGGGGGGGTTTGAATGAAGGAATTAAGTAGTGTTTTAATTAAATAGGATAGAAGGAGGTGTAAATAATGAAGAGTAAACCGTTAATTAGTTATGAGAGAAACCTAGCCCAGTTAAAAGGTTATAAATAGAGGAGAGCATTAGAGAATTAGGGTTACAACAAACAAGAAAAGATTAGAGATCAAAGGAAAACTAGGGTTGTGGAGAGAAGAAGCAAGGAGACAAGTGAGAAGAACCTGGAAAGAGATTTTACCGTAGGAATATCAAATTCTGCAAACTAGAGGTAAGGGGGAGTCTCTATTCACCATAAGGGTTGTATGAATATATGGGTAGTGAAGGGTTTGTGTTTTTCTTCTTTGTTTTTCATGATCTTTTAAAGAATTCATGTTAAATTCGTGCTCTAATTTGTTGCTGTGATTGGGTATATTTTTGTATCTAAATTTATGATTTTTATGTGTGAAATTCGTAATGGATTCATGGTAATATCCTGTTTGATTTCTTATGTGTTAAAGTATGAAAGAGTCATAAATTTGATGGATGAGTGATAAAAGACAAATTGATCATATTTCTTTTAATTTTGTTGGTTATCGACACCTTCGCAAGCATGTTTCAATATCTATCCTTTCTCGAGTCTTAATGTTTCAGTAAGCATAATTTTGATGATTAATAAATTGATGGATGTGTCTTTTCTTGCGTTAGCATTATTTCGTAGACATATTCCAGTAGCACAGTAACATTGATCATGAACCACATCGATCCTTCAAAATCTCAAATAGTAATACTATTCATGTAGATTTAAAGTAATTATTAGGTTGAAAGACATATGTTAGGCAAAAAGTTTATTTGTTATGTACTGTGTTGTTTGTTTGGTTGCCATGCGTGTTGTATTAATCAGATGGATTATCTTTGTTTTGTTGCCATATGATTCTAAATTTGTGTTTTGTATAATGATCAATGTTATTTTGATGGTCATAATGTCATACTTCAGATCCAATTACGTTTGTTCCTAGCATACTCAAGGTGCCAAGTAAATCTTTATTAAGTAGTACTCTTAGACTTATTTTATTTATACCGTCCCTATGAAATTCCTTTTCTATATTATATACTTACATATATATTTATCAAATGAGTACAATAGGTCCATTGTCTTAGCAGCCTTTATTAAGTCGAAAAAAAAGGGGAAGATAGTTGTGGTTAATAAAAATTGGTTGGAAGAATGGAAGGAAAATGATATTAGTATGATATTATGAACCTTTATTGAAGTTATGATTGAAAATAAAGAGTCTTTAAATAGTGAGACGAATTAATGTGTTAGAAATTATTATTGACGAGGTGAAGTAATATGTTATAAGGTTGTTTCTAATAAGATAAATTAATGATGAAATATTTAAAGATGTGTAACTAAAAGTGATATTTGAAGATGTGTTATATAAAGATGTACTATTTGAAGACGTGTTATATAAAGTTGTGTTGTTTAAAGATGTGTGATTTAAAGATGTGTTATATAAAGATATGCTATTTAAAGATGTGTGATTTAAAGATGTGTTATATAAAGATGTGCTATTTAAAGATGTGTGATTTAAAGATGTGTTATATAAAGATGTGTGATTTAAAGATGTGTTATATAAAGATGTGTTATTTGAAGATGTGTGATTTAAAGATGTGATTATATAAAGATGTGTTATTTGAAGATGAGTGATTTAAAGACGTGTTATCTAAAGATGTGTAAATGTCGAATCATATAAAGATGTGCATTGTTGAGTCATTGCTTGGTGTTCACGCATTCATGGTCAGTCCGATTTAAAGATGTGATTTAAAGATGAGGGATAAATCAGTAACATACCTCTGATATCCAAAACCGGTACCACATGCATATAGAGTCGAGTTAGGGACATTGCATACATAACTGCAAGTCTATTTGAAGATGTGTAATTAAAAGATGTGTCATTTAAAGATGTGTAACTATTTAAAGATGTGATATTCAATGATGTGCTTCTATATGATTATGTGTGAATGATCAGTGTTTTTGTTAATGTCTACTTAATGTTATTACTTGTTTCTGAAGCTTACTTGTTATTATAAGATGTTGAATTGATGCCGGGTGATTGAATTCAATGAATGTATATGTTATAAATGTGAATATTATCTGAGTGTAATGTATACATGCCTAACTGTAATTAATGATTGTTTTATCTGAATCTATACATGTGTTTGTACCTCTCTTGTGTTGGATGTATTCTCACCCTCTTAAATTGGACTGTACTCTCGCCGGGTACAGATTCACAGGAAGAAGATAATTAGTAGCAGTGAGTCTCAGAGGATGGCGTTGGAGCCTTCTTATTTACTTTTGCCGCTTTTGGGAGTTTTATCGAGTCGTCGCTCTGATTAGTAACACTAGGGAATGGGGATTTATTTTATTTCAGATTTTGTTTTAGAATTCTTTCGAATTCAGTTTTGTTGTGGATTTTAAAGATGTGAAAAACTACTTTGATGTTTTGAGAACTTTTCCGCTGCGAAGTTTTTAATTTAAATGAAGTCCTTTTTGAATTTATGAAGATGTGTGACACCCTTGCATGCTTATTTAATTATTGTATTTTTATTAAAATTAAAATGTGGGGTTTAGGGTGTTACAAAGTTGGTATCAGAGCCTGGTTGGTCCAGTCAGGCCAAAACTTTTTTTTTTTATCCCCTTATATGCGACATGTATGTAAGTGCTGTCGATACTTGTTTCGTTCTATTGGGTGGGTCTAAGCAAAGTGGGGGAGAAGCAAGATGCTTCAAGTGTGGGTAAGACTGTTTTCTTTAGACAATTTTCGAGGACGAAAATTCTTTAAGTGGGGGAGAATTGTAACACCCCGATTTTTAAATATTAATTTATTGGTATTATTGTTATATAATATTAGTAATATTAATATTATTAGGAATTATCTGTTTGGTTTTTTCAAAATAAGTTGTTGGATTGTGGGTATTGAGAGAATATATGAGTTAGCTAGTTGTTGAAAAATAGGAGATTAAGAGAAATTATGGAGAAAGGGATGTTTTTAGAAAAAATAAGAGCAGTGGTGTAATAGTAAAGAGGGGGGGTTTGAATGAAGGAATTAAGTAGTGTTTTAATTAAATAGGATAGAAGGAGGTGTAAATAATGAAGAGTAAACCGTTAATTAGTTATGAGAGAAACCTAGCCCAGTTAAAAGGTTATAAATAGAGGAGAGCATTAGAGAATTAGGGTTACAACAAACAAGAAAAGATTAGAGATCAAAGGAAAACTAGGGTTGTGGAGAGAAGAAGCAAGGAGACAAGTGAGAAGAACCTGGAAAGAGATTTTACCGTAGGAATATCAAATTCTGCAAACTAGAGGTAAGGGGGAGTCTCTATTCACCATAAGGGTTGTATGAATATATGGGTAGTGAAGGGTTTGTGTTTTTCTTCTTTGTTTTTCATGATCTTTTAAAGAATTCATGTTAAATTCGTGCTCTAATTTATTGCTGTGATTGGGTATATTTTTGTATCTAAATTTATGATTTTTATGTGTGAAATTCGTAATGGATTCATGGTAATATCCTGTTTGATTTCTTATGTGTTAAAGTATGAAAGAGTCATAAATTTGATGGATGAGTGATAAAAGAAAAATTGATCATATTTCTTTTAATTTTGTTGGTTATCGACACCTTCGCAAGCATGTTTCAATATCTATCCTTTCTCGAGTCTTAATGTTTCAGTAAGCATAACTTTGATGATTAATAAATTGATGGATGTGTCTTTTCTTGCGTTAGCATTATTTCGTAGACATATTCCAGTAGCACAGTAACATTGATCATGAACCACATCGATCCTTCAAAATCTCAAATAGTAATACTATTCATGTAGATTTAAAGTAATTATTAGGTTGAAAGACATATGTTAGGCAAAAAGTTTATTTGTTATGTACGGTGTTGTTTGTTTGGTTGCCATGCTTGTTGTATTAATCAGATGGGTTATCTTTGTTTTGTTGCCATATGATTCTAAATTTGTGTTTTGTATAATGATCAATGTTATTTTGATGGTCATAATGTCATACTTCAGATCCAATTACGTTTGTTCCTAGCATACTCAAGGTGCCAAGTAAATCTTTATTAAGTAGTACTCTTAGACTTATTTTATTTATACCGTCCCTATGAAATTCCTTTTCTATATTATATACTTACATATATATATTTATCAAATGAGTACAATAGGTCCATTGTCTTAGCAGCCTTTATTAAGTCGAAAAAAAAGGGGAAGATAGTTGTGGTTAATAAAAATTGGTTGGAAGAATGGAAGGAAAATGATATTAGTATGATATTATGAACCTTTATTGAAGTTATGATTGAAAATAAAGAGTCTCTCAATAGTGAGACGAATTAATGTGTTAGAAATTATTATTGACGAGGTGAAGTAATATGTTATAAGGTTGTTTCTAATAAGATAAATTAATGATGAAATATTTAAAGATGTATAACTAAAAGTGATATTTGAAGATGTGTTATATAAAGATGTACTATTTGAAGATGTGTTATATAAAGTTGTGTTGTTTAAAGATGTGTTATATAAAGATATGCTATTTAAAGATGTGTGATTTAAAGATGTGTTATATAAAGATGTGCTATTTAAAGATGTGTGATTTAAAGATGTGTTATATAAAGATGTGTGATTTAAAGATGTGTGATTTAAAGATGTGTTATATAAAGATGTGTTATTTGAAGATGTGTGATTTAAAGATGTGATTATATAAAGATGTGTTATTTGAAGATGAGTGATTTAAAGACGTGTTATCTAAAGATGTGTAAATGTCGAATCATATAAAGATGTGCATTGTTGAGTCATTGCTTGGTGTTCATGCATTCATGGTCAGTCCGATTTAAAGATGTGATTTAAAGATGGGGGATAAATCAGTAACATACCTCTGATATCCAAAACCGGTACCACATGCATATAGAGTCGAGTTAGGGACATTGCATACATAACTGCAAGTCTATTTGAAGATGTGTAATTAAAAGATGTGTCATTTAAAGATGTGTAACTATTTAAAGATGTGATATTCAATGATGTGCTTCTATATGATTATGTGTGAATGATCAGTGTTTTTGTTAATGTCTACTTAATGTTATTACTTGTTTCTGAAGCTTACTTGTTATTATAAGATGTTGAATTGATGCCGGGTGATTGAATTCAATGAATGTATATGTTATAAATGTGAATATTATCTGAGTGTAATGTATACATGCCTAACTGTAATTAATGATTGTTTTATCTGAATCTATACATGTGTTTGTACCTCTCTTGTGTTGGATATATTCTCACCCTCTTAAATTGGACTGTACTCTCGCCGGGTACAGATTCACAGGAAGAAGATAATTAGTAGCAGTGAGTCTCAGAGGATGGCGTTGGAGCCTTCTTATTTACTTTTGCCGCTTTTGGGAGTTTTATCGAGTCGTCGCTCTGATTAGTAACACTAGGGAATGGGGATTTATTTTATTTCAGATTTTGTTTTAGAATTCTTTCGAATTCAGTTTTGTTGTGGATTTTAAAGATGTGAAAAACTACTTTGATGTTTTGAGAACTTTTCCGCTGCGACGTTTTTAATTTAAATGAAGTCCTTTTTGAATTTATGAAGATGTGTGACACCCTTGCATGCTTATTTAATTATTGTATTTTTATTAAAATTAAAATGTGGGGTTTAGGGTGTTACAAAGTTGGTATCAGAGCCTGGTTGGTCCAGTCAGGCCAAAACTTTTTTTTTTTATCCCCTTGTATGCGACATGTATGTAAGTGCTGTCGATACTTGTTTCGTTCTGTTGGGTGGGTCTAAGCAAAGTGGGGGAGAAGCAAGATGCTTCAAGTGTGGGTAAGACTGTTTTCTTTAGACAATTTTCGAGGACGAAAATTCTTTAAGTGGGGGAGAATTGTAACACCCCGATTTTTAAATATTAATTTATTGGTATTATTGTTATATAATATTAGTAATATTAATATTATTAGGAATTATCTGTTTGGTTTTTTCAAAATAAGTTGTTGGATTGTGGGTATTGAGAGAATATATGAGTTAGCTAGTTGTTGAAAAATAGGAGATTAAGAGAAATTATGGAGAAAGGGATGTTTTTAGAAAAAATAAGAGCAGTGGTGTAATAGTAAAGAGGGGGGGTTTGAATGAAGGAATTAAGTAGTGTTTTAATTAAATAGAATAGAAGGAGGTGTAAATAATGAAGAGTAAACCGTTAATTAGTTATGAGAGAAACCTAGCCCAGTTAAAAGGTTATAAATAGAGGAGAGCATTAGAGAATTAGGGTTACAACAAACAAGAAAAGATTAGAGATCAAAGGAAAACTAGGGTTGTGGAGAGAAGAAGCAAGGAGACAAGTGAGAAGAACCTGGAAAGAGATTTTACCGTAGGAATATCAAATTCTGCAAACTAGAGGTAAGGGGGAGTCTCTATTCACCATAAGGGTTGTATGAATATATGGGTAGTGAAGGGTTTGTGTTTTTCTTCTTTGTTTTTCATGATCTTTTAAAGAATTCATGTTAAATTCGTGCTCTAATTTGTTGCTGTGATTGGGTATATTTTTGTATCTAAATTTATGATTTTTATGTGTGAAATTCGTAATGGATTCATGGTAATTTCCTGTTTGATTTCTTATGTGTTAAAGTATGAAAGAGTCGTAAATTTGATGGATGAGTGATAAAAGAAAAATTGATCATATTTCTTTTAATTTTGTTGGTTATCGACACCTTCGCAAGCATGTTTCAATATCTATCCTTTCTCGAGTCTTAATGTTTCAGTAAGCATAATTTTGATGATTAATAAATTGATGGATGTGTCTTTTCTTGCGTTAGCATTATTTCGTAGACATATTCCAGTAGCACAGTAACATTGATCATGAACCACATCGATCCTTCAAAATCTCAAATAGTAATACTATTCATGTAGATTTAAAGTAATTATTAGGTTGAAAGACATATGTTAGGCAAAAAGTTTATTTGTTATGTACTGTGTTGTTTGTTTGGTTGCCATGCGTGTTGTATTAATCAGATGGGTTATCTTTGTTTTGTTGCCATATGATTCTAAATTTGTGTTTTGTATAATGATCAATGTTATTTTGATGGTCATAATGTCATACATCAGATCCAATTACGTTTGTTCCTAGCATACTCAAGGTGCCAAGTAAATCTTTATTAAGTAGTACTCTTAGACTTATTTTATTTATACCGTCCCTATGAAATTCCTTTTCTGTATTATATACTTACATATATATATTTATCAAATGAGTACAATAGGTCCATTGTCTTAGCAGCCTTTATTAAGTCGAAAAAAAAGGGGAAGATAGTTGTGGTTAATAAAAATTGGTTGGAAGAATGGAAGGAAAATGATATTAGTATGATATTATGAACCTTTATTGAAGTTATGATTGAAAATAAAGAGTCTCTCAATAGTGAGACGAATTAATGTGTTAGAAATTATTATTGACGAGGTAAAGTAATATGTTATAAGGTTGTTTCTAATAAGATAAATTAATGATGAAATATTTAAAGATGTATAACTAAAAGTGATATTTGAAGATGTGTTATATAAAGATGTACTATTTGAAGATGTGTTATATAAAGTTGTGCTGTTTAAAGATGTGTGATTTAAAGATGTGTTATATAAAGATATGCTATTTAAAAGATGTGTGATTTAATGATGTGTTATATAAAGATGTGCTATTTAAAGATGTGTGATTTAAAGATGTGTTATATAAAGATGTGTGATTTAAAGATGTGTGATTTAAAGATGTGTTATATAAAGATGTGTTATTTGAAGATGTGTGATTTAAAGATGTGATTATATAAAGATGTGTTATTTGAAGATGAGTGATTTAAAGACGTGTTATCTAAAGATGTGTAAATGTCGAATCATATAAAGATGTGCATTGTTGAGTCATTGCTTGGTGTTCATGCATTCATGGTCAGTCCGATTTAAAGATGTGATTTAAAGATGGGGGATAAATCAGTAACATACCTCTGATATCCAAAACCGGTACCACATGCATATAGAGTCGAGTTAGGGACATTGCATACATAACTGCAAGTCTATTTGAAGATGTGTAATTAAAAGATGTGTAACTATTTAAAGATGTGATATTCAATGATGTGCTTCTATATGATTATGTGTGAATGATCAGTGTTTTTGTTAATGTCTACTTAATGTTATTACTTGTTTCTGAAGCTTACTTGTTATTATAAGATGTTGAATTGATGCCGGGTGATTGAATTCAATGAATGTATATGTTATAAATGTGAATAGGCTAAAATATGCTTTTAGTCCCTGCAAATAGGGCTCGTTTTGCTTTTGGTCCTCGGTAAAATTTTTTTTTTAAAAACACCCTTGCAAAATTTTCTGTCTTTTAAAAAAGTCCCTGGGCCCACTTCAATGATGATTTGGCATGGTTTTTGCCACGTGGCAGTTGCTGACTGTGCAACTTTTGCCACGTGGCAATGACGTGGCATGCGACATAATTAAAATTTTTTTAAAAAAATTAAAATTCTGAAAATTAATTTTAAAAATTAAAAAATATGAAAATAAAATTAAAAAAAATAAAAAAATCAGAAAAAAGTTCAAAAAAATTTCTGATTATATATTACTTTAAAAAAAACTAAATTTTGGAAATATAAAAAAAAATCGAAAATTATATAATTTTTTAAAATCTGAATATAAATATTTGAAAATTAAAATATGAAAATTAATTTTTAAAAAAATTATATAATCTGAAAATCAATAATTTTCGGAAATTTTGGAATATATAATTTTCAGATTTTTTTTCAAAATTTTTAATTTTAAGTTTAGATAATTTATTCAGATTTTTTTTTCAATTTTTTTTTTCGAAAATTCACATTATATAATTCCAGATTTTTAGATTTTTAAATTCCTGATTTTTAAATTCCAGATTTTTAGATTTTTAAATTTATTTTCAGATTTTTAATTTCAAAAAATTATTTTAAGGATTTTTAATTGTTTTTTTTTACTGTTTAGGGTTTTTTCCAAAATTATCAAATTATATAATTTTAATTTTTGAAAATTAAATAATCTGAAATTTTTTGGAAATTTATTTTCAGTTTTTAAAATTTTTAAATATATTTTTCTGATTTTTTATTTCTAATTTTTAATTTCGAAAAGAATTTTTAAAATGATTTTTTTAATTTTTAATTATGTGGCATGCCACGTCATCGCCACGTGGCAAAAGTTGCACAGTCAGCAACTGCCACGTGGCTAAAACCATGCCAAATCATCACTGAAGTGGGCCCAGGGACTTTTTTAAAAGACAGAAAATTTTGCAAGGGTGTTTTTAAAATTTTTTTTTTACCGAGGACCAAAAGCAAAACAAGCCATATTTACAGGGACTAAAAGCATATTTTAGCCATGTGAATATTATCTGAGTGTAATGTATACATGCCTAACTGTAATTAATGATTGTTTTATCTGAATCTATACATGTGTTTGTACCTCTCTTGTGTTGGATATATTCTCACCCTCTTAAATTGGACTGTACTCTCGCCGGGTACAGATTCACAGGAAGAAGATAATTAGTAGCAGTGAGTCTCAGAGGATGGCGTTGGAGCCTTCTTATTTACTTTTGCCGCTTTTGGGAGTTTTATCGAGTCGTCGCTCTGATTAGTAACACTAGGGAATGTGGATTTATTTTATTTCAGATTTTGTTTTAGAATTCTTTCGAATTCAGTTTTGTTGTGGATTTTAAAGATGTGAAAAACTACTTTGATGTTTTGAGAACTTTTCCGCTGCGACGTTTTTAATTTAAATGAAGTTCTTTTTGAATTTATGAAGATGTGTGACACCCTTGCATGCTTATTTAATTATTGTATTTTTATTAAAATTAAAATGTGGGGTTTAGGGTGTTACATGTACAATGATGACATATTATCGCATTTTGAATTTAACTGATGTTGGTATTTTCTAACGTATTGTGATAATTTTCGTTTATTTGGCTTCAAATGTTGGTAATTTATTAATATTAATGTTGGCTTCAAATGTTGGTTAGTTTATGATTTAGTACTGAAAAACTATGTTTATAATTCATATAAACAGGTTTGTATCAGCAGGTTCTGCCACTGAAGAGGCTTCAGGGGCGCAACGACAGCTAAATGTCGATAGGAAGGAAACCGGCGGCAACTAGCTACCGATGCAAATTTTTCTTGTGTGGATGGGGTGAACCGTACACTTTCTGTGGTCCAAAACCCACAAAAAGTTCTATATATAGGCAGTGTTGTTTTCATTGTTTCCACAATCCACACTCAACACATCTACAGTTTATAAGATGCATGGTGATGGGAGCGAACCCTCTCATCGCCGCTCCTCTTAAAAACTAAACAAAAAACCACCAACCTAAACACTCCCTACTACTTAATATTTTTTGTTTGTTTTGAATGTAGATGCGTTAACAGTTTATAAGATGCGTGGTGACGTTCAAGAAGGTGTTCAAACATACAATGGTATGACAACCTTCTCCAACATCACCACTCCTCTTAAAAACTAAAAAAAAAAGCTATAAATAAGTTACGTGCCAAATCTAATTGATTTTTTTGTTGTTTTTAGTGTTTTCCCTTTAATCAAATATCATTTTATCGTTTTTGTTCATTCATTTATTGATTTTGCAGCACATTAAGATGAAAAAAATATGGTGTTATGGGAATTATAAGCACAAAATGGCCACGGCAGTTAACTGCCGTTGAACTATAAGCCGACGGTAGTTAACTACCGATGGGGAGCATCCGGGGTAGTTAACTACCGATGGGTTATTTTGGTAAATTCATGGTGTTTCTTAGCAAACAATGAAGTGGGAACAACAACTTTCAAATTACTTCATGTATTTTTTCCCTAACCCAACTTCATTATAACTAAGATCTTTGGACGTAGTACGAGCCCTAAAATATCCCCACGACTTAAGCCGATTGGATCGGTATGAGACTAATCATCGAGTTGGATATCTCTTTTTTTGTCATTGTTGGACTACATCGCAAATGAGCCTCTCTAAAAATCGAATTGAATTTTGTCAGAGAGGGACTCATGTTACGAACTCTCTAAACTTTCCAAACACCATGTTGGTATTTCATGTATTTAACTATTGTGGATAACAATTTTGGTAAAATAAATTTTTGGTCCTCATATAAAAAGTGGTATGTTTGTGTCCCTAAGAAATTTTTCAACACGCGGTTTTAATTTCTGTTAAATTTAAATTTCTTTAATTGTAATTAAAATTGTAAATTTTGGAATGATTTTTCTCAGACATGTTTAAAACATTTTTAAAAGTTTTTTTTACAACAAATTAGATATTTTTTAACATCAAATGAACTAGATATAAATTTTTTATAAAAGCCAAAAGTTCAAGATAGAAGTAATAAAAATGTGGACATATAAATCAAACTTTGAGCTTATTTTTTTGTGTATGAACAATTTTTAATGTTCTAAGCATGTGCGAAAAAATCATTGAAAATTTTAAAAGTTTAAAAATTGTTAAACAAATTTTAATTTAACAGTGGCTATAACCGCGTGCTGGATTTTTTTACAGGGATAAAAACTTGCCACTTTTTACGAGCAGTAAAAACAAAATTTGTTGTATTTATAGGAAACAAAAACTTGTTTAACCTCCCTAAAAAAACTTGTTTAACTCTAACAATTTTATCATTTTTGTCAAATTTGTTTATCATAAGTGTTTGAAAAACTGTTTTAAGATTGTGAGTGAACGACCTCGTGAAACGCCTTAATTTTTATCATAAAAACTGAACTCTAAAATTAACGGCCGTTAAATATATTTTTGTTCCTTATAAATATTTCAATTTTTGTTTTACTTTCCCTAGAGTTTCTCTTCGACTTTTAGTTTTTAAAATTTTTTTATCATTACTTTCGGTTAATACTTTTAAGTCAACTCATGTGGATCATTCAAATCATTGAATTTTTTGATAGTCATGTTTAGTATATTTTAAAATTCTCTCTTGTAAAATTTTAAATTTTTTAACAACGGATAAATTAAATATGAATTTTTATATTTTTGACGCATTAAAAAGCATATTCAATTCATGTTTTGATAAAAAAAATTGAAATTGTTTCAAAAGAGACTCTTATAATATTATAAATATCTGTGTAAAAATTCATTCAAAAATCTGGATGATACATATGATCTGACTAAAAAACAAATACTAAAAGTGCGAACATAAAACTTTAGAGGATTAAAATCAAAAACAAATTTTAGAAAGAATAACACAAAAAAGTTAAAATGTTTATATAGATCAAAAATATATTTAACCCAAAAAATAAATAGCAATTTTAACTTGGGGTTTGAATATGAAAAAAAATTGTTAGAATCATTTACAAAAGTGAAAAAAAAAAAAAGTTCAAAACGGGACAACAATATTGAAATCCCGCTACAAGACTTTATGCACAACAAAACCAATTTTATTTTGACTTACAGTCACATGTTCTGATTGGAGTAGCAGTTTGAGTCTATCTTCGTTGAATGTTGATTAGTTCACTATTTACATAGAACACAAAGTCAACTCGTTCATACTATGACTCGTACATGACCATATTAAGCTAATAATTAAAAAATTGTATAAATTCAAAATTAGTATCTTGTTAATATTATGACACTTGTTAAAAAATAAAAAATTGAAGTTTTACATTGAAAAGAAAAATTAAACTTTGTAGAAATTGATTATATCACTTTCACTATTATAATTTTATATTTCGTTCACAATTATCTTTTTTACAATAATTGTTCTAAACATGCCTCATAATTGGATAGCACTTGAGTGGCATTTGTGACATTGGTGACATTCATCCATCATTCTCTCTTATCTAAAATGCACTAATGTCACAAATGTCACCAAAAAGTTATGTCATCCAAGTACTATCCCTCATAATTCAAATGGTGGATCGGTAGAAGAATTTGTTTGTGAGAGGTTATGTTGGTTGGAATTTGAGTTGGATGGAGATCGGCAAAATACATGTAGATAGTAAATACTTCGATGTCTAATTTAGTGTAAACTGAGGTGCATAAAGGCTAGGTTTGAATGAGGTATGCAGTTTTGCGGCATACCTCATTTTTTTTAATAAATACTTTATTTATAAGAATATAATGATTTGTAATTTGTTGATAGCATAAAATAATTGGACTAATTACATAATTATTTTTTTTTTTACAGAAAGATTTGTCACTCATTGTGATCTTTCTCGATTAGAAGGAGCCATCTCTGTAGTTTTCAATGATACTGATTCAAACACACAAAAAAAAAATACCTAGACAAATATGATACATATCAATTAGATTTAATTACTTGTAAAAAAAATTAGATTTAATTCTTGTAAAAAAAATAGATTTAATAAAAGATATGAAGTTGGATCTACATTCTATACGATATTTTTTTTTTTAATAACTGTGTAATATCGTATCAAATGTTAATACGTGATATTAATATCAAGTTGGATCTAACACGATATGTTTTGTTTTTTTAAGGAATAACACAACATTTTTTTTTTAAAAGAGAATAACACAAGATGTTAATTTTCTTTAAAAAAAAAAACAAGATGTTAATTTCTCACAATATTACAAATGCAAGTGGTTCAAAGTTCAGTTGAGAGAAATATCTATGTTTTTTAGTTTTTATTTACGGTATCAATAAGCGGATTATCTTTTATGGATGAAACTATTAAGAAAAAAAATGTATGCACCGGAAGCAAATTGAAATATGATTCAATTTTAAATTAGTTGAAACATACGCTTCTTAAAAAAAATAGTTGAGACATACTAGCACCAAGTTTTTGGTTTTTTTAGAAGTGATTCTATATTTTATTGGTTACACGAGAAAAGGAGAACAAAAACAAAACAAAAAAAACTAGGTAAGAAAACTAATGGACACGAAGATAACTAAGACCCATACTGTCTGCCATAAGAAGCAGGCGAAGTTCAGTTGGAGGATCAAGAATAATCATGAGATCACCAATGAACTTTGTTTTAAGCTTGGCTAAAAAGTCATCACACATATTTGCTTCCCTAGGAGAGTGATAAAGTTGAAATGCCCAATCTTTATCCATGTACTTTCTTATAGTAGATATCTCATTCCTGTAGTGATGAGTGAAGACATCTACATGATGTACCAGATGAATAGTATTAATGGAATCAATGTAGCAAATAATGTTTATCAAACCTTCCTCCCAACAAAGTCGAATCCCATGAAGCAAAGTCAAGATTTCAGCATGAAGAATATTCGAGTAACCAATATTACCATAGAATCCAGGTATGAAACCTCCATTGGAGTCTCTAATTAGGCCACCAAAACCTGCCATTCTCGGGTCGGATTGAGCACTACCATCCACATTAATGATATATGTACCAGATGGTCCTCTCTGCCAAGCGATAAATCGAGCCTGATGTTTTGTACTCTCCTTATGTGTATCACTAAAAGCACTAGAACATCACGTGTCATATAATTAATTTTTGACAATAAATCAATAAGAGACGTGTTATTATCCTAAAAAATCTTAGCATTTTTAGCATACCAAATGAGCCACATGGTAATAGCCAAATAGGGATCACAAATCACAATACTTGAAAATCTTTTTTAATAGATATTCGAATCTTAATTCAGCACGTTGTAGATTTTAGCTCATTATGCTAAACTTAACCCGTTAATTATTTTAACGTAAAAAAAACGTTATTTTTTTTTTGAAGGGGTAAAAAAACCCGTTAATTATTTGCACCATTTTATCTCACGAATCTATTTTTTATTAATCTTAAAATTAATAAAAAATTAAGACAAATAAAATTAGTATTCAGTCTACTAATTTCGGTATATGTTGGTTGGTTTGAACGAACGTAACCACATTAAACATGAGTACCAAATTTTCGTTAGGTACTAATTAATTTCTGGTATTTTGTTGGCACAGGAAAAACAAAAGACTCCTAACCTTAGTTATCATGGCCATAATAATAATAATACTTGTAGTTATATATAATCAGGGGTGGCCGCCCTGAGGGCGGGAGGGGCGGCAGTCCACGACACCATTTGTTTAGGGACACCAAAATTATTATTTTTATTTAGTATGTAGCTATATTTTTTTTAATTTGCTTTGATTAATTCTATTGAAAATATATTTTTAGAGAATTTTGATTATAATAAATGAATCTTTTGCAACAAAAAATGTAAAAAAAAAAAATATTAGAATAATTAAAAGGGCACAATTTTATTGTTTCACCTAGGGCACCAGAAATCTAAGGATCGGATCCTATATATAATGGACTTAGCATTTTTGTCCTCTATTTTATTAAACCAACGAAAAATGGTCCCCTATAACCGGGGTGCATTTGATCTACAGACCAGTAAACACTGAACAGAACAACACAACACTAAGCAAAACAATATTAGACAAAATTTTATGATATTGAATAATTTTTGGTTTTATAGAGTTTTTTGTGAACAACAGACTATTTTTGTATTTTAGACAACTTGTACGTGAGACAAAAAATGTGTTGTGGTTTACTGAAAGACAAGAATTTCAATTTTTGTCTTGTTTCTTGCCTCAATTTTCCCCTGTTTTACAAATAAAACACTGTACAATTGGGACTGTCATGTCATGTCCTCGTTTTTTAGCATATCAAACGCACCCGAGATTTTTGATTTCTCTATTTTTATATTTTGCTGCAATGTTGATTTCAGCCTATACTTTTTTCCCTTAAAATGGTGATTTTTGACAAAAAAAAATACAATGAATTTCAGCCTCAAAGTTTTTTTTTTTTTTTTTGAAACAGGTAATATATTTTTTTTAAAAGTTCAAAATGGCACAACAGTTGAAATCGTACTTTTTTTTTTGAACAAATCGTACTACATTTTATTTTTCTGAAAGAAAATCGTACTACATTTATGCACCACAAAAGCCAATTTTATTTTGACAAGCAAGACCTGGTTTTTATGGAGAAAGATTTACGGTCACATGTTTCCTATTGGAATCGGAATTTGAGTTTATCGTCTTTAAACGTTGATTGGCTCACTAACACTATGACTCATACAGTCGTAATAAAAAAATTAAAATATGTCTCTTTTCTCTTGTCAAATTCAGTTGTCATTTTTTTATCTACCGAAGAGGGGATGAATTATGATTAATTTTAATCCGAAATCATAATCAAAATTCTTTTTTTTTTCTCTTTTAATTAAATAAGTTATTTTTACATATTTTCATTATTTTTTCCTATGTTTTTGTTATTCCGTCGTCTTAACACAACATTGTTTGTTTTGATTACTCGTTTTAACTTTGATCAAATGCGTATTCAATTGATGATTTTAGCGTCGTCAACGTTGCAGATTCAAAAATATGGATATTTCAAACATTTGAATATAGTCATATTTGTATAATTGTATATGTTTTTGTCTTATGTTATTAACATGAATTTTGTGAGTTTATTCGTCGCTGATTTATCCTTTTTATTTTTAGCGACTTTAAATTTGTTTCTATCGATGCACTATGTCAATTTAAATGAGTTAATGTCGCCAAGTTTTATAAAAAAATAAATTAAACATAATATATAGATTTAAACTTTTGGTCTTACTTTGCTAAAAAAAAAAATTTGGTCTTACTAACATGTTTAGTTAAGGAATTAAAAAAACAATTTTTCGTGTTAATAATAATAAGTTTAAAATTTTAAGAAATTGGATATATCACTTTCAACACAATATTTATATTTTGTTCTTTAACAATTGTCTTAAGTGTGATGTCTATCCCCAACTTAGTTCTGTCTACCTTAGATTTTTTTTTGGTTTGATACTATCCCCAACTTTGTTAGGGGGGAGTACATTAGGAATAGGTTGGGAATGCCCAACTTTAGATTTATCACCTCCTGAAAAGGTTTTGGTTTGATCCCCCATTTCTGCTTTGTACACCTTTTCTTTTTTAATGAAATGATCTGATGCATTTGCATCTTTTAAAAAAAAAAAGTGTGATGTCTCTTCCGCAACCGTCTTCCAACAAAGGATAATCTCCTTACTAGTTGCGGGAGTCAAGAGTCGGCGGATCACCTTTTCATTACTTGCAATCATTTTGGTCAGTTATGGACACTCATTTGCGGTTGGCTTGGCATCTCTTCGGTCGATACGTTTGTGCTCATGACTATCTACTCCAATTCAGCCAACTAGGTGGTTTACCTAGACAGACTCATTCGTTCCTCAAACTCATTTGATCCCTTTGTTGTGTTAATATATATATATATATATATATATATATATATATATATATATATATATATATATATTTCATTTTGCCTTGTTAAAAAAAAAAAAACAATCGTCTTAAGTTTATTAGGATGTGCCTTATAATTTTTGTGTACTTTTTAAACCCCCCTTTCCGTGTATGCACGTGCCTTGTATTTTTTTTTTGGTAGTATCACGTGCTTCGTATTATTCAACCAAACAAATTTTCTTTTAGACAAAAGAGTAATGCAGGGAGCACTACTCAAAATGTATAAACTAAACAAGTAGAAGTACACCATAGATAAGGGGATTAGGCATAGACCTTTTTAAAAAGAAATAAACTTAAAATTGAGCATTCCTAACTTATTCCTAATGTACTTCCTCTCGATGATGACATAGATATCAATCCACCAAGCTAAAGAGGAAAAAGATAAAGATAAACATATATTAGCTAACCTATCTGCACAAATGTTTCCTTCTCTATATATATGAGTTACAAAAAATCTCATACTTTTAATTAGATATAAATAGTTTTTCCATCTAAAACTTTCATATGCTAAGGAACCACAGATGAAGATTTGAAAGCTAGAATGACTAATTGAGAATCAGATTCCATCCAGATATTAGTGTATCCTTTATCCACAACAACTTCAACTGCAGTCATTGCAGCATGCAGTTCTGCAACCAAGGCATCTCCTGGACCAATAAATTGACCAAAGCTGCCATGACACACACCATTATGATCCTTAAAAATACCTCATGTAGCTGCTCTATTCAGATTCTTAACAGTTGCACCATGAGTGTTGACCTTCGTCCAATTTAGAATAGGAGGAGTCCGTATGACTCCCTTAATAATTGGATCTTTGGGAGGGTGGATATTTTTTACCTTGCAAGCTTTCAAAATAATGTGGTTCAACCAAAAATACAATTGCCTTATTATTTTAATTTTTTTTTACAAATATACAATCGCCTTATAATTGTTTAAAAATAAGTTTTAAAAATTGGTAATAAGTAATTTGACTTAAAAAATTGGAATATTGTTTTTTCACATACATTTAAAAATATTTTTTTAGAGGATATTTAAAAATATTTATATTAATGCTCTAAAAAAATATTTATATTATTAAATTATTAATAAGTTTTTTTCAAAGGCGTACATAAGCATAAGATAAAATATTTAAAGATTTTTTTGGTAAAAAAAAACATAACAATGCTTCTATACGACTAATTTATAATAAAATATTTATGTGTAACTTTATTCGGGTACAATTTTATGTGTAAATTTTAGTGGTTATAGTTAAAGTCAAATATTTATAGTAAATTATAGGCTTAATTGCACTTTTCCCCCCTATATTTTGCCAATTGTGCGATTTTACACTCCATCTTTTTTTTGAGCGATTTTGCACCCTATCATTTACCCCCTTTCTGATTTTGTAGCCCCTCATGTGTTTTTTTGCACCCTATCGCAGAGCGAAGTCAAGGCGAAGGCAAAAAAACACACAAGGGGGCTACAAAATCAGAAAGGGGGTAAATGATAGGGTGCAAAATCGCTCAAAAAAAAGGATGGGGTGCAAAATCGCACAATTGGCAAAATATAGGGGGGGAAATGCAATTAAGCCTAAATTATATTTTATCGATGGTAAAAAACAATATTTACTAAATATTAAATTTATCATTGATGTCAAATATTAAAAATGAGATTAAACAAGTGATTTAGCTCAAGTGGTTAATGAACTTCTATTAAGATAATCGTTCAGTGGATGTCGAGTTAGATTTCTAGTAGAAACTTTGATCAAATTTTAATTACTCTTCGAATGAACTTTTGATTGTTAGAAGAAAAGAAATACTAAATGAGATTGGATCTAACTTAAAGTTATACTCTCCGAGTTTTGGAATTCACCCAAAAAAAGTGAAAGTCTCCCAAAATACTAAAAATCAAAGTTTAAATTCTAATAGAGAGATTTGTTTATATTTACCATCAATCATTGTTGTGGGAATGCAGATGAGACATTTCTCCATGTATTACGATACTACACTTGTGCAAACTCAGGTCGGGGTTGACTTCTACAGCTAAATTTAATAACCATTTTTTCCTTTCTTTTGATCGCATGGATTGGGTTTTCAACAACCTCGATTTTAAAGCGAATGATGATCTCGATGATAGTTGGCAAACAACATTCATGACTACATGTTGGCACCTTTGGAAGTGGCAAAATAAAGTAGTGTTTGATGAAGGATTTCAAAAATCGACAAATTTCTACTCGTATCATACAACATTTTAGAAGGGGCTATTGAAGAAAGTTCTAACCTCCATTTGCAGAAGGATAATAATTGCAAGGAAACTGTTTTCATTAGCTGGAAGATACTGAATCATGGTTGTGTTAAACTCAACTGTGATGGATCGTGTAAAGAGAATGAGGAGCTCGCGAGTTGCAGAGGTCGTCTTCGTGATTCTGATGGAAGATGACTTAAGGGGTTTAGCCGCAGGATCAGAGCTTTTGATGCTCTGCATGTGAAAATATGGGGTGTGTATCTGGGTATTGACATGACTTGAAGAAAAGGTATATCTCATCTAATTACGGAGAGTGACTCAACTGTTTTAATCGGCATGATCACCAACAAGTACAAGATAAGTGGAAATATCCCCTATTTGATTCACCGTATTCAAACTTTTCTTCAAACATATTGGCACACACAAGTTATTCATGCTTGGTGTAAAGACAACAAAAACACAAACTTTAGTATTTCTATAGATTCCTAAAATCTTTTTATTTTGGAGTCCTCTCTTACTTTATAGACTCCTTTCTAATGATATTTTATGAGCTTCTATGTTTAGAAACGTGGATTTAGTTTCGTAGATTTTCTTTTGAGCCACTCACCCTCTATTGCAAAAAAAAAATATATATTTACCGTGGAAACTTCTCACAAAAAAATAATGGTATTAATAGGAACCAAATTGATTTTTTTTTTCCGTTTCCAAATTAATTGAATAATGAAAATCCAAGTTAGGCAATAGGCATTCACAAGTTTCTTGCCCCCCCAAATTTAGTAAATAGCAAATTAAACATGATTTTATTTGATATAATATAATACCAAATTTAGTCCCTCAACCATTAAGGAAACAAAATACTGTTTTTCTTTTTGAGGGGAGAAAAACAAAATATTGTTAATGAATGTCAAAACTGAAACAAAATAATAAAAAAAAGACGAATAGAATTAGGATTCACGTCTGCAAATTTGAAGATATGTTTTTGTTTTTTAATAATATTTGGGATATGTTTAGTTATTTTTTTAATAAAAACAAAATAATATTTATTCATTTAATTAAACTAATAGAGTATATGATGCAACGTCGCTAAAAACGTAAATGATGAATCTACAATTTACAGCACCTAGATCAATAACATACAAGTAAAATACTATGAATGAATAATATAATAAAATTAAAGTGAACAAAATACCTATAAAAACCAACAGAATCAAATTCATCCGTGGTATCACCAAAAAAGGAGGAACAAAATCAAATTAAAATTGAAACATGATTATAATACCAAATTTTTGTTTGATACGAATTTTCTGGTATTTTTGTTGGCACATAGAAAAACAAAACAAAAAACTCCTAACCTATTAACTATAGCCATACATTTTTTTTTTCAATTAGTCTAATGAGTAGAAATTCAACTTTAAAGTGAAAAGGTGAAGTATCCAAAATTTAAACCTCGTTTCATGCATATATTTTGTATCGTCCCTACCAACGGACCTAAATTAATAATTTATATTTATTTATACTATATACAAGGGGAATTTACGGTCTAAATTTATTATTATACCATGTATAAAGGAAATATATGATTTTGAAGTGATTTTTTAATTTCCAATTATATGTTTAAATAATTTTGTCGATAAAACTAGTTGTTGTTATGTTGGTGGTGTCATTTAGAAAAGCAGGAATTATATTATACTTGTTATATTGTTGATGTCATTAAAAACTATATTATATTTGTTATATTGTTGATGTCATTTAGAAACGCACTCAAATTTTGGTTTGATTTTTCCTTTTCAATTTTAGTCTTTAATTTAAACTATTTTATAATTTTTATTTAACAATTAGTTAAAAAATTAGGTAAATCTCAATAAAGTAAGAATAATCTACAACAATAAGATAAACTATCAACAACATTAGAAACAATATTGAATTGTGAAAAATCATTATTTTGTCCTGATATAAAAAAAATCTTTTAGTATCACATTTTTCTTTCAGTTGTACATTTAACTTCATTATTTTTTTATTTTCCTACTTTATCATTTTTTACCAATAAAATATCGTGCTCATCTTGACGCTAATAATAAAATAAAGAGTTAAATATCTTCTTGGTTCTTATAAATATATCAACTTTTTGTTTGAATTCCTCTAAAAAAATTCTTTGACTTTTGGTCCTATAAAATTTTCAGTCACCACTTTTGGTCTCTATTTTTAATCAAATCATGTGTAACTTTTGTATTTTTCAATGAAATTGTTCAGAAATGTGTAGAATATTGTAAAAAATCTCTCCAAAAAAAAATGGAATTTTTAACAAAACATGAATTAAATACGAGTTTTCAATCACAAAAAATATAAAAATTCATATTTTTTGTTTGAGAGATTCTTATAATATTATAAACCTTTTTGTAAAATTTTATTCAAAAACATGAATTCTACACGAGTTTACTTAAAAGGAAGGATCAAAAGTGAGATGAAAAACTTTTAAAAACTAAAAGTAGATTGTTTTTTAAAGTAACTAAAATAAAAAATTGGTATATTAATAAGGAAAAAAAAACATATTTAACCATAAAATAAAATAAAATAAAATATCTGAATTAAACTAAAAAAAATATTAAAACGAGATAACAGGCAGGATACGCGGTTATCAGTCTCACAGAAGGAAATAAATTTAAGGACCACCGCATCACTAAAACAGCACCAATCAACTTAAAACAAAATAAAAAAACTTAAAAACAGAATAAAACAAACGCTACTGTTATACCATTATTATTAGTTTATTACCACCACAACTCTCTCTATATCTGCAACCCATAAATTTAAAAACATTATACCATTCCCCTTCATCAACCATCGTCATCATCATTATCGTTAGAAGTGTTTTTTTGCATCTGCTCTGTTGACGACAATACACAGTACACGCGTCCCCCCTCATCGTCCTAGAAAGACCCTTCAATCCTAGAAAATCAAAAAGCATTATATATCTTTTATAGTATATAGAAAAATTTCTTGGTCACCAAATACCTACTTTCTTTTCCACCTTTCACTAAACTTTAAGATGCATTATTTTATTAAAATATTCTTTTAAATTCAATTTTCCAGAGAGACCCTAGCCCTGTTATGCAATCTATTAAAAAATCCTTCAAATCTTATGCTTCTCAAAACAATAAACATTCTAGAAAATATTCCGCAGATTCCGACCACGAACAGCTCCCTATTCTCTACGACCACCAGCACAGCAGCCGCTCTTTTCCTATGGCCGGAGACGTCGTCGTGAAAATCAACGACGACGGCGGTGAACCTTCCCAAGCCAATAACAAGATTTGGAGAGAATCCAGTTACGATTTTTGGAATGACACCGGCGACAATGTTCGTGATGAGAGTTTTGATTTCCGCCACAAAGCTAAGCTAGAGGATCCACCGTCGCAACTAATCGGAAAATTTCTTCATAAACAACGTGCCTCCGGTGATATGTCGTTGGATATGGATTTGGAGATGGAGGAGCTTCAGAATGAAGGTATAGGCGGTGACGGAAAGTTAACACCGGTGGACGAATCTCCCACGGTGATTCAACGCGAGTTGAAAGTGAGTTTCGAGGAACCGGCTTCGAATTCGAATGTGATTGAAGCCGTTAACGATCCTGTTCGGAGAAGACACAGCAAAGACTCGCCGTCGATGGGTGAGTATGCCCGACCTCCACAACCTCCTAATCACGACCGTCGCCGTTCTCCATCACCGGCGGGTAATGGTGGTGGGGATTGCGAGGTTTTGAGGTGTTCCTCCAATGCTTCGTTTGAGAGGAACCTCTCTATGCAGAGAAAATCAACTTTATTGAAAACTAAAACTAAGTCCAGATTAATGGACCCACCCGATGAACCGGACAGAAGATCTGGTCGAGTTGCTAAATCGAGTCAGCTTTTGTCCGGGATGATTGGGAGGAAAGGTGGTGATGATGATGAAGATGATCCTTTTATGGAAGAGGATTTTCCAGATGAGTATAAGAAAACACATTTTAGTCTTTGGATTCTTCTTGAATGGTTGAGTTTGATTTTGATTATTGGTGCATTAGTAACAACTTTAAGTGTTCCTTTGTTGAGGGATAAGAATCTGTGGCAGCTTAAGTTGTGGAAATGGGAAGTGATGATTCTTGTTCTAATATGTGGTAGATTGGTTTCTGATTGGGTTATTAGGATTGCTGTGTTTTGTATTGAGAGGAATTTCCTATTGAGAAAGAGGGTTCTTTATTTTGTGTATGGTGTGAGGAAAGCTGTGCAAAATTGTGTTTGGTTAGGGCTTGTTTTGATTGCATGGCATTTTCTGTTTGATAAGAGAGTTCAAAGAGAGACAAACAGTGATGTCCTTCAATATGTGACTAAGGTTTTGGTGTGTTTCTTGGTCGGTACTTTGGTGTGGTTGTTGAAAACTCTAGTGGTTAAGGTTTTAGCTTCTTCTTTTCATGTGAGTACATACTTTGATAGGATTCAAGAGTCACTATTTAATCAGTTTGTGATCGAAACACTCTCGGGGCCGCCTTTGGTGGAGATTCGAAAGGCAGAAGAGGAAGAGGAAAGGCTTGCTGATGAGGTTCAGAAGTTGCAGAATGCTGGTGTTAGCATACCTGCTGATCTTAGAGCTAGTGCCTTTCCTAACATCAAGAGTGGAAGGTTGAGGAGTGGAATGCTTCCGAAAAGCCCTGTGGTTAAAAGTGGCAAGTTTTCAATGCCACTTTCCAAGAAATCTGATGATAATGGGATCGGGAATGGAAGTGGTGGGATAACTATTGATCACTTGCACAAGCTGAATCCAAATAACGTGTCCGCTTGGAATATGAAGAGGTTAATGAATATGGTTCGGCATGGGGCACTTACTACATTGGATGAGCAGATACTTGATTCTTCTGCTGATGATGAGCATGCCACACAAATCAGAAGTGAAAATGAGGCTAAAGCAGCTGCTAAGAAAATCTTTCAGAATGTTGCTAGGCGCGGCTGCAGGTTATCCATTAATCTAGTTTTACTCACCAATCATGATTTATATGACATATCAGCTTGCTTGTTTCCATATCTGACGCTTAGACTGTATACTTTTATGCATTTGTAACTTTTATGCATTTGTAAGCTTTTTACTTATGATATTAGTTTCTGTTATGATTATTATTAACTCCTATCTCTTTCTCTTAGTATTATGTATGGATTTTTCACGTATCAAAAGACATAATTAGGATGTCTTCCCCTTCTAATTGGTTTATTTTTCATTTAATAATGTTTTTTCTTATTTTGAGTCTCTATTGAAACATGACAAAATATCCTTAGGCAGGTTTTAATGGTCTTTGACTTATACTACTACTATGTGTTATTCAAACTCTCTTTCTCTCTCCTATGTGACATAATTAATTGAGTGTTTAGTGTGATCAATAAAGAAAAGGTTTCTGTCTAATTTAATATGGATTAAATGTAATAAATGACAAGTGGTCCATTGTTTATTAATCCTTTCTCTCTGTCATTTTATTTTCTTCCTTTTTGCTGCACTGCAGGTTTATATATCCTGAGGACTTAATGCGTTTTATGCGAGAAGATGAAGCTGTAAAAACCATAAATCTATTTGAAGGAGCGTCTGATTCTGGGAAAATCAGCAAATCCGCGTTGAAGAACTGGGTGGTAAGAATTAACGCATATGATGCATAAACCGTGTAATTGCATATGTTTCCTTTTATTCTTTATTATTGTTTGTCTGATGGAATATCTTTTAGAGGCAAAATTTGATGGCACTTCCTTGTTGTGCATCACATTTTCATTATGGCTTCATGACGTTATTCACTTGCTATAAACATATACCTGCCGTAGTATATATTATTAGATAAACCCATAGTAGTATTACCTAAGCTCAGTTTGACCCTGCCTAAGACTAATTGCGTCTGATTGAACTTGGCTGTCTTTTTTCTTCTTCTTGTGCTAATTTTCAATAGTACATGCTTGACCTCACATGCTTTGACGAATCTTTTCAAGACAAAAATTTGCATCGAGAGAGTATTGGGGCCTGGTTACTTTTGATTAATATTTACAAATTACAGCAATATTGTTCATTTTACTGTCCAGGTGAATGCCTTCAGGGAGAGGAGAGCACTTGCTTTGACATTGAATGACACCAAAACTGCAGTGAACAAACTTCATCGAATGCTCAATTTCTTAGTTGCCATTATCATACTGGTTATTTGGCTCTTGATATTGGAAATTGCTACTACCAAATTTCTTCTTTTTGTGAGCTCACAGCTTGTCTTGGTTGCATTTATATTTGGAAACACCTGCAAGACTGTATTTGAAGCAATCATATTCTTATTTGTAATGCATCCATTTGATGTGGGAGATAGATGTGAAATTGATGCGACCCAGGTAATGTTTATATCTCTAGGAGTTTATAGATTCTGTCTTCTTGCAATGCAAACTGGTCTAATTTTGTCCCCCTCCCCTCATTTTTGCTTTTGATTTCAGATGGTTGTAGAAGAGATGAACATATTGACCACCGTATTTCTGAGATTCGATAATCAAAAGATAACGATCCCTAACAGTGTCCTTGCTACTAAGGCCATACATAATTTCTACCGTAGTCCTGACATGGGAGATTCTGTTGAATTCTGTATCCACGTAGCTACCCCACCTGAAAAGATTTCACTCATGAAACACAGAATACATAAGTATGTACTGAAACTGAAAGCTGTCTCTCCTTTATTATCTTTGCATATTTGTTGGTATATATATCTGATGACCTAAAATCGTTATTGGCTACAATGCAGTTTCATTGATAACAAGAAGGAGCACTGGTATCCTTCACCTTTTATAGTCTTGAAGGATCACGAACAATTGAACATGGTTCGAGTGGCGATCTGGCCAACTCATAGAATGAACTTCCAAGACATGGGAGAAAGATTTATCAGGAGGTCTCTTCTTGTTGAAGAGTTGATGAAGATTTTCAGGGATCTCGACATTCAGTACCGTCTCATGCCTCTCGACATTAATGTTAGAGCTTTGCCTACCACCTCTGATCGTCTTCCAGCTAGTTGGACAACAATCACAAATTGAGTAGAAGGGTGAAATCCACCATGTACTTAGTAGCCTCATGTTGCGTGGCATTATGTGCTCCGAAGTGTTGCATTTTAGCAGGGTAGGCTTTATGTAAAGAGTTTCTTTTGGTTATTTCTGTAGATTAGCTTGATATCTACTAAGGTTAGTTTTTAGCTGATAAATCAAAGAGTTTCTATTGGTACATGCCTTTCTCATGCAGTTTTGTTTAAATAATGAGTATTAGTTGATACCTCTTAAGTCTTATCCAACACCTTACAGAGTCGCTACTCTCTAGAATTCTACCATATATAACAGTTTGACCGCGTAATCGGAGCGTGATTAGCGTAGATGATTGTTCTCGGCCAAGTCTATCGACCCCGGATGTACACATGGTTGGCTAAAAAAAATTGAATTTTTAGAACACTTACAGTTCCTCATACATGCTTTTGAATCATGTGTGGTCTTGGGCCATCATGACCTTCTCCCCAATCTTCCCATTGTTCTTGCCCTTCATAGTTAAATAGTTATGGAATACCCCTCATTCTAGCTTGCACTGCCTCTTGGAAGCTCATGACAGGCCTAACACCTTTTTTGTACAAACATTATTGTACAAAAAGATTGAAAAATACCCCTGCATTTGCTATCTTTACTGCACTGGTTATTAAAAGATTATGTACAATAAAAGTAACTTGCATGGTCATAATTTTTTCTTAAAAAAAGTATAGCAATTAGCAAATCATACTCATTGTTCATATCCTTCTTCACACCAACATACGTTGTTACTAATTAAAGCCATCTCCACAAATATTGATTTACTTTTTCACAGTAAAAGCCATCTTTGTGGTTTATATATTTTTTTCTCCACCATAAAAGTCAGTTTTATGATACTGATTTTTTAAGAAAAAATTATGTACAGCAAAGTTTTAAATTTCATATTTATGATTATGTAAAAGTCTTATTTGAGTTGCCCCTATGATTGTTGAGTATGCTTAGCAATTTTCTGTTAACATGCAACAACGGCACCATAAGCCGCCTCAAATCATGTATTTTTCAACACTCATTCAACATCCTATTTGATCTATTTTTCTCTCTTTCTATCATATTATCAACCTTTTACATTTATCACATCGTTCTCTCTGATTCTTTTAATTTAAAGGTGTATATATCCATATGAGGTATAAACCAAACATTTTTCAATCAAAATATCGAGCTCCAAGTGTGTTGTCAAATCTTTGGGTCTGTTCTTGCACAACCAACGTCATCGACTCCACCTCTCGCCTTCAACTTCTTCCTTCACGAGTTTGTGGTCGTGGATCATGAACTTCTTTTTCTTCGATGATCCCATATAAGGGATGCAATACTTGTCCGTAGGGGTGTTTGTAGACCGGTTGGGTTCGATTTTGAATGAACTCGTTGCCTAAACTGATCAAAAGTATACAAATTGGTTTGTCTTGGATTTACACGTATTTGGGATAATGCCCAAACTGAACCAAACCGATAAATAATGGATTGGTTTGGGTTGGATTATTTGGGCATATCAAAAAACAAATGTACAAAAAGATATGAACTTTATCAAATACAAAAATTCTAAAATTAAAACACTTCAATAGTCAAAGTCTTACATCAAATTAAAAAAATGAGTGTCCAACCAAGTCTCACACCAATTGTACCATAACAAAAAGTCAAAATATTAAAACTTCCAAAATAAAACACTTAAATTGTGTTGCCATATCAGTCTCTCTCTGTTTGTGACTTTGAAAACGAAAAAAACTCAAGCTTAACATGTTTATATTTTACCTTGACTTTATATACTTTTTTTGGTTACAGCCTTGACTTTATATACGTATGTATATAATAGGTAAAATATTAATAATATAAAATAGAACACGTGTGACTGGTTAAGCATGCATGCGACCAAGTAGGAATCTTGAAATCCATTGTCAAAGTTGATAACAACTCAGTTTGAATGATGTGGTTCGGTTTTATTCCCAATCAAAAAAACTTGTCCAACCCAAATACTTTGGATCGCTTCAGAATGCAATTTGGTTTGGTTTCACCAGGCTGATGAACACCCCTACTTGTACGTCTCGGATGCATTCAACGCCTTTTTTTATATACCTAGAAGAAACACACTCCAACCTAGTCAAGCATTAGGAGATATCGAACACCTCATTATGTCCACCTATTTTTATCCTATTAGATGACCACAAGATTTTCATCCTCACCTCATCCGAGAATGTATGTTTGGTTCTGTGATCACAAACTAATTTTGAATGAATCAATTTTGTAAATTAAATTGATTCTACCTAAAAGCGAGTTTATATGAGTTGATTTATGTTTTGAATACAATCTTGTAAAAGAGAGTTGAATTATTTGAGTTTAAAAATCAATTTTATAATAAAAGCTCCAAATTCTAGGTTCAATTTATAATTAATTCTAGATGCAAAAATAATTGTACTCGACAACAACCAAACATATAAAAATTAATTCTACACATTTCGATTTACTAATAATGGAACAAACACACACTCTATAAGGCCACCTGCCTTCACGCGACACCTACATTGACACTAGGCTTCACCATGCAATACAGTATTGAGTAGGGTTTCCTTCAAAAAAGTATAGGGTAGGGTTGACAAGATTTTTGCTTAGAATGTGTGGTTAGGGTTTAGTGTATTCATTGTTGATGAAAGCGAATTGTCAAGTGATACCCGTGCACCATTGAACAAACATGTATCGTATTGCTCCTCTATGTGATTGACCAATCCAATAGCCACATCAATTGATTGACCTCGCTTGATTTTCTTAAAAGAGAGTCAACGTATAATTAATGAATATCCATAAAATGCATTTGGTTTGCTAAAAAATAGGGGATATGAGTTGTATTGTGTTAAATTGTAAAACTATTACAGAGAGGACAAACTCAGGGAAGGGAAACGACAAACTAAAATTTTGTCGCTCACTAAACCATAACACAACTTTTTTTCTTGTGTACAAGTTGTCTAAAATATCAAAATAGTCGTTTGTCAACCAATAATTGCATAAGAAAAAATTGTTCAATATCATAAAATTTTGTATTCTACTGTTCTTCCTTATTTTGTGGTGTTTTATCAAGTACTCACATTTTAACGTATCAAACTTATCCCCTGGTTACTTGCCATGTGCAATTGAACTCGGAAGATCAAAGAAGACAATTGTGACACTTGAGAGTAAAAGTACAGTGAAAGACTTTTTTTTTTTTTTTAAAAAAAGAAAGGCATAATGCATCATCTTATTCTTATCTTATTTTTTTTTGGACAAGTTCTTATCTTATTATATTACACACAAACACTTTTTTATTTAAATCATTGTACATTTCCCCTCAAAAGAAATTATTGTACATTTTTTTTGTTGATTTTTATTTTCTTAACAATTCTTACTAGTTTAATATACTATTATTTTTATTTGTATTTCATTCGTTCCAAACACAATTTTTTGACAAAAAAGTTCCAATTATAACTGACTCTTGTTATTTTATATTGTTAATTTTTAGTACATTATATATCGTTTTTTTTGCTGTAATTCTCTGATTCTCAGGGAAATGAACTATGATAATCCAAAGTTCGATCGTAAGGTAAGTATAGTTTAACCAATAATCGTTCTACACAGGAATCAAACTCAGACTCTTCCGAATGATTATTATATATTGATTTTATTTACTTTGTATTATGTTATTTGATACAATATAAATATATAATTATGTGTTGATAAAAACTAAAGGAACCAGCCGTAGAAAAAAAAAACTAAAGGAACCAATCTAATTCAAACAACATTATTGGATCAAATAAAAAAAATTCAAGAAAGCTATACCAAACAAAACAAGATGTTATTTTATTCTTGGAATGGATGAGTTTTTGTCTCAAAACAAATCCCAAAATCCACAATACAAGGAATTGCGAGTAACAATAGTGAGGGTGTATGTAGTAAGGTCTTTTTTAAAATCCTGAACGAGGTCCAGGCCCAGGCCTATGATTTGTTTCATGATGCTGGTGAAAATTGGTCATAGTATAAGAAAACGACACGCATGGAAATGAAATGAAATTGAATTGAAGGAATGAGACCCGAAAAGCGTACATTTGGGAGGGAAGATGAAATGAAAATATAAACAAGAGCGAGCGAGCGAGCAGTTAGGAAGATGACAAGGGCAAACTTCGCTAACTTAGTAGAGCAACTTCGAGAAAGCATAGCAGCATCCTCTTCTCCCACTTCTAACAACTATTCCGATGACGACGTTTTGAATATCCGCTTCCGTAGAATCATCCTCAATCTTCTTCACACTTACTTCCTCCCTTCTTCCTCCGGAAAAGAGAAAGAAGTTACTGCTGCAGTTAGACTCATCTCTTACACGTCCAAAAACAATCCCGGAGTGTTTTATCACGGCAAAGCCACCGGGGTTTTACCTATCATTGCTCCTTTGCTTCCTTTTCTCGCCGATCCTCTTTTTCGCTCTCGTCATGCTATCTTTTTTGAAACTATCGGTTCACTTTTATCCTTACTTCGATCCGGTGAACGAGATTTTTATCGACACTTCTTCGTTGATTGCATGTTCCTCATTCAAGGTAGGTACGCATTTTAGGGTTTATTCCCAACTTGTTACATGTTATTACTTATTTGAGCTTATCCGCTTGCATAAATTTTCGTGTGAGACTGTTTATGCAAAACAACTTGTTTTCATATTATTTCAGCTTATAACTTATACAAATACAATTTGATTTGATTTTATCTTTTGTTGTAGAAATAACTTATTCACACACTTATATGATAAGCAATTATGCTATAAGCGCTTAATTAATTTGTTTTATCCAAATAGACCTTATTTATGGTGACTAATTTCGGATACTGGTGTTTCGGTTAGTAACTGTTTTTGTTTTGTTTTCACATTGATAGATATTTTACACGTTGCTTCTCTATCATACGGATCCTCTAGGGTGATGGTTAAGTGTTTTTCCCAGTCCTTCTCTGGAGTTGAAGATCTTCCACCCGCTAATAAACCAGTTGATGGTCGTGGTTTGTTGATTGACCTGAGTGGCAAAAGCAGGCTGCAACCTTTTGCAACTTGGATTTTGAAGCTTCTCAGTAAATGTCTAACTGAAGGAACACTCTGTGTTGAAGGATTGATCCACACTTCGTTTGTCTCTTCCGCGTGTTCTCTTTTATGCTATGGGGATTCTGATCTGCATATGGTGGGTGATGGTTGATGAAAATTTGAAATTCAAGTTTTTCCACCTTATTTTACTTATATTTTATCGGAAATGATGCCAATTGTCTGACAATTTATGTTTTTCTACAAGGCATGCTTTGACTTTGTGCACATCATTGCGACGGTGACAAGCTATGAACTAATTCCTTATCAGAATTTAATCCGCTCAATAGTTACTATCTTGAATTTGGATAAAGTGGGGCTTCCTTGTTTCAGGTTTGGATATGTTTGCTTTTTCTTCTCACATGAATGGTCTTTTAACAGTACAGTATGGCTAGGCCCCTGCAAAATGATTTTCTTATGAAAGTATGCTTCCTTTTTGATTAAATTGTTACTTTTATTACAATATGATGTTTTGAAAAAAAAAGTATGTATAAAAAACAAAGTAAATATTATTTTTTCGAAGTCTTTTACAATGTACAGCATTAAGATTAAGATGGAGCTCACCTGCAGAAACATGGCTTATGATTCATCGTTGGGTGTTTGCCTCAATACACTCCACTCTAGCTGTCCAGAAGATATCGTCAAATTAACAGCTACTGATTTAGTCGGTGTATTCTTTGGATCACTGAGGAGAACCAAAAGCCAGCAACTTAAGGTTAGCATTGATACTTACTTATTTTTTTGTTAGAGCAGCTTTGTTAACTATAGAGCTATTCATAAAAGTTTTATTCCAGTTTCTACAAATTTATAGATTTGAAGGGAATTGATCAAGAGGACTTAAAATTATTCTTTTCAGGTTGCACTATGCAGTGCTTATGTTAGAATTGCTAAAGTTTGCCCCCCTCATGTATGGAAGCCAGAGCATCTCATATCTACACTCTGTCATCCGGAACCATGTTTACCTTTGATAGAGTGCTTTCAAGTAGCTGTATCTACTCTTGGTGCCACATCTTTTTGTGGGAATCCAAGGAAACACTAAGAATGTAGCCCTTTTATCAAATGAAAACAAGTCAATTGAAAGCATGAGGCATGGCCGAAAGAGGTCCATTCAGGATATGGATAATTTTAAGATCAAACGCCAAAAACTAAATGAAGAAATTAATGTTGTAGATGCCAGTATTGAGGTGGAATGCAAATATAGTTGTATAGTTACTTGCCAAAGAGTAGAAGATTATGCTAACCATATGAATAAATCTCTTCTAACGTTTGTTCAATCGTTAAATGCTCCCGCTGTTGGACCTTGTTCTTTGAGGCCAGATATTGCTTTATCTGCACTTAGCAATCTATGCATTGCCTTCTCTATTTATCCAGAGAGTGATCTGTCTATCAGAATCTTTCAGCAGATGCTTGTATGGCTTTCTTGGATAGCTGAGCAGGTAGGTAACGGTTGCAAAGTCCTATTATATAATTTGTTTATTTTCCAACAAACTAAGTTCTATGTCTTTATAGGCGAAACAAGGAAATTCGATTATTGTAGATATTTCCACCTACCTAGAAGGAATTCACAGTGTATTGCTTTTGCAAAGTAAGTTTTGGACCTTACCTCTTTACTGATTCTGTGAATTAACATCTACTTTTTCCTTTATTCCTTAGCATGAAAACATTATACTTCTTTCTAGGTGACTACATTACTTTGGGTCTGATTTTCTTTGATGGCAAGTAGATTATAAGGATTATTATTCTCTCAAAGGATTCTTTGGATTTTGGTAGACTTTGGACATGAATCACGATGACGTGTTCGATATCTCTCAATGCTTTGTTTTGTGTTGAAATGTTTCTAGATATAAAAAATGGCGTTGAAGGCATTAAAATAATATACTTCATACAAAGTTGTTATCCATGCTGTATGTAATATTTAGAGTCTTGTTAAATATATTATTGTACAGCCAAGTCTACCATTTCCGCTCATGGCTCTTTTTAAGGGTTCTTACGGTACTGTCCTCTTGTGCCCTTATGCACATTAAGCGAGGGTGTTGGTTCTTCTGTGGTGTGGGGGGGGGGATTTGTTAGTAAGCAACCAAATATAGGGATTTCACTGATTTCTCTCGATATATCCTTTACTTGTGACTTCTCTCAATCAGGTGCCTCTTTCAAGGAGAACAACCCATTACAGAATGAGAATTACCATGTAGACCTTATGCCTTTTGTGCTTAAACTTCCCTGGACTCATACGCTCATTGCTATTGATAATCAATTGCCATGGAAAACTAAATGCCTCTCTCTTCAAGTATTATCGAAGTTAGGTCCAAGCTTGAGCACTGAAGTTGTTCTTGAAGTTTTAGATCTGGGTCTTCATGATGAAGCTGAAGAAGTCAGGACTGAAGCAGCTATTTCTATGCCAGTGATGGTTTTGTGGTCTGGTCTTGATGTATCACCTCATGTCTTTGAAAGGATGGAGTATGTAAACTTTGTAGATACTTTTGCATACATATTTCAATAATATGTCAGACTTGTCGTTTGGTTAGTTTGAATATAGGCGTATTAATTTCAATGTCTCAATTGCAGGAGCTGATTCAAAGATTATATTCTTAAGTTATTTTCTTTCCTTTGAACCGTTGGGTCTATTTCCTAGGACGGGTTTTCTGTTAAAAAGTCATCATGTATGCACATGGAGCTTGCTTTTCAATATTCTTTAGTCTAGTTGGATTCAGTTAATGAACCACACACTTTGAAATGAGAAAATCTTTTTTCTTTAAGTGGGTTGCCTGTCCCATAAATGATTTGGTTTTAAACAGTTTTCACTGTTTCAAATTTATGATGGCTTTTCTTTATTGTTAAGCAGTTTCTTTTTGTTTTTTAGCCAGTAATGTAATAGTTCTTTTAAGTTGTTGGCACGGAAGTATGTGGGATGAAAGTTGTTTCTTGCGAATAAAATAGAGAGACAAGTCTTCTGTTTGTTTACTTCTCTCCGTACAATATGCAGGTACTTAAGAGCAGATAAAGAGGTAAAGAAACTTCTTCCCATATCTCTTGGCCTATTGTCATGCCTTCATGGATGCAGACGAGCTGAATCCGGTCTTCCTAGGAACGAGTGCCGGTTATTTCTAAAGGGGGAAAGTGGAAGATCGAGTTGGACGATAGATGATTTACTGCAAGGTTTCAGCTGTTCAAAATGCGATAAAAAATTTCTTCGCAATCACAATGAGCGGCATCCTCCCGTCATTCTTCGATCTGATACATGTCTAGTAGATGCAGAAGTTAGTTCGGACTGTAGTTTCATGCAGCTGCAATCTTTATTTTTTAATCTTCTTTTTGATGAATCATCAGAGGATGTCCAGATTTCCTGCGTGAAAGTTATTCATCGCATCCTTGCACATGGTGCCCCTGATATTCTGCTCAATACAAGGCTTGAGTGGATCAAATGTGTAAAATATTTATTGACTAGTAGGAGCAAGGAATTGAGAGATGCATTTTGCAGTCATATTAGTTACTTTATGGATGGCCATATTTTGAGTTTAATATTTGCTGGAGATCCTGGATAAAAGCAAGGAGCAAAGTTTTTTGGATACAGTTCAACATGGCATGACAGTCACTGATAGTCCACATCCACATATATTAGAGACTTTAATGGAATGTACTGCAGAAATAATGGTTTCTGTTGATATAAGTAGCAAACTGTTTTTATCTTCTCTTATACTGTTGGTTGATAAGCTTGATAGCAAACATGTGACTGTAAGAATGAATGCGTCAATATTAATACACCAATCTTGTCATTTCCATCTTAGTGGAGGTCTTGAACTAATTATTTCTAAATATGCTCATATTCGTAATGAACTGTATGATTATCTCTCTGAGAGACTTGGTAGCCGCCCGGTCTTAGTGAAGGAGTTTGCAGAATCTGTTTTTGGTGTTGAGACTGAAGAACTTGTCAAGATAATGATTCCTTCTGTTCTCCCAAAGCTTGTGGTGGCTCAGAAGTATAATAGTCAAGCAGTTGACACCTTAAATGCGTTGGCCAAGTGTGTAAACCCTCATATGGTGCGTGAGAGAGAGGACCTACAAAGCCCTATGGCGCTTCTGACAATTAATTGGCTGCCAAAAGTGCTTGCTTTTGCTCTTCATCAAACAGATGACCAACCGCTACTTTCTGCTGTGCAGTTTTACCAAGCACAAGTTGGTTCTGACAAGAAGGAAATATTTCTTGTTGCTTTACCGGATCTTCTAGATGAACTTGTATGCTTTACAGATGCCGGCGATTCAGATGAGATAAGCAAAAGGTAACTAGATACTTCTGAAACTTGATTGCACTTTTTTTCATGGGTGCACTTTGTCGATCACACTGTGGTTGGCTACTATCAAATCTGGATCCTAATATTTTAAATTCATATGTTTGTCTCCGAAACTATGTTGCTTTTGCCTCAGATTTAGCTATATTAAGTGTTATATTATACTATATTATTATTATTATTATTATTAATCAATTTACAATCATTATTATTTTATTGTATTTATTCACTCATCTTTGACTAACAGAAACTGGTTATTTCACTATTGGTATTAACTAGCAATTATAGTTAGTTCTATATATTCATTTCTTTCATGATACTCCTATTGACTTCTATCATAAGCCAAAAGAAGGTTTCATACTTATACAAGTTCTAACAACAAACAAAGTAATGTTACGAGTGTCACTGAACTAACAATCCCAAAAACTCTAGTTGTTAGGTGAAGACATATGAATAGTTTTTTATGTTTGTTTTTAACCCCCCCTCTCAAGTGAGAGGCATTTGTGTTTGAAGCACGGACAACACATAGACTCTCCAACCCTATGCTTCAAATTCAACCTTTTTATTGGAAGAATGTGGTTAGCAAGGATCGAGCTCTAAAAAGCTTGGTTATAGATGCTTTGATACCATGTCATTAATGGTGAACCAATTATCCCGAAAGTTCAAGCTGTTAGTTGAAGAGATATAAATGGTTTTTGTACTATATTTCTAACAAAGGGTACATGAGCTTTGCATGTCCTTCACTTATTCTTCTGTTTGTTGACAGATTAGCTAGACTGCCTCAGATGATTAAAGGCATTGCTAAAGTTCTAACCGGTGCAGAAGATCTTCCAGAATTTTTGAGGAATCATTTTGTTGGCCTTCTTAACAGCATAAACAAAAAAATGCTCCATTCTGATGATCTCTTGCTTCGTAAACAAGCATTAAACCGAATTGAGATGCTGATTAGAATGATGGGTTCTCATCTTAATACTTATGTGCCAAAGCTGATGGTGCTTCTCTTGCATGCTGTTGATAAAGAATCACTGCCATTGGAGGGTCTGTCTGTCTTACATTTTTTCATAAAGCAATTATCTAAAGTTTCACCATCTAGCATTAAGCATATAATTTCTCAAGTTTTTGCTTCTCTTCTTCCCTTCTTGGAAAGAGACAAAGAAAATACCTCAATACATTTGGGCAAAGTGGTAAAAATTTTAGAAGAACTTGTTTTAAAGAATAGGGATATCCTAAAGCAGCATATATCCGAGTTCCCTCCGCTGCCCAGTATACCTGCTTTGGTGCAAGTGAACAAAGAAATTGAGGATGCTCGCGGGACAATGGCTTTGAAGGATCAACTACGAGACGTGGTTGATGGTTTAAATCATGAGAACTTAAATGTGAGGTACATGGTAGCATGTGAGCTTCACAAACTTCTGAACTTGAGATGGAAGGATATTACAGATTTAATCACTGCTGAAGCTAGGTTCAGACTTGGATGTTTTGAGTTCTCTGATCACATCATTATTAAGAGGATGTGCAGAAGAATCAAGGACCACAGTTGGGCAGCGGTTGAAGTTGGTCTGTGCTGATTGTCTTGGAGCCCTTGGTGCTGTTGACCCTGCTAAGGTAAAAGGGTTTTCATGTCAACGTTTCAAAATTCAATGCTCTGATGATGACCTTATATTTGAGCTGATCCACAAGCATCTAGCTCGGGCATTTAGATCTGCACCTGATACTGTTATTCAAGACTCTGCTGCAGTGGCTATACAGGAGTTGCTAAAGTTTGCTGGTTGTGGGGCTTCACTGGATGAGAATGCTTCAACTAAGATCAGGACTACCAATGGTTGTAACGAGACGAATAATAGGGGCCAGAAATTATGGGATAGGTTTTCTAATTATGTGAAAGAGATAATAGCCCCATGCTTAACATCTAGGTTTTTTCTTCCAAAAGTAGCCGACCCAACATCTGCTGGCCCTATTTACCATCCATCTCTGTCATTTAGAAGATGGATTTTCTGTTGGATAAAAAAACTGACTGTGCATGCCACTGGATCTCGTGCAAGTATCTTTAATGCTTGTCGAGGTATTGTACGCCATGATATGCAAACAGCAATATATTTGCTTCCCTACTTGGTTCTTAATGCTGTATGTCATGGCACTGAGGAGGCACGCCAAAGCATAACACAGGAAATCCTATCTGTTCTTGATGCGGCTGCATCAGAGAATAGTGGAGCTCCAGTTAATGGATTCAGTGGTGGTCAAAGTGAAGTTTGTATTCAATCCGTGTTCACTCTTCTTGATAATCTTGGACAGTGGGTGGATGATGTTGAACAAGAAGTTGCTCTCTCCCTTTCTCAATCATCTCTTTCTAAGCAACAAAAGTCAAAGGATCAAAGTCCAGTTTCCCTGACAGATCAAGACCAACTCATTGTACAATGTAAGTATGTCTCAGAGCTTCTATCTGTGATTCCGAAGGTGACTCTTGCTAAGGCTTCTCTTAGGTGCCAGGCTTATGCAAGGTCGTTGCTGTACTTTGAGTCTCATGTGAGGGAAAAGTCTGGTGCTTTCAACCCTGCTGCCGAGAGGAGTGGCATCTTCGAGGATGAAGATGTTTCACATCTTATGGAAATATACAGCTGTTTGGATGAGCCTGATGGACTATCTGGCCTGTCATGTTTAAGTAAATCTTTGAGGTTACAAGATCATCTATTAATGAACAAAAAGGCTGGGAATTGGGCTGATGTTTTAACTTCTTGCGAACAAGCTTTGCAGATGGAACCAACCTCAGTTCAGAGGCATTCAGATGTTCTTAACTGTTTACTAAATATGTGCCACCTTCAGGCAATGGTCACTCATGTTGATGGTTTAGTTTCTAGGATTCCTCAGTACAAGAAAGCATGGTGCATGCAAGGTGTGCAGGCTGCCTGGAGGCTTGGAAGGTGGGATTTGATGGATGAGTACCTAAGTGGAGCTGAAGACGACAGTTTAGTTTGCAGTAGCTCGGAAAGTAATGCTTCATTTGACTTGAATGTCGCAAAGATTCTCCAAGCAATGATGAAGAGGGACCACTACTCAGTTGCAGAGAAAATTTCTTTAACCAAGCAGTCACTAATTGCTTCCATAGCTGCTGCAGGAATGGATTCTTACACGCGGGCCTACCCATTTGTTGTAAAACTTCACTTTCTACGGGAATTGGAGGACTTCCATTCTCTTTTGGGAGATGACTCTTTCTTAAAGAAATCATTTCATTTAGATGATCCAGCTTTCTCTAAGTTAGTAGACAACTGGGAGAATCGACTTAGAATTACACAATCATCACTCTGGGCCAGGGAGCCACTCCTAGCTTTCAGGAGATTGATTTTTGGTGCAAGTAGTCTTGGTGCTCAAGTTGGCAATTGCTGGCTTCAATATTCAAAACTATGTCGCTTGGCTGGTCATTACGAAACAGCCAACAGAGCAATTTTAGAAGCCCAGGCCTCTGGCGCACCAAACGTTCACATGGAAAAAGCAAAACTCCTCTGGAGCACCCGGCGGGCTGATGGTGCCATAGCAGTGCTGCAACAATCTCTCTTGAACATGCCTGTTGAGGTCTTAGGCGCTGCTGTAATTTCATCTATTACTAGCCTTTCCCTTGTACCACTTAATCTGCCACCTATTGTTTGTGAAAGTCAAGCTCCAAATGAGAACAGAGACATTGTGAAGACCCTTCTTCTGTACTCAAGGTGGACTCATTACACCGGGCAGAAACAGAAGGAAGATGTATTAAGTCTTTATACCAGGGTGAGGGAACTGCAACCTAAATGGGAGAAAGGATACTTCTATGTGGCTAAGTATTGTGATGAAGTGCTTGTTGATGCCAGGAAACGCCAGGAGGAGAATGTTGAACTTTGCCCTAGACTAGTTCCTTTTGCAAGTGTTGCTATTGGCTCTTCAAACTTAAAGAATGAGAGGCGTTGGTGGTCTTATGTTCCCGAAGTGTTGTTATTCTATGCAAAAGGACTTCACAGGGGACACAAGAATCTATTTCAGGCACTTCCAAGGTTATTAACCCTCTGGTTTGACTTTGGAAGCATGTGTCTAAGAAGTGGTTCATCAAAAAAGGATTTACAGCTTGTGCTAAATGAGGTGGGTGGATAACTTTTCTTCTGTCTCTGTTTTCTGTTTTCAATACATATACATTTCTCTAGTTTTTTTTTTTTTTTTATGAAACATAGACATTCTTTTTGTTCACTGCTTTTTGCGTTTATAGTAATTACCATTTTGTCTTTTGCTTTGGTAGGTAACGAGGATTATGGCAAGCTGTTTGAAGGGTTTACCAACATACCATTGGTTGACAGTGCTACCACAATTGGTTTCAAGAATTTGCCATCAAAATGGTGATATTGTTAAACTAGTCAAACCTATCATTACCTCTGTTCTCCGCCAGTATCCACAACAGGGCCTATGGATTATGGCTGCAGTTTCAAAATCCACCGTTCCTTCAAGGCGCGAAGCAGCAGCTGAAATTATACAAGGTGCGCGTAAAGAGTTCCCCCCAGGAAGTGATGAGAACAGTTTGTTTGTTCAATTTGCTAGCCTGGTTGATCATTTGATCAAGTTATGCTTCCATGCTGGTCAGTCAAGAGCAAGGACAATTAATCTCTCAACTGAATTTAGTGCTCTAAAGAGGATGATGCCCCTGGGAATTATAATGCCAATTCAACAATCTCTTACCGTAAATCTGCCAGCTTATGATGGGAATCTGGGTGGTTCACTTATGTCTAATATATTTTCTGCCACAGATCTTCCTACTATATCAGGCATTGCTGACGAGGCTGAAATTCTATCATCACTTCAGCGGCCTAAGAAAGTATGTTATTACTGAATTTCTCCCTTAATATGCCTGCGTAGTTTTTGTGATTCTTGAGTAGGCAGTTAATTTTGTTTATGTGCATGGTGTGGTACAACATTTTTTGGTTCCCACATAATCTAAAATGAGTAAGCATCATAACTCATGAGAACAAAATACAATATTGTTATTGCTTATAATTAGGAACATTCTTTGCATATGCACATTAATAATTGGATGGTAATCTCCAAATGCACATGTTTATTCTCAAGTTTTGAAATTTCATGGAGGGATGACCATATCATCCCAGAGGAAATATGATTCTGTTAGGGTTGCATTTCACATAAAACTGATGTGACATGTGCCAACTCCACGGCCAGACCATTCTGTACTTGACTGGGTGATTAATTTTTCATATTAAACGATGTATCTTGGGGAACATGTTAAGTTATCTAAAAATAGAAATTTGTATTTAAAGAAACAATTTTTAAACTTTTGAAGAATTGTATACAAATTCCGAGAAAATATCTCTGTATTTAGTTCATTAACTTGTGCCTTAGGGCACATGCTAGCATTTCCCTTAATCCATTTGGTTAACTTAAGATGCTGGGCAGGTCTGAGGAACCCGTCTTCGGTAGAACTTAACTGAATGCCACTGTTGTCTGCTGTTATGTATCACTTTATGTACCGTCTTCTTGATGAATGCCTTTGTATCTCAGATTATTCTACTGGGCAGTGACGGCCTTGAGCGCCCGTTTCTCTGCAAACCCAAGGATGACCTCCGCAAAGATGCTCGTATGATGGAGTTCACAGCAATGATTAACCGACTGCTATCCAAATATCCTGAAAGTCGTAGAAGGAAGCTATATATTCGCACATTTGCCGTGATTCCTCTGACAGAGGACTGTGGTCTGGTAGAGTGGGTACCCCACACTCGTGGGCTTCGACAAATTCTTCAAGACATATATATTACTTGTGGGAAGTTTGATCGGCAGAAAACAAATCCTCAAATTAAGCGAATTTATGATCAATTTCAAGGTAAAATGGCAGAGGATGAGATGCTGAAAGACAAAATACTTCCAATGTTTCCTCCTGTTTTCCATAAATGGTTCTTGACAACATTTTCTGAGCCTGCTGCGTGGTTCAGAGCACGTGTTGCTTACGCTCACACAACTGCTGTTTGGTCCATGGTCGGGCATATTGTGGGACTGGGTGACCGGCACGGTGAAAACATTCTTTTTGATTCTACCTGCGGTGATTGTGTTCATGTTGATTTCAGTTGCTTATTTGACAAAGGCTTGCAATTGGAGAAACCCGAACTTGTTCCTTTCAGGCTAACACAGGTAAGAGAGGCCCGTAATTGGAAAACATATGCAAATCTGCCATATTTTATGTTATTTATCTTTTCCTCTGAAAAGACAGATATTCTTGAAATTATTTGATTTATATAAAGTGAGAAGGAAAAAAAAGACTTGAATTATGATTATTGCTTATAAATGTTTACGGCGATGACAGAAACGTCCAAGTACTAACATATATTTATAATGGTCTCCTAATTATAATTAAATAGGAAAATAAATCATAATAATATCATACATATTATTTCTACAGGCAATGCAGATCATGCACTTGCACTTAAGATATAATTTTTTTATACTTCATGATGACGATACTTTATCACACTTGATGCTGATTTTTTTGTTCTCATGTGTACGAATGCCGACCTCTTGGTTCTGGTTGGTTTTGCAATAAAACCTACAGAACATGATTGATGGCTTAGGCATCACTGGATATGAGGGTATCTTCTTGAGGGTTTGTGAAATCACACTTTCTGTATTGAGGACACACAGGGAGACTCTCATGAGCGTGCTTGAAACTTTTATCCACGATCCTCTTGTGGAATGGACAAAATCTCACAAGTCCAGTGGCGTAGAAGTTCAGAATCCACATGCACAGGTTTGATATTGAGCTTTTGTTTACAAGAATTGGCTCTAAATCAGCTGCTTCCGAAAATTGATTTTTTTTTTTTTCCATCGGGGATACAATGTCAACTAAGCTTTTTTCACTGAATGAGATGGATCATAATTATTTCATTAGGAATAGTTTATATTAAAACAATTTAAAAAAAGCTTCAGTGTTTGTGGTTTATCTTATATTCATTTAAGTAGACGACCTATATCCTTGGTTATATAGTTTGCGAAAGACTAGTGCAATTAAAATTATTGTCTTAATAAATTTTATGGAATTTATTTATCAGCGAGCTATTAGTAATATTGAGGCAAGGTTACAAGGAGTGGTTGTTGGTGTTGGAGCTGCACCGTCGTTACCTCTAGCTGTAGAAGGTCAAGCACGCAGGCTAATTGCTGAAGCAGTCTCTCACAAGAATCTAGGAAAGATGTATGTATGGTGGATGCCTTGGTTTTGAAGATTGAAATGGCTCGAGAAGATCTTCACTTATTGATTCAGACGAGTATGATGTTATTAGTTTCATTTCGATCCTCGGTGTAATCACTGAATGTTGTTTATGCATGTATACATAGAAGCAATTTAGATGTTGCAAACAGAATGCTGAGGAAAGAATGGATCAAGCTTTTCTTATTATGGTCATACCAAGTCTTGGACTGTGAGACTATTGGAGCTGAATGCATAAAGTAAGGTGACGTGTGTCCTTCTGATTTGTAGTTTTGAAAAATCATGGTGAAATTGGCTTGAGATGCGAGATAGTCAACATTGACATAGATCCAGACTTTGCTTGAAGCTGCGGCTGAATGAAACCTGACGCTACATTACATAGTTTCAACTGTTTGAGGTCTGCTTCACAAGTATCCCTCTCATGTGAACTTGTTTTAGAGTTGGCATTGCAATGTATATTCTTTAGGGTAATTGCGAACATCTTTGTATATGAATCCTACCTAGTTTGTTGCTTATATCATTTATAGGTATTATGATTTGTGGATGCATAAGTTCCATTGCATATCAAAGTGACCTAAAAATATTTACTGGCGTCATGTCATTGTCCCCCTCTTCAGGGCCACAAATAAAGAAAAGTATATATATAGCTAAATTCCGCATATACTTAGTTGGCAAGGTAAAGTAAAATAAAATATGCTATACTTGGTTGGCACTTGATCAAAATTTCATGTCCTTAGCAATTAATGTAGCATCCAAGTAAAAAATATTCAACTTGTCAATGATAAGGAACTCAAATCAGTACGTATCTTAATGGGTCATCGTTCAATTGAACTCTTTCTATATAGGTAATAATCATCTTCACATCCAGCCAGAGATTGATCAGTAACCTATACGTTTTAACTATGTCCTACTCCGATTCAATTACTGCTATTACCTCACCAGCTGCACGGGAAGTGTGCATGCCTGAGGGTATGATTTTCAATAACAACATTTCACATTCTTTATTATTCATGTAATGAAAATCTTATATCTTTCGAGCTCATGTGATTGGTTTAAATTAATTAATGTATTTCGCTATTTTATGTCGTCCTACATTCTATTCAAGATGATAAAAATGGATGGCCTTTTTTATATAAAAAAGGGATACCACTTCTTAGGTTTGTTTATATAAAATTTCATAAAATTAAACTAATATAGGTATGATTAGTTTATTCACAACTTGTTAGATTCTATTGATTTAATAATCAACATATTATGCATTTTATAATCAACATATTATTCACAACATCTTTGCCATTCAAAAAAAAAAAAAGTAATAGTAACATCTTTGTTAAACTGTGTAGCGAGACAACTGAATGCTGTTGTTGTGGAATTAGAAGCAAGGCATAGTGAATCTCAAGAACGTTTTTCACGAGCATCTGACAGTATGTTATTTTCTTAAATTATGTTCCATTGTATATATCAAATCAAACATGTGTTTAATTTTTTTTATTTTATTTTAAACGGATTAGTCAATGTTGTAATTGACTTCAAATTTGTGATTTTGAAGAAGCTCAAAATCGTAATATCGTGACACGATTTGTGGATAAGGTTGGCTGTACCTTGGGTCGTACGTAACAATCGTGACACAATTTTGCCTGTGTCCTGCTATTATAAAAGCTTTTAAGTTCATTTTTATGGGGAGCTTAGAGAGAGAAAAACTTGGAGAACAAAGAAGGTAACTTTAGGGTTGAGTGTCTTTGTTGTGAGTGATTCTCTTGGGTTGGGAAACATTGTAATCATCTTGGTAGTGAGATTTCATAATTGGAAGGGTCAAAAACTTCTTTTTGTGTTTATCTCTTAGGATTCATTATGAGTGTGAGTAATTGAAAAATGGGTAGAAATTAGGGTTTGTTCTTGTGAGCTTTTAAGCTAATTTCTTGTAACTCATTTGTATCACTTTCATCTTAGTGGATTGGAGAGCTGCTCTCTCCCCCATAGTAGGTCATTTTGGACCGAACTGGGTAAACAATCTTTGGTGTGTTTGTTTCCTTATTTTATTGCTTTGATTATGCTTGTGATGCTGTTTTACACTAGGACTTAGGTCTGATTGTTGTTGTTGTTGATCGTTGCTCTTTAACTCATTGATTACCACTTCCTTTGCTCCACACATCATTATTTTCATTGGTGTGATTTTGTCCAAATTCACAATAGTCAATATAGCTTACGAACATTATCTACACCATATAAATAGATATAAACTTTTGGTGTGACTTTTTTTCATTTTTATTTTACCCTTAATATAAACTATTTTATTTGTTATATAGTCAATTTTTCAAATAGTTTATATTCTATTTATATGTAATAGTGCGTTATCTAAGTGCATTCATATGTCAAATGTTATGCTATAAACTATAAAGTGCGTGCACATGAAATACAGGAACATATAAAAAGATTATTTGTACGGCAGCAGCAACAGGGGATTGGAATAAGGCTTCATCCTATGATAAAACTCATCCTAACTGGATATCTACTCCCTTAACTATGAATGGAGACACAGCTCTCCATATTGCAGTGAGAATGGAAGAAACTAAATTTGTGAAAAAGTTGGTTGAACGTACAAGCAAAAAAGATATGGAAATTCGTAGAACTGATGGAAATACTGTCTTTTGTTTAGCTGCTATTTCAGGAAATGTGAAAATTGCCAGAATTTTATGTGAAAAGAATCCAGAATTGGTATGGATTAAAGGCCATGAAGAACAATTGCCAATTCAATTGGCATCCTCAGCTGGGCAACTTCATATGGTGAATTTTTTGTTTCAAAGGATTGAACAAGACAAGAACATTAATTTGCCATTTCAAGTTATAGTCAAACTATTTTTCTTGACCCTTACCAACAACATTTACAGTAAGCAGAGTACAAATATATACTTGTCACGATATCAATTTTTTCACACATTTATCTCATTGATTTCTGTTAAACTATCAACAACAACACTTACACAGGCATTGAAAAAAAACACTTATACTCTATGAAACATGGACAAAGACACCAGACACGACACCGACACACCGATACCAATATTAATTTGAAAAAATGACATAATTTACCGAGACACGAATAGTGTCCGTGCTTCATAGCTTATACTAGATCAAGCACATATAAACTTGTCACAATTTCAAAATTTTCACGTTTGTCTCCTTGGTTTTAACATAATAATTTGAAACATTAAATTTAAGAGCAGATTCAATTTTAAATAAATTCTAAATTCTAAATTTACAAGTAAATTCTAAATTTAACTATCATGAGCTTATCAAATTTCATGTAAAAATAAAAGAACTTTTCAAATTAATTATTTTTATAGTGTAAATCTTAATATTCTCAATATTTTGTACTCCCTCCTGTCACTATTACAAACAAAAATAAACTTTTTAGATTTATTGAATAAATGGTGTATTTGGTCAATAATATAGACCAAATACATCATTTATCGAATGAATCTAAAAAGTTGATTTTTGCTTATAACAGTGACCGGAGGGAGTATATTTTATTTTCAAGTTTTTTTTTATCATGTTGGGTTTGTCGAGATAAATTATTTATTATTTTTTAATTTTTTTTGTCATAACAGCTGCGTCAAAGAGTTTATTGGAAAAAAAACCCAGGACTCGCTTGCATAGAAAATGAAGATAGGATAACTGCCTTACAATTGCTTGCTAAATCATGTTAGTTCTTTCCCCTTAATCACACACCTTTGTAGACTTCCAGTTTTTATTATTTATTATAAAAAAATTCCTTTTAATTGTATCACAAAAATAATTTAATTTTTTATTTAATAAATATTATACGTATTAATCAAATTACTAACGCATTTACATATTTACACAATCAATAAAGCCTTTCAAAAGCATGCTAGTGGTTATAAAGATTTTTTAAGATCGTTGTTTGAGAGAATAGAAGAAGAAGAAGACCAACTTGTGCAATCTATAAAAACTTCAGAAGCAATGTTTGAGGCAGCAAAATCAGGAAACATTATAATTTTAGATTTCATCTTCAACTACAATCCGAATCTATTCATGGAAGTCAATCCAGAAGGGCAAAGCATACTTCACATTGCTATCTTATATAGGAAAGGAAGTGTATATCGTTTAATATTCAAGAAGGGTTCATACAAGAATGTTTTAGTGCAACATATTGATCACGAGGGAAACAATATTCTTCACTTGGCTGGAAAGTTTGCAGTTGAAGAAAGATTTGGATCCCCTACACATCAAGCTCTTATTTGTAGTGAAGAGTTATGGTTTAAGGTACATACATATTTCTTACATCAGCAACGCCATTTTCTTATACGTGAAATTCATGCATGTCTCACTGTTTGACTCAATTACATTTTTAAAGTGGGGCGAATTATGCGAAATTCAGCATTAAAATTAAAAGAGAAAGTTTCTTCTTTCAACCCCAAGATTTTTAAAATCACACCTACTCTAAATTTACCAATTCAAATGGAGGGAAACAGCCGTTTGGTTTATAGATTCACCAATCTAAACGTGAAAATGGTATTTTTCGGTTTCAAATTGACAAATTCGGAACGAATGAGATAAATTAAGCTCTCATCAAAAGAGTGCATGCGTTGTTGTGTTGGCCCAAAGCCAAGATTGATCAAGATAAAACTTTAAGGGTCTGTTTGGTGCAGATGATAGGATAGAGACAAGTTAGGATAAAGAGTTGGACAAGGATAAGATATGATAGTGAAAGGATAGACATTTAGTCTATCATGTGGTTGGTGTACACATGATAAGAAAGATGATAACAATAAATTTTTTTGTCGATTAGCACACATAAACAATGACAGACTAAAATATTCAGCAAAAATTTGACATCAGAATATTCATGGAAACACAAACTCAAATAAGAATCAGGAACATAAATTGACATCAATCGATGTCGATTAGAAAACTACAGAATTGATGTCGATTATAATCTGAAATTGACATCAGAATTAGGAACATAATTAATAATAGATTAGCATAAAATTTGATGTTGATTAGAATCAGAAATTGATGTTGATTAGAAAACGACAGAAATTGATGTCGATTAAAATCAGAAATTGACATCAGAATTAGGAACATATTAGCACATATATTGATGTCGATTAGCATAGAATTAGGAACAGAAATTTGAAAGTCAGAGTGGAGTTGAGTGGCTTGCAGTGGGAGTCGAAGATGAATCCTTTAATTTGCTAATAAAACATTACGCATGTGATGTTTTGTTATCATGTTGCTAACCAACCAAAAACTAAGGATTAGAAAAACAAAGGGTGAATATGATAGGATTATAAATAGGTTTAACTTATCCTTTTTTATTGATGCACCAAACAACGGATTGAATCAATGATAGTTTTATCATATCATATCTCCGTATCATGTGCACAAAACGGGTCGTAAGTCTCCCTATCAAAAAACTTAAAGTACATCAAGTAAAACACCTCACAAGTGGGGGTGTTGGCTAGCTCAACTGGTTTGAGCTAGGGGTTACGGAGGGTTCAAGTCATGGCAAGGAGAAAAACTAACATAACAACGCATGTTAACATTTGCCATTAAAAAAAACACTTTGAACGTGTAAATTGATGCACCGATTTGTAAAGAATAGAATATGATGGAAACACACAATTGATTTTTTTTTAAAAAAAAAATGAGATTTTATATAGTTAGAGAAGTTTCCTCCAAAATAGATTGAGAAATAATATTTGAACAACTTTTGCGATAACTCTCTTATAATCTTATTGTATTCTTACTCTCCCTCTAATGTCTTTGTTCAATAAAAAGAGAAAAATAAAATTGTCACAAAAGTTGTACAAATATCATTCTTCAAGCATATATGACACTTGCAACACTAATGGACGAAACTTACTGCACTAGGCTTACAACAAGGCCCAGTTACAAGAGGAAATTCCAAAAACACAATTAACATTCATAATTAAAATATTTTGCATCTCAAATCATAAAAAAGGTAAAATTTAAGTAAATTATAATTATTACTAAGGGCATTCTAATACAAACCTCCACAAAAGCGGGATCAAAGGTGGATGCTTATCATATTTAATAGTTGATTTTATTATATAAAAAAGCCAGAGGTATAATATAATATTATATTATATATATTATATTAAAAATGGTAAATGTCCACCTTTCGACATAGTTTACACGATTATATTAAATTTATCTTTTTTTGTCAAGTAGTCTAGTGGTTAGAAATTCACCTTTTTAAGATAAATAAGTGAAGTGTGTTCGAACCCCGACAGTTGCTGAAATGTCCTACCAACTGAACTAAACTCACGAGACTATTGAATTTATCTTTCTTTATAAGCTTTAGATTTCGTGTGTGAATTGATAGCTTTAGATTTCGTGTGTGAATTGATAGCGTTAGATTTCGTGAGCTCAATAACTGTTGGACTATCTGTTTATATACTAATAATTTTTTTGGCTTAAATATGCATTTGATCTATACATATAGAGCTCGTTTGGTTTTTGGTCCTTGCAATTTTTTTTAAAAGGTCATTGCAAAATTTTCTGTCTTTTAAAAATCTCTAGGCCCACTTTTGAGGTGATTTGGCTATTTTGCAGTTGCCGACTGTCCAACTTTTGCCACGTGGCGCTGACATAACTTTTCACTTATTTAAAAAATAAAAAACAGTTTAAAAATTTAAAAAAATATTTTTGAAATAAAAAATTAGAAATAAAAAATCTGAAAAATATATTTAAAAAATAAAAAAGCAGAAAATAAATTTCCAAAAAATTTCAGATTATTTAATTTTAAAAAATTAAAATTATATAATCTGGAAAATTTGGAAAAAAAATCATAAAAAAATTTAAAATCCTTAATTTTTTTGACATTAAAAATATGAAAATAAATTTAAAAATCATAAAATAAATTTCCAGAAATATTTTGATTATATATTTTTCAAAATATAAAATTACATTTTTTGAAAATTATATAAACTGAAATTTAGAAAAAAAATCTGAATTTTTTTAATCTGAAAATAAATTTTTGAAAACATTGACAATTACATTTTCGAAAATTATAAATTTGCAGATTATATAGTTTTTAAAAAATTAGTTTTCATATTTTAATTTTAAAAAATTAATATTCTGATTTTAAAAAAGTATATAAAATTTGTTTTTTTCTCCTTCAAAAAAAAATTATTTGTTTTTTTTTCATATTTAAAAAAATTGAAAACTATATAATCGAAAAAAATTCTGGAAATTTATTTTATGATTTTTTAATTTTTAAAATTTATTTTTAGATTTTTTAATTTCTAAAACAATTTTCAGAATTTAAAAAATGATTTTTAATTTTTTATGATGTGGACTGCCACGTTAGTGCCACATGGCAAAAGTTGTACAGTCAGCAACTGTCACGTGGACGAAACCATGTCACTTCAGCGCTTAGGTTGGGGCCAGAGACTTCTTTAAAAGAGAGAAAATTTTGCAAGGATTTTTTTAAAAAAAAAATTGCAAAGACCAAAAGCCAAACACGCCTTATTTGCAGGGACCAGTTGTATATTTAAGGCAATTTTTTTTTTAACTACTTACAGGAAGTGGAGAAGATAACTCCTCCTACATTCAAAAACATGAAAAATAATGATGGTATGACCCCAAAAGAATTGTTTTATGAAAAACACAAACGATCATCTGAAAAAGCTGTAGAAGAAGTGAATGGAATATCAAATACTTTTATAGTAGTTGCAACACTTATTATCACATTAGGGATAACTGGAGCACTCACAATTCGTACTAATCCTATCGGTCCAAAGTCAATATTATTTTGTGCTGACATATGGTACATGATATTCATTCTATCAATTGGAGTTGGAGTGAGTTTTTGTGCATCATCAGTACTCTTATTCACCTCAGTTATTCTCCCTTCAACTTGGAGGTTAACAGGAGGTTATGTGTATTCGAGGATTACAAGGATGACAATAGGATACTTGTTCCTTTATGCCTCTGCTTTGGTCATGGGTTTGTTTTCTACTGTGTCTGGTGTTGTTTTGGTCTATGATTTCCTCCCCGGTTGGGTCTTTTATTCCATTTCTCCACTTTGTGTTATGCCAGTTTTCAACTTTGTTTGCTTTTCCTATTATTCTTTATATATCGATATACGTTTGCTACGAGTCTTTTGCCAAGAACGTGCAGCTATGATTTTGTCCAGAATGGGGATTGACTATCACTGGCCTCTTTTTTACTTGGAATGAAACATTTATACTAGATTAGAGACAGTTTGATGTAAAATAATATTTTTATTTATTCTGATCACCGGTCTAGATGTGTCAGCTCACTAGTAAGTGATTGAATTTGTAATCTCAAGAGACATATGTAAAATAATTGTCTTAATAATATACAACCTGAAGTTGATATTAATTGTAACCCTTTTATTGCATTTTTGTTTTATGGTATTGCATAATGAAGAAATAAAGGATACTAAGAGTTAGTTGTAGAGGTAACTTGTTCCACAAGTTATCTAGTTAGTTAGTTATAACTAGCTGTATTAAGTTTTTGTTAGCAGTACAATTGGTATAACATAGTTATTCTATAAGCTTGTTATCAATGAGAATAATAATTTGCTCTATAAGCTACCTTCTATAGAGAAAGTTAATTCATCCGTTTTTTATTTGAACAAGGGTAGAGCTCCTCAACTTGGTGGTTTTAGTGGAGCTTTTTATCAATTCTCCAATTTTTTACAGTCAAATTGGATTATGTCAGCCATCAATTGATTGGTGAAAGCTAAAACAAAGAAATTGAGAATCAGTCTTCAACCAAATATTATTTCAACCTTTTTAATGTGCACCATGTTAGTTGCGTAACAAAAGTAAGTATTTTTAAATTATCGTCTCCTCAGGGATTGGTGCGCTATTTCGAACCGTTCAACAATCGTTATCGTTTTGAGTAAGGGGTTTGTAACTTGTTTGCAAATAAACTAATTGAACCTAAAAACAGAAATAAAACGAAAAGTAATAGGGAATAAAAGCGTTGGAATCAGAGTTCATCAATCTTGCATCGAATATAATCTAATAATCATGCATATGAATTCTAGCGTTTTAGCGAAATTATCACGTATCACTCGACAACGTCATTCGTGTCCAAATGACGTCGTGAGATCGATCGTATCGTTTAATCGACGATTTCCCAATCTATTAAACGATCCGAAAGCATTACGTTCCGACACTTTATGCGATTATCAAAACCAAATTCCATGTCTAGAATTTCTTATTTTGATAGAAGATTATTCTAAACCTAGATTCAAAAGTATTTGTCAATAACAATTAAATCAAGCATGAGAATGAAAAGCAAGAATAACTTCAATAACACATAAATTGCTAAAATCATATATTTGCATAATCAAAGATTACATCTAAGCTAGAAAGAGTACCTCCAATCCCAACAAAGGGAAGTTAGTTGTTCATTTTCATGACAACTATACAAAAGTTTAGAGAAAAGATGAAGATCATAGCCTAAGTCTTGATTTCCCAAAGTCTTAGTTGATTCCACAATCCATTCACTCTTGCTCCTTGAAGATCATAGCTTCTAGCCCTAAAAACTGTCTAAAAACTAAATCCTAAAATAATACTGAACTGAATTAAAAAGCAATCTCTAATGGAAGTAAAAGTTATCTTAAAAATGAGCTAAAAAGGCTTAAATACAACTGAGTTTTATAAGGCTCGCTACAACGATGAGTTGGTCGCTGTAGCGATGGAAGATTTCTTGGCCAGTGGGTTTTCTCCACGTCAGCAAACGAGGTTCAAACCGCCCTTGGTCGCTATAGTGACCAGATCCATCGCTATAGCGATGGAACCTTCATTTCTCCCTGCCTAGGCTCGCTGTAGCGACGCATCCTGCGCTGTAGCGATGAAGCCTTATCAAATCTTCATGTTTCTTTGCTCATTTCCAGGTCCTAGCATGAAATTTCCTATATAATAAATGGGGTAAGACATAGGATCACAAATTTGACATTTAATCATAAATTATGAGCTTATCCTATGATAACTTGCAAAACAAGTAACATAAGTGCCTAAAAATATATCAAAAGATAACTTCTTTTTGGCACTTATCAAACTCTCCCCAACTTAGCTTTTTGGTTTGTCCTCAAACCAAAGAATCAAAAGGAATTTTTCACAGCTTTAGGCAAAGTTTTGAGCAATAAGCAAAAAATCTAAAGTTTGAAGAAAACGTTTATCAGATGAATGATTCAACTGTGATTGCGCAAGCTAAAGTTAAGTTTCTCATTAAACGAGATATATACTATGAATGTGACATAAGTCTTAAACACAAAATTCAAATCACACAATTCTTAGCAAACAACATGTTTAAATTTGAACCACTCCTAACACACTTCTTTGAAAGTAAATGAACAAATTGAATTCAAGTTGTGCGGGTTTTGAACACTCATCCGGCAAGTTTGCTAACATTCTGATCAAGTTATGCGTCCATCTAATTATCATTTCTAAAAGCATAAAAGCATCGATCACAAGGTCTTTGAGGGTTGTAATTTGGCTTGGTTACAAAAGAATTGTCATATGTGGGAAAAATTGAATTCAAAAGGCCAAGCATAGAGGAACATTCTTACTAATTACACAACTTCCTCCTTATTCAAAAACAACTCTTGGTGATTTACAAATATTTCTTTGATCTTGACAACTTTTTGATTTATTGACTTTTTCTCTTTTCTTTTTCTTGGTTTGCTTTTCTTTCTTTTTTTTTCTTTTCTTTTTCTTTTTCTTTCTCTTTTTCTTGTTGTCAAGATCAATTACAAAATTCACCAATTACTTGACATACACTACCTCCCTTTTCTCCCCAACTTATTCACAAAGATACCCTAATTGAATGTTCCTTTATCATTTGGCAAAGGACAAATAAACATGATGGATAAGGGTTCAAAATGAAAGTAAAATTATCAGAATCCAATAGTAATTTAACTATGAACTGGATTTTTTTACAAACTCCGGCAATTTCACTAAGCATTTTGCTTATGAAAATTGGCAGTTCATAGTTAACGATTCTGATACATTAGGCTCAATGGGGTTATCAAATATTCACTTCTCACAGGGTAGGCTTTTTTTGGTCAAGTGTTTCTACTCAAATTCAAAAAATGCCTTGATCATTTCAGTGCTTTCATACAATTTAAAACAACTTTCAGATATAACATAAAAGAATCGAGTTAAACAAAAAAATGCCGGTCTCCTGCATATATACATATATAGACTTTGAGGATTCCTCACATTTTGGCTAGTTCTAAATGGTTCAAACATAAATATATTCTTGCGTAAAACTGAATAAGATAAATTTGTGTGCAAAGTACTCATTTCACATTCAAATATATACCTAGAAAAACAAGAAACGAGTACCTTAGCTGTGCGCTTTATCACAACTTTCTATCATTATCACTCACCTGATCTTTGCTCAATGCTTTGGCTATCAATCAAGCACTTAGCTTTTGAATTTTTTTGTTTTCTTACTTTCCATTGTTGGGTAAAAATAAAAATATATAACAAAGTTTGAAAATAAACATAATATAATATAAAAATATCCAAAGTACAGCAACATAAACAGAATTAAATACTACAAAGCAATTTCAAATTGTTCAGATTAAAATAAAATGAAAGAAATGCTGCCAGCTTGCAAAAATCTCAATCTGACTCCATCTGGTCAGCAACATCATGATCAATGCTCCTAGTATCCTCCGAGGAGTCATCATCATCATCATCTCCACCAGCTGCACTCACTCCACCAGCTGCAGCTGCACTCGCCCCTCCGGAATAAAAAGGCCTGTCCACAGGCCATGCAATATGCTGCTGAAAGTAGTCCGAGGTCCAAGTAGAATAGCCTGCCTCATGCATATGGCTCTGAATGGTAGTCAAAGCTCTATGGTTTGACTCATTCTGATTCCAGGTATAAGTATAGGCAGCCATATGGCGAGGATCCCAATCCGAGAAATCTAGCGGTGGAAAGCTCGGTGCTTGAGGATGGCTCGGGGCTTGGGGGACAGGAGGAGGTACAGTAGAAGGCCCAGCTGAATGGGGTGTCTTATAAGAGCAATATCTATTGATGTACTTATCATCAATAGGATTCTTAATCTCCTCGTCAACCTGACTAGGCATGTGGATACGTGCCTTCCTACAAAGTCCCATAATTAGGCCTGGAAATGGTAAAGGGCACTTTGGTTTAACAGGTGGCACAATTCCACTTTCAGCCACAATCCTTATCTCATTTGCAATAATCCTCGCAACATCAACCTCTTGGGTGCTGAGGATATAATAGAGAAGGGGTGTGACATCAAGTGTGGTGGAAGAAGTGTGACTCTTGGGCCGGATGTTATAAAGGATAAGTGTAAGGATCACCTGAGCAGGAGTATTCATGTCTTCCTTAAGGGCTCTAAACGGTTTTCCCGAGGCCTGGCTAACGTCATACGTCTTCCCCTCTTGAAAAATTGCATGTGCGATAACGTCATGGTCCCAATTCCCTCTTGCCTGATGCTTGTGGAAGGCACACAACTCGTCCGTCTCTATTAGGTCATCGGGATCACTAAGATCCAGCGGGTTTCCTAAATAGGAACTTATGGCATTTCTATCAAACTGAAGTGTGCGCCCTCGGACAAGTAGGGTCAGCTGGGATTGCATTGGCGTAAAACTCACGTACAATGTCATGGTTAAGTTTCTTTGGAGGGTTTACAAGGATGCCCCACTTGCGGTTATTTATCATTTGTGCAATTCCTTGATACTTTCCTTCTTCAGCTATCTTAAACTCCTTTTCAGCCCAAATTCTTCTGTTGGCAAGCTCTGCATACTGTTCCTGGTTACGCGGGCTTAGGAATCGAGTAGAATTGTGGGGTTGGGTTGATTGAGGTCTTGCCCTTGAAGATGACCCTTCCACGTTTCTTTGCCTTTTGGTAGAAGATTTAGGTGTCATTCCTACAAAATAGAAGTAAACAGACCAAACATATAGGAATGCAAGTCAGAATAGGAATGAAAAAAAATAATGTTGGTTCTGGGTACGGTCGCTACAGCGATGAAATTGGTCGTTGTAGCGATGAAACCCAGAATTTGTTCATGGTTTCTGGGCTACAGCGACGTGTAGCCATGAAAACCAAATTTGCAATTTCTGATTTTTTTCGCTTTCTAAACAGTTTGATGCATGACTAATCAAGGGTAAAGCTCATAAAAATGAAACATAATCACCAAAACTTCCTAATCATCACATACCCATTTTTATTTTGAATTTTTACAAAATGGGTCATTTTCAAAAAACGATTTTTACAAGAAAAGAAGATGATATGTAAGTTTGTTTGTGATTCTATTTCGTTTCTAACAGCCTAAACCAAAGATTAACATGGGTAATCTTCAAATGCTTAAATAAATTTAAAAACCCTAATTTCAACTTCAGAAAATGCACAGTGCAATCATAAACAGACTTAAAACTTGAAAAATTATGAAGTGAAAGAAGAGAGCTGCGAATTCGTACCTGATTGAGATGGATTTGCAAGTTGGAAATGGAATAAAAGCTTGGAATAAAGAAATTAAGTACGAAAATTCAAAATTTGCAAAAATGTAATGCGAAATTTGAAAAGAAACTGAAAATGGAATGTTAATGGTTGGTTTTACTAGGGTTTACTAACTTAGGGGGAAAAAACGGATAAGGGGAGATGAGTGGGTGGTTGGGGGGAGTTAAGGGGTTTTAGTGGCATCGGTTTCTGTACTGACAGAATTTCCTGTCATCGCTACAACGACCACCCGTCGCTATAGCGATGGAGAGTCTGAACCTGTCATCGCTACAGCGACCACCTGTCGCTATAGCGAGCAAGAGTCTGAAGGGTCATCAGACTCTGAACCAGAGTCTGAGGTTTCAGACTCAGAATTTTTGGCTCGTCGCTATAGCGATGGAATTCCTCGCTATAGCGACCATGACAGATATCAGAAAAATTAAATTTTTAACTTGTGCCACTAACCCTTCATGCAAAAATGGATGTTAAGGACTAAATTACAAATGAAAAAGCAACATACTTACACAGTTGGGTTGCCTCCCAACAAGCGCTTGGTTAACGTCATTAGCACGACGCCTGATTCGTTAGGGTGGCCAAAATGAGACGGAACGCACATCAGCCTTTGTATTCCTTTGCTTTGGGAGGAATTCCATGAACTTGAAGTAGAGCTGATGTGGAGTCCATAACCTCCCTATCCAGAGTTTGATGAACAAGGAACAAATACTATCTTTTACAAGCTCAAGTTCTGCCTTGCTCACTTTCATCCTCTTCTTTTCACAAGTTTCTTCCTTGTTAAGAAACTGTTCCATTTTCTCAATATCCATCACTTCTTCACTATCAACAACTCTGGCCTCTTCAGATTCTGACCTTTCTTGAGGAAGTTCAAAGTTGTGTGGTATCTCAATTTCTTCCACTAATTTCTTTATACCACATCCTTCTAACATTAACTCTTCCTCACTTTCATCAACATCGTCTTCAACAATCTCTCCAAATTCCAAAGTGAATTGATTGTTGGTCTGAACATCCATGATTCTTGATGAAAAATTTAATTGAACTTGCAAAAGTTCCAATTGGATTGATAACGCTCTCAATCTTTGGTTGGTATTTTGCATGAACATATTCAAAGTATTTTCCGTTCTTGACATTTGTTCATCTTCAGACGGATATTGTTGATATTGTTGATAAGATTCATACTCGAATGGATTATAGAAGTTGAAATAATCATGATGATCAGCCATGATTTCCTTTATGTTGAGAATCTGAAACGAGTGTAACTAACAAGAAAATCTTAGGGTTAATGCACACACAGTTTTGTAATGTACAAAAGAAACGAAAAATATTAACAAGATATATACAAATGCTCAAAACAATACAAATTATTGCGATGCTCAAAATATCTAAACACTAATCCCCGACAACGGCGCCATTTTGTTAGTTGCGTAACAAAAGTAAGTATTTTTAAATTATCGTCTCCTCAGGGATTGGTGCGCTATTTCGAACCGTTCAACAATCGTTATCGTTTTGAGTAAGGGGTTTGTAACTTGTTTGCAAATAAACTAATTGAACCTAAAAACAGAAATAAAATGAAAAGTAATAGGGAATAAAAGCGTTGGAATCGGAGTTCATCAATCTTGCATCGAATATAATCTAATAATCATGCATATGAATTCTAGCGTTTTAGCGAAATTATCACGTATCACTCGACAACGTCATTCGTGTCCAAATGACGTCGTGAGATCGATCGTATCGTTTAATCGACGATTTCCCAATCTATTAAACGATCCGAAAGCATTACGTTCCGACACTTTATGCGATTATCAAAACCAAATTCCATGTCTAGAATTTCTTATTTTGATAGAAGATTATTCTAAACCTAGATTCAAAAGTATTTGTCAATAACAATTAAATCAAGCATGAGAATGAAAAGCAAGAATAACTTCAATAACACATAAATTGCTAAAATCATATATTTGCATAATCAAAGATTACATCTAAGCTAGAAAGAGTACCTCCAATCCCAACAAAGGGAAGTTAGTTGTTCATTTTCATGACAACTATACAAAAGTTTAGAGAAAAGATGAAGATCATAGCCTAAGTCTTGATTTCCCAAAGTCTTAGTTGATTCCACAATCCCTTCACTCTTGCTCCTTGAAGATCATAGCTTCTAGCCCTAAAAACTGTCTAAAAAAACTAAATCCTAAAATAATCCTGAACTGAATTAAAAAGCAATCTCTAATGGAAGTAAAAATTACACAGTCAGCATGTCACGTGTGCAAATTCTGTTGACATGTTTAAATGAGGGACCAAATGTGGAAGAATCTGAAATGACAGGGACAGAATCTAAACATTTTTTTAGTAAGGACTAAAACCGGAATTCGCTGATATTACAAGGACCAAAAGCGGTATTAACTCTAAAATAAATAAGTTTTATTAAAATGTAATGATATAGTTAATGGTGGGACTTGTTTGGTAATTTATTTTGAGACGCTGGATTGAACAAATTGAGGGTTTATTACCTATTGACTATAAAAAAATTATAAAATATTGAATGTTGTGTACATACAAGATCCATTTAAACACCCAAATGAGTGAACTCAGTTGTAGTTCTTTGTTGAAGTACTACATGTTATTTGAACGAGAAATGATATTTGAACAACCATGTTTTAGAACAACTTACGAGACAATTAAAAATATACAAAGAAATATATGTATTAGTACGAAAACTAAAATAATAGAGAGAGTATGAACACAATTAGAATATTAAATAGTTGTATAAATATGATTTTTCTTCTTTCTTTATCCATCAATGTCATGCAATAATTTTGCCACTGTGATCAATAATAATATCGTTGGTGTTTCTACTTTGGTTTCACATAAAGAAAAGTATAAAATTAACACCTTGCGTGGAGATGCCAAAAGCCGAAAAATTCCACCCTGCCATACTTGGTTAGCAAGATAAAGTAAATAAAATATGCCATACTTGGCCGCCACATGATCCAAATTTCATGTAATTAACAGTTAAATGTCATCACCAGATACATATCGTTCTAAAATGTAAGATTTGAACCTCTTAAATAAGTGGTTATCACCAGATACAGATCGTTCTAAAATGTAAGAGATCTGAACCTCTTAAATAAGTGGTTAGGGTTAATTTTATGTAAAGAGAAAATTTTGTTAGAATGGAAGAACATGATGAAGAATAATCACTACTAAATGACGATGAAAACTTATACCATTAAACGATAAAGAAAACATTTAAAGTGACATCCAAGAAAGAAAAAGAAAAAAAATCAACTTGTCAATGACAAGGAACTCTATTCATTAGGTACAAATAACGGCCATCATTTAGATTTCATTGATCTCTCTCTCTCTCTCTCTGATCACTGACCTCCCTACCACCAGAGTTTAATTATGTCAACCCCCAATTCAATTATTATTCCCTCATCAGCTGCTGAGGACGGTACGTTTGCTTAACAAGATCCCAAACTATGTATTTCTAATTTTAACACATGGAGTAAAATAAAACAATTTGTTTGTGATTTTAATACTACCTCTGTCCATGTACATATATCAACCACTTAAATAGTTTCTTTGCTTCTTTTTATAATATTTGGCAGGAAAATATTTACACCGATACAATATTTAAATATTCATCGACTTAGTCAATGACTAATATTTGTTAAGAACTTTGATGTCTATTTTTGTAGTGAGACCTTATCTATCAACGATGTCTTTTCATTTGCAAGATTTAAATTCGAAATATTGTTTACTTAATTTGAGTCAAATTTTACTGGATGAACATATACCCCTTTGGGAATGTAATGATATATGAAGTGCATAATGTCCAGGAACATATAAAAGGTGTATTTCTATGGCAGCAGCAACAGGGGACTGGGCAATAGCTTCCTCTTACGATAAAACTCATCCTAACTGGATATCTACTCCCTTAACTATGGATGGAGACACAGCTCTCCATATTGCAGTGAGAATGGAAGAAACTAAATTTGTGAAAAAGTTGGTTGAACGTACAAGCAAAAAAGATATGGAAATTCGTAGAACTGATGGAAATACTGTCTTTTGTTTAGCTGCTATTTCAGGAAATGTGAAAATTGCCAGAATTTTATGTGAAAAGAATCCAGAATTGGTATGGATTAAAGGCCATGAAGAACAATTGCCAATTCAATTGGCATCCTCAGCTGGGCAACTTCATATGGTGAAGTTTTTGTTTCAAAGGATTGAACAAGACAAGAACATTAATTTGCCATTTCAAGTTATAGTCAAACTATTTTTCTTGACCCTTACCAACAACATTTACGGTAAGTAATGTGCACGTGCAATATATGTCACTATTTTATTTTATTTTTTGCTAAAACGAGATATTTTCTACATACATGTGCAAAGTCTAATATCTTGTCACGATGAATAACAAAACTTCTCCTCAATAATATATATCACAATTTCAAATTTTGTATGTTTATCTTATTGTAAAAAAAACAAATACAATAATTTTTCTTAAAATCATCTTTTGTTCATATTAGATTTGATATTGTGTTTCAATAACTTTTTATTATTCTAATTTTTATTACAGCTGCGGCATGGAGTTTGGTGATTCAAAATTCAGAACTCGCTCATACAGAAAATGAAAATGGACTAAATGCCTTGCAATTGCTTGCTCAATCACGTTAGTTCTCCCACCTTATACTTGTAGACTTTATTTTCTAAGTTTTTTACTTCATTTCCAATATTTCAATGAGGGTGTCTAATTTGGACCTCTCAAAAATAGTTCAAGTGAACCCTAATTATCATTATAGGTAAAATTGAATTTTCATTATAATAAAAAATGAATAACAAATTTAACTTTTTTTTTTGAAGGAACAAATGTAACATTTTATTAAAAATAGTGATGTCCGTCTTTGGACCAACTCTGTATGCCCTTATTTCAATTCAACTTGTAGATACTTTAAGCAAATTACCACATTCTTTAACCCCTGAAAAAGTTACAAGCATTTATGTTAACTTGAAGAATTGTGGATAATTTATCAACGATCAATAAAAATTAATCACAGAGACAAATTTGCAAGTGGAATTCATTTATAAATATTGACTATATATATCACAAACAAATATTGAAATATCATGAAAAAAATTAATTTCCGAATCAGTAATTGTTACATTAGTCAAACAATCTAACTCATTTAAATATTTACAATCAATATGTTAGCTTTCGAAGAAAATGCTCCTCGCTATAAAGATCTTGTAAGAGAATTGTTTGAGAGAATGGAAGAGGAAGAAGATGAATTTCTACAATATATAAAAACTTCAAAAACAATGTTTGATGCAGCACAATTAGGCAACACCTTAATTTTAGAATTTATTTTCAACTACAATCCGAATATATTTATGGAAGTCAATTCTGAAGGGCAAAGTTTACTTCACGTTGCGATTTTACACCGACAAGAACTTGTGTACCATCTAATATTGAGTAAGGGTTCATACAAAAATGTTTTGGTGCAAATTGTTGATCACGAGGGAAACAATGTTCTTCACTTGGCTGGAAAGTTTGTTTCTAAAGGAAGATTTGGATCACCACCTATACATCAAGATCTTTTAATTCAGAGTGATGAGTCATGGTTTAAGGTACATGATTGCCACCAATCTATGTACATTTTTTTTTATGACAAATGTTAGTTTCTTAGTAGTTATGTTATATTTTTTCTTTATCAGAATTCAAACTCTAAACCTTTACTTCTTACGTCCTTTAATTTCTTAGACCAACTATAAGGGCCCGTTTGTATTAGCTTATTTTAGAGCTTATATAAAACAGTTTATGCAAATAAATAAGTTTTTATGTATTATTTATAAGTTTTTAAGGTAGTTTATGAAAAAACAGTTTATGAAAATACAATTTTCGTTAGTCAGAGCTTATAAATTAAAATAAAAGTTTATTTATTTACATAAGCTATTTTTCATAAGCTTAAAATAAGCTCAAACCAAACGGGGCCTAAGTGAGTTACTCATCCTCAACCGAATCTATGTATAATTATAGAACACTTAACTTTTTTTTTTTTCAGGAATATAACACTTAACTTAATTGCACTTTTTTTTTTTACAGTAACTTAATCTTTCATCTCTCTTTTTGAATATATACATATATAGTTTTTCAATTGGACAGAACGTAATTAATACATTTCTTTATGCATGATTGGTGTTGGTCTTCTCTTAAAATGCATTTTTGTGACATAACTAGCTTTGAGACATATTTATGGATTTAAATAGATCATGTATAGTTATGTCCCCAAAAATGTATTTTAAGCAAATAGAAATACGAACATTATATAAATAAAAACACACAAGACACTATATGTGTGTGTATGGAGCATATCCGGTGCGAAATAATATCTTATATGAGAAACGTGAACTGTCTATAACAGCCATCAGATTTAATTAACGCGTAAGATTTAATTATTTCGTTGAAACCTCCTGTGTGATTGATATACAAAATCACAAGTTAATAAAGTGAGCTACAATTTCGGCACAATTTACTCCACTCCCTCTTAAACATACTCTTTCTAACAACACTAACTGCACCATGCCTCTTCATTCATTTTTTTTTTTAAAGAACACCATGCCTCTTCACATATATATATACACACACACACGAGAAATTCTTGCACGGTCTTTCCCTTAACATGTCATCCTTGAGCCCATCCAATCAAATAATTTCAATTAATTAATTAATAAAACAAAAAAATTTAAATAGGTTTTTTGGGGAAAATACAACACGATCTATTAAAATTAGAAGGCATTTTTCTTCCCTCGCATTCCATCGTGCCGTTTTATTCCTACTACAAAATGCTCCTTCACATTTGGGATCTCTCAATTCTAATCCAAAGTTTCAAAGCTTGCTTAATAAATGCATGCAAGGTTGTGACTCAGAAGAAGAATTTGAGAGTACTTGGCATGAGATGATTAATGAGTACAAACTTCATGATCATAAATGGTTAATCAGTATGTATAAAATTCGGCGTAGGTGGAGCACTGCTTATACTCTAATAAAGATGTATTTTCTGCTGGTATTAAATCCTCTCAAAGGAGTGAGAGTCCAAATAGTGTATTGGGTGATATTGCAGGAAAAACAACAAGTCTCACACAATTTTTAGTGGCATTTGAAAGATGATGAAAAAGTGACGACAGTTTGAATCCATTTTTACACAGGGCATTAAACTCAAGCCGCTAGTCAACATTTATTAATCATAATATATAAGGGACTTGAATTGCTTACACTTTAGCCAATTACATCGTCAGAAGTTTATGTTCAAAATGAATTAATCTTACTTGAATCCAACCTAAACAAACTAAGATATATTTAAAATTTGAATATGTCTTTGACAAACTAAAAATTGAACCAAAAGAGTGCCTGTGTAAATTAGCCAAATTACAATAAACATTTACAAGCATAATGTGAAGTGTCTTGGAATGCACAAGGTTACAGGTAAGTGTTGGAGATGCATTCTTCAAGCCTTCAAGGATAACACAAAGACAACTATAAAACTAAACAATGAGTTAGTTGTGATGTGAGTCCTTGACTTTCCACCCACATATCACTAGTCTAATGAGGTTGTGAAGCAATGAGATATACACTCTCATTCTTCAAACCCACATGACTTAACAATATCACTAATAGTTTTGAAGATTTGGGTTTCGGGGCTTGCACCATTAAAACGTAGTGAAAGGTTGCATTTAATTATGAGACTGGAATTAGAAAACACTGAATTCTCCAACAATTATTAGACTTGAATTATTGGTACGATGAAAGAGATGGACAAGAGAGAGACTAACTCCAATGTGAATTTTCCTTAAAAAAAAAAAAAAAAAACTCCACTGAGAATTCATTGTGGGTTAGCGGCTTAGCGCACGAGGTGATTTTTTTTTCTTCTGCCTATTTTGATATTAAATTAATTAATTAAAATTATTTAATTGGATGGCTCAAGAATGACTTGTTGAGGGCAAGACCATGCAAAAATTTCTCTATATACACTCCGTACTGTTTCTCCATCAAAATGCAATGTAAGCCACATGAAATCAAGGAACAGACCAAGAGCTTGCAGCGCTACTTACATGTTGGAGATTGGAGAATGGATATGGCGGCAACAAACAAGAAATCAAAGAAAGTGTAAAACCTAAGTTGGTAATTATTTGGAGAAGAGACAATAAACTGAGCGCTACTTGGAGGAAGTAGAGTAAATTGTGCCGAAATTGTATCTCAATTTATTAACTTGTGATTTTGTATATCAATCACACGGGAGGTTTCAAGGAAATAATTATATCTTACGGGTTAATTAAATCTGATGGCTGATATAGATAGTTCTCGTTTCTCATATAAGATATTGGTTCTCACCGGATATGCTATATATATATATATATGAGTAATTTTTAAAATAATGGAATCATCTTAAGCTTATTGGAGCACCCAAGACCAACTACATGATGCTAAACACTAAGAAAATGGTCAAAACACAACGTTGGACGCTTGAAAAAGCAACCCAGGCGCTGGTTCCCTATAACTGGGCGCTAGGCGCCAGAGACTGAGAGCTAAGTGCCTCAGACATCTTCAACGCGGGTGCTAGGCGTCCGTACGAGTGTCAGGTGCGATTTTGGGCCGACAAAAACCTTTGTTTTGTGTGTTTTTCTCATATTTTTGGGTTCCAATGATTGTAATTTTTCATAGATTTGATTGAAATGTATTGTTTCATTGTTATTACATAACGGTAAATGAACCAATACATTTCTTGAGTCAAAAGTTCTGATTTCAAATGATTGCAACTTTTGGTGAAAGGTTGTTTTCTCATATGTGAAGTGATGTATCATGTGTTATAAATACATGGTCAGTGTCCATAATGTACACGAATTTGGCAAGTTTCATAGTCTTATTCTCTCCCATTTTTTTTACTCTAAATCATCATCATCCTCTTCTCTAATGCATGAGTGAAGTGCGGAAAACATTCTTCTGTAAACTACTAACGAAAGATACGTTTAGTATGCTTGTACAAATCAGCATTAAGACATCCAATGTATCATGAAGGAAATACAAACGATGTCCATATCATTTGCACCCAATATATACTTATTGGTGGGGGCGAATTGAACCTAAAGGTTAAAGTGGAAACACATATTGGTGATCAACGTGCAACCTTCATTGTTTTCTTCATTGTTTTAAGTGTTGCAACATTTTCTGGAAAAACAGATTTTCTAACAATATATACTAAGATAGTTGACATGACATGGCCTTTATATAGGCTTTGGATAAGATAGTTTATATTTAGTGTCCTATATTTAATAGTAATTTATTTTTAATTACTTGCAGAAAGTTGAGAAGATAGTTCCTCCTACATTAAAAACCATGGAAAATAAAAATGGTATGACCCCAACAGAAATATTTTATAAGGAACATAAAGAATCATCTGAGAAAGCTGTAGCTGAAGTGAATGGAACTGCAAATACTTTTATAGTTGTGGCAGCTTTGTTTATAACGCTAAGCATAACTGCAGCTCTATCAATTCGTAATAATAAGATTAGTGAAAATACTCATTTTCTTCATTACAAAAAATGGTTCAAGTTATTTGTTTTATCACTTGGATGTGGAGTGAGCTTGTGTGCAACATCAATGCTTCTCCTCAACTCAATTATACTTCCATCAACATGGACACAAAAACGAGGTTATGTTAATACTCGATTATCAAGGATGTCATTTGGTTATTTGTTCCTTTATTCCTCTTTTCTTGTCTTAGTTATCATTTCTATTATCTCTGGGGTCATTTTGGTCTACAGCTTCTTCCCCAACTGGGTCTTTTATGTCATTGATCTACTTTGTGCTATTCCAATCACCTTAAATTTTTTTATTTTCTTTTATCCCTTATATATCTATTTAGTCTTAAAACTAGCCTTCTACACTCGACGTGTAACAATGATTACTGTCAAATATGGTGATTCCATGTAGCATGGATCCTTTTTAATTACTTGTTGGATTTGTAATATTAGACAATATTGTGATGTAAAATTATTTTCTACATTTGAATCTTAGTGATATATTAATTTATACAAATGATTCTTTAGTGTAACCTGAAGTTGAAATATTAATTATAACCTTTTGTAGTATTGCATTTATATGTTTCTCAATTGATTTCCCTTTAACTAGTAACAATCCATTTAAAAATAATAATCTGAATTTTATTTGATTGGAAAGTAATAATCTGAATGACTTATAAATAAAATAGGAATTTAGTTTAAATAAAGTGAAATGATATTTGTACAACTATTTTATGTCAACTTTTGAACAATGTTATCTCTCATGTTTTTATTGTGTTTTTAATATCTCTTCTTTTTTTTTTCTCTCTATTATTTTTATCTAATAAATATTTTCATTGTGTTCTTACTCTCTCTCTTTTTCTCTCTATTGTTTTTGACCAACAAAAAAAAGAACAAAAAAGTTGTCCAAAATTTTGCCACAAAATAATCATACAAATATCATTAATCTTAAATAAACTTGTAAATTAATTTAGATTTTATTTCTCACTTTCAATGCACACAAAAAAATATAACCAAGATATCAGTTTAAAGGCCAAGCAACACAACATAGGAGTTTAACCTTCAAATTTTTGGGACACAAAGGGCCACAAAAATTCGTTTTAATTATTATAAATATATAATAGTACAAAATAAGTATAGATGTTCCCATAACTCAATTAGACAAGATGATCCTCGTATCCTCTTGACCCAAGTTTGAGCTTTGAACTTAACAAAATATGATTTTTCTACTATATTTTTTTTGTGTGAATCAGATATTCTCTTGTATGTATGCAACTGCAGAGACTATAGACATGTAATGGCGGGCAAAACTCTTCATCAAGAGATTTCACTGTTACATTCCCAGAAAAGGATTTGAACTCAAAACAACGAGTAGTGTGTGACTACTGACTACTATTACTATCTTTGCATGTGGTCAACGTTCAAGCTATCTTTGAAACAGTACTATGAAAAAACATGTCATTTTCATTCAACAGCAACAAACAACAATCAACATCTCATGATTTTGTTTTGTCATTATCCATAACAAACTCACGAGAAACAAATGATCACTAACTATATGTGTATATACAAAACCAATAAAATTTAAAACGGTAGAAGAAAAGAAACAAACATGGGTGAAATTTGGGGTCTAATTGGTTCAAAGCTTGCAAGCATATTGTTTATGTGGGCTATGATTCAAAGGTATTGTCCATATCAAATTCATGAACTCATAGAAAAACTCTCAGAGAAATTAGCCAACTTGTCTTACCCTTATGTTGAGGTTAGATTCTTTGAGTACATTGGTGGTTACATGACCAATGAAGCTTTCTCTGCCATTGAGCACTACTTAACATCCAAATCCACCAACCAATCAAATAAACTCCAAGGTGAATTTGAAAAGAAGTCTTTAGTTCTAAAGATGGATGAAAGAGAAGAGTTTCATGATGAATTTGAAGGCATTAAGGTTGTTTGGAGTCTAAGAAAAATAGTCTCCAATACAAAATCTGTTTCATTCTACCCTCCTGAGGACAAAATATATTACCTTCTCGTGTTTCATCGCAGACACTGCGATTTCGTTACAAAATCTTACCTTAACCATGTTTTGGAACAAGGTAAAAACATTAGCTTAAGTAAGAGGCAAAGAAAGCTTTACACAAATTGCACAGGTGAAAGTGAATATGATAAGAGAGGTAGATGGAGTCATGTGATTTTTGAACATCCTGCTTCTTTTGAAACAATTGCAATGGATCCAAACAAGAAGAAAGAGATTGTTGATGATCTTATTACATTCAGTAAGTCCAAAGAGTATTATGCAAGAATTGGTAAACCTTGGAAGAGGGGCTATTTGCTATATGGTCCTCCAAACAGGAAAGTCATCATTGGTAGCTGCTATTGCAAATTTTTTGAAGTATGATATATATGACATTGAGTTAACTAATGTGAAAACAAATGCTGAGTTAAGGAAACTTTTGATTGGAATTACGAGTAAGTCGGTTGTTGTTATTGAAGATATTGATTGTTCGCTCGATCTTACCGGTCAGAGGAAGACAAATTCAGAGAATGGTAAAGAAAAGGAGGAGAAGAAGGAGATGAATCAAGTTGCTGCTTCTCTGAATGAATTAAAACCAGAAGTTGCAACAAAGAACAATAAAGTTAGTCAGGTAACACTTTCTGGATTGTTGAATTTCATTGATGGGATTTGGTCAGCTAGTACTGGTGAGAGATTGATTATATTTACTACTAACTATGTGGAGAAACTTGATCATGCTCTAATCCGTAGAGGAAGAATGGATATGCATATTGAATTGTCTTATTGTGGTTTTGATGGATTCAAAATGTTGGTAATGAATTATCTGAATCTTGAATCTCATTGTTTGTTCGAGACGATTCGATGCTTGTTGGAAGAGACTGATATGACACCAGCTGATGTTGCTGAAAACTTGATGCCTAATGTAGTTAATGAAGATGTTGAGACCTCATGTTGCTGAAAGCTCTAAGGAATATGCTAAGAAAGAAGTAGGGACTAGTGGAGAGGATTCATCAGAGAAGGAGGCAGAAGATGCTGAGGATAAGGAGCTTGAGGAAGAGATTGATAATGGAAAGTCCTAGGCCGTGTCAAATTGTAGTTTATTTTGCATTAGTCTTATAAGTATGAATATCTATTTCTATGTTTACAATAGAGTCTTATTTTACATTATTATTATTATTATGTTCAATTTCGAACATTGTTATGCCGAATTACAAAACTCAACATTTATACTCCAGGCATATGATCAACAATGCAATATAAATATCATTAGTTTGTCATAGTGCAAGTTTTATGTGTGAGCTTTTATTTTTTAATTAGTTTAAAAATATTTTTTATGTGAGCTTTTATCATTGGTATTAAAATATTGTTATAACTATTTCTTGGAGGAAAATGCACACACATTAGCCTCAAGTGTTATTCTAGACAAGTAATACTTTAGGTTCTTTTTTACAGAAAAATAGTCTTAGATTTTTGCTTGGAGACTATTCCAATTTCCAGATGGTTTAACTCTAATGGAAGGTGATGGTTATGTGTTAGTCTTCTCTTATTCAATCTATAAGAACGAATTTCCTTCAACCATTTTGAGAACTTCTTGCTAGACTTAATCACTCTGCCAATGTTGGTCTTATGCCACATGTTACTTTCTTAGTTTCTGACTGTTTGATGAACTTTACTATACAAACTGCAGAAGAATTTGGACGACCAGATGTTTATCTTTTTTCCATCTAGTGCACGTTGTTTATTGTCTATTTTTCACTTACGTTCCTTTGTAGAAAAGGTCTCACCACTCAAAGGTACAACTCAAATAAGTTTTTTTCTTCGATAAAGTATAGTATGTGTATAAATACACACACATATTATAATCGTCGTTTCCTTCTGAATAACAAATAAACGAACAAATATACTTATAGTAATAATGTGTGTATTGTACGAATATACACATACTACACTTTTTTTTTTAAATTGAAGACAAGATTTTTTTTTATTAATAACCATTTTACGAGAGATTTGAATCCAGTATCTTAAAGTTACAAAATCAAGTTCTTGCCACTTCTGAGATGTCATGCTATACTCCATTGAAGAGGAATAAAAAAAACTTATTGTAAGATGACAAATGGCTTCATGAGAATATATATATGGAACTAGGTGGAAACCCGTGCGTTGCACGGGTTCGATAATAATACATAGGGTTAATACCGCTTTCGGTCCTTGTAATATTAGCGAATTCTGGTTTTAGTCCTTGTAAAAAAAAATTAGATTATGTCCCTGTCATCAGATTCTTCCACTTTTAGTCCCTCACTTAATATTGTCAGCAGAATCAGCTGAGTTGGCAAGCTGACTGGATTGTTTTCATATTTTATGAAATTAAATTAATTCCACATAGTTTTTTATTATTAACATTATTTAAAAAAAACAAAAAAAATAAAGTACAATCAAAATTTAAAGGAATTAAACATGAATAAAAATTGATCAGAATCATCATCTACTAGTTTCATCCTCTACTTTTCATCTTCTTCATTGTATCTTTATAAAAATTATCCAGAAAACAACAAGCTTCAACTCAAACCCAAAAAACAAATTTCAGGATTATTTCACCACTACACAACATCAACAAAACTGAGAAACACAACATCAACAAATTGCTGACAGAGAAATGAATCTTTCCAGATCTGACGGAGCAATTAAAGCCCAGAACGATTTATCTTTCAAGATTTGCTCTTCCTGAATCTTTTCTTCGAACAACAATCGCTGAAAATCCAGTTAACAACAAAAGCCCTTTCTTATTGTTGGATTTTGTATCCGCATAAATGCAACCGCGAACGAATGGATAGTGGATTTATCCGAGCTTCAGCACGTCATGGAAAATCTTTGGTGGTGGTTTGTGGATGGCACGGCGGTGGTAAGGTCGGTTTCGGTTGGAACCTCATGTGGATTGAAGGAAGATTGTTCTAAATTGATTAGTGAGTTGAAGGGAGTTTGTTCTAAATTGATTTGTGAGTCTGTGTTTTAATTTTTCACCAGTGTTGTAATTTGGTTGTTGTAGTTGTTTTTGGTCTATGAATGAATGGGTAGGAGGTTGATGTTAATGTTGGGTTTGCTAGAATTTAAGAGCTTCATTTTCTATCATGTTCATCTTCACATTCCAAGCAATAAAAAATGAAACCCAGAAATTCTTCCCTCATCCTCTTGTTCTTGTGATTCAAAAATGTCAACAAGCTTTGCATTTTTCCTCTTCTATTTTGATGGTGATTGTTGGGCTAGAGTTGAAGAAAATGGAAAAGATGAAGATGAAGTTTTAATTTTACTTCATTTTAGTTTTAATTTTAATTTAAGTTATTTTATTTTAAATTCTAAAATTTGTTTTCAATTGTTTAAAAAATATAAATCAAAATAAAAGCCAAGTGGAAATAAATTTAATGATAAAAGTAAAAAATTACACAGTCAGCGTGCCACGTGTGCAGATTATGCTGACAAGATTAAGTGAGGGACTAAAAGTGGAAGAATCTGAAATGACAGGGACAGAATCTAAATTTTTTTTACAAGGACTAAAACCGGAATTCGCTAATATTACAGGGGACCAAAAGCGGTATTAACCCTAATACATATTGAAAATATTTTAGTTGATAAATGATAGTTTGTATAAGTATGTATTATAAAGTACATAAAGAATGGACATGGTTTGCTCAAACTACTACCAAAAAAAAATGTAGAAAGCACACAAAGAAGTTTGACTACAAAAAATAAGAAATGTAGTGAGTTTGAGTGTTGTAATTTGTAAAGGTCACCGTCAAAAACATGTATTTTTTCTTTATTAGTACTGGATACAATAAGGAAAGGAATTGTAGGATTTAATTCAAAATAAGTCGTGAGATTTAATTATAATATTTTTTGTGGTCACAACTGTGTTTTATATTTGTAACGAACCTTCTATATATAAAATTGATTTAACTTGTATATGTTAAATAGATATGTTGGAATGTATAGATATTTTGCAATGTATAATTTGGAGAGTTTTCAAGACAAATAATCATCTAGTTCAGATGCTTGACAAGGTGAAACTACATTCTTGGTTGGTGGCTCAAGGCATGTGCCTATTATCATTCTTTATTATCATGTTTGGTGGACTAATCAATCTGCTTGTTTAAGATTCTCCACCTTGCAATTCCACTTTTTGACTTTTCGTCTTCTTTCTTTTTGTTATATGTTTGTTTAGACTCTATTTTGAGCCCTTATCTCGTGCATTATTTGTTTTCCTCTCTTCTTTATTTTAATATATATGTTTTGGTCTTTTTAAAAAAAAGTGAAAATGTTTACATCTGTTAAATGATAAGTTCGGATGTGTATACCAATATCATTCAGGTCCTATAGAATTTTAAGACATATGAATAAATTAATTATTTATCAATATAATTGTGAACATAATAATATTTTAAAATATATTTTGGTTGTTTCTTAAAATATGTTCCACAAATATTAGTTTCAGATTGAAAAGTTCGAAACTGTAAAAATTGTTGACAAAGTAGTAAACAATAATTGATGCTCAGTACATGAAAATATAAAAGTTTATTTTAAATTATTGTTTTACAAGAAAATTATTTATATTCTATAATTATACTAATAACTTATGTCTATAATAAGAAAAACTACTTTTCTCTTTTGACATACGATATTCATGTATTGAAAGAAGTGTAGCACAATTTGTTAGTTAATCTTGAGATACAATTTGAGCTTCTAAAATACGATATTGTCAACAAATAGCTCAGATACGGCCAAAGAAAAGACAATATTAACTTTATCCATAATAAGAACTATTTGTCTCACGAACCTAAATATAGGAGAAGTGGTAGAATTGACAATCATGTTGATACGTCCTCCTTAAGTAGTGCTTTTCTAGTCTCACCGCATTTCCCATTTCTCTTTGTAATTTTGTCCGCATTTGATCTCAATTAGAACACAATTAATTTTCAGTTCTCATAGACCACAACATATAGTAAAAAAATGACATTCAAATGAGCTTAATTCATGTATCAAGTAGATGCTATTCTTAATTTTATTTTGCCAAACTGGAACAGAAAGAATAATTATTCATATTTAATTCATATTTTGTTACAAAAAAAATATTATTATTCTTTTGGAGAGATTCTTATAATTAATATTCTAAAGATTCTTGCAAAAACTCATTCAAAATATATTTATCGCTACATTTTTTTAGTTGAAACAATTTACATTTTTGTAGACATTAAATTAATTTAGTGGAGGATAAATAATGATGATGATATAGATTAAGAGAGTGGCAAAATTTCAATAGAGTGAAATATTTGTTGTTAGAGATGACACATCATCACAATTAGCGCAACTAAAATTTTGTATACATATGATAGCATTAGATAGTAACCACTAACACACTTCTTGGCCTCTTGTAAAGAAAAACACACCTCTTGGTCACAAATTATATTAGTACAGCATTCACAATGGTGGCATTCGCGAAGTGAGTTAAAAATTAAGGCAAATGCTGAATGTTACGAACGGCACACGACGAAAAACAACTAACTGCGTTAGTATTGAGTTGTCATTACCTTTTGTCCATAGTTGATTTTTTATTTCACCAAACTACCCATGTATGGTAAGTTATTTAGACAGTCGTCTAATTTCGTTAAGCATATTGCATCGTACTATATAGCATGCCTCGGAAATTAAAATATGTTGTTCCTTTTTTTCTTTCTTTTCAATCATGAATTGAAATTGACTCTTCCACTATTTAAATAAGTCATAAAATGGTATATATAGATGTCACGTCAGCAAAATCATAAACTACAATACAAAGAAGTGTGGTGAATATAGAACATGATGAATAATTACTTTAATTTAAGAATATTATAAAGTGGTTATCTGTTTTTTATAAGTTTTAATAAAACATTATTATTATTATAAATTTTTTATTATTATAAAATATATTTTTGACTAAAATGGATAAACCATTTTCAAGAGGTCCGTAATATACAAATCCATTAGAAAGAGATGGTAAAGATTTGAAAATTTATTCAAAATTCTCCAATGTATTTCCTCAATATATTTTCTTACTTTCTCAATAATATGAGGTTTTAGCCCATGATTTTGGAAAAGAAACTGCAATTTTTTTCAATTGGTATTTTTATTTTAATTATTGAGGTTGTGTTACTTTTACATGTCATTTGACTAACACACAAAAATACATAATTTTTATTTTAAAAAAAAAAGATCCATGTGACTACTGTCCTTTATAATTTATTTTAATTATATGCAAATATAGGTTTATATTTAAAAAATGTTTACTTTTTAAAATCTCAAATGTTTGCACATATAAACTTAGCCCTCTAAACCTTCTCTATCAAAATATTTCATAACCCAACTCTCAAACATAGACTATAATAAGTCCAGTAAAAGGAAAAAAAAACAGACAATAAAAAAAACCTCCTCAATAAAACTACAAATTTGTAGGAACTAAAACCTCACAACTGACATTGTCGAAAAAAATTGTTTAGTCAAAAAAACTTCACCATTAGTAATCACATGCTTTTCTTTCTAAATGTTATGCATAAAACCTTGAAACAAAATAAAAAAATAAAAGTTGCATTAGTCTAAGAAAATAATGTGCTATGATCTATATATGATATTCTACAACATATATGTCACATACATCAACCTGTTTTTAGGGAATATATAAATAAATTTGTGGACTAAAAATATAAACCAAAACACAAAAAATAAAAGAAAATGAAGGAAAAATGAGAACCACCTCACCTTAGCAAAACCAAGAAGAGATATTCATCATGGAGGGGAAGGCAGACAATCATGCATATATAATATGTGGCAAGATTTTATTACAGAAAAGAAAACGTTCATTAAGAAATTTATTAAGGCAATATAATCATTTTTAACGTTTCTATAATAATGTTAGGACTGATTTTCCTAAGGCTTTTCATGATGTCCTATTAGTGCATGTGTTCCCTATGTGTTTTTTTTTTGAGTCGTTGTACGTTGAACTTATATGAACATATGGATTCTATTGTAGCATACCAAATGTTGTCTTTTGAAAAGATGTTTTTATAAAATTAATTGAGAGCATTAGATATATAGGTCATGAGAGAACACACCTCTCGAATATAGTAACTACGACACACCTCTTGGTCTAGAAGGTGACATTCACAGAGTGGGAAGTTGTACGTCTTTTTTTCTGGTCATAAATTGAAATTAAATCTTTTGACATAAGTCATGAGAGAACACCCAAACTTAGTTTCTAAAGTTGCCGCATAGGCAAAAACCTAGCTTACTAAGAGGTTTTAAGCAATGGGTGAGATTGTAACATGGAGGTACCACATAAGCAAGTTCATTTAATCTTATTATGAATACAAATTTTTTCTTTTGTCGCATAAACTTACACAAAGAAAGACTATGAAAATTAATTTAATTAGACCGAGGAGAATGAGAAGATCAGTGTTCTTGAACTATGGAACAACAACAATACTACATCTGGTTCAATACAACAATATAGCATGTTGATTCTAGGAAATTTCCCCTAAGAAAAACATGCTGAAGTTTATAGTGGAACATAATAGTTTCAGTCTACCAACATTGTACATATTAACTTGAAAGCCATCCTCTAGACCGTGCATCAAAGCATGTGGGTTCCACATGAGATTATGCAACCTCTATATAAAGCACTCTTCATTGGGAGATGAAAAGACCAAATGAATGAGAATAAAAATGTTTGTAACAGATGGATAGTTTGAAACGAACAAACCAATAAATCAAAAGGGGGCTGGGAAAAGATTTTAGGAAGTGACAATTAAGAGATCATCGGTTACTATAATAATAGTTTGAAATAAAAAAATGTGAATTTTTTTAAGGAGTTAGTATCTATCTATAGACATTAAATTCATATAGTGGATGTTATGTAACTCATGAAGTTAAAAGAATTGGGTAAAAAAAATGAAGTTGAAAGAATTATAATATGAAAGGTTGTAGGCTTTTTTTTCTGGTCATAAATTGAAATAAGTCATGAGAGAACACCCAAACTTAGTTTCTAGAGTTGCCACATAGGCAAAATCCTAGCTTATTAAGAGGTTTTAAGCAAATGGTGAGATTGTAATATGGAGGTGCCACATAGACAAGTTCATTTTATATATATATATATATATATATATATAAGATTGATGAGATGAATTCGTGAGATTGAAGTGACTTAAGTGGCCAACCCCTTCTACTTTCAGGATCAAATCGTTTGGCCTGACTTTTTATAGTCCAAAAGCTACTTTAAAACAAAGTTAAAATTAAGGACTTTAATTTTTCAAAAAAATAAAATAAAATTAAGGGCTTTAAGAAAGAAGTTAAAGTTGTTTTGTTACTTTATTATTTTTTTAGTTTTAAAGCTATTTTTAAGTTAAAAGTTGTTTGGCAAAATATTGTATAAATATATAATAAATAAAAAAAATGTTAAAATATTTTTTGAAGAGAAAAAATGTTTAAAATATTTTTTTAGTAAGTACTTAATAAATATTGTGTTTGGCCTATCTTCTCCTTAAAAATGTAGAGAAGTAGAAAAAAAAAGTCAGGTCAAACGGTATCTTCAATTTTCTAATTATTTATTCTCTATCTGTAATTATGAAACTTAATGTTTATAAAAAATACAATCTTACCCCTTCTTAATTTTTTGACATGTCATCAAAATGATATCATTTTGTGTCTTTTGTTCATCCTCCCCCTATCTTTTCTCTCTTAAAAACAAATTAAAACAAACACACTCCATAAAACACACTAACTTAATCTTTTTTAAAGAACAAACAAACTTTAAATTTTACTCAAAAAAGAATAAAATGTATGCGTGGAGATCCAAAAAGATTAATATTTTATTGTGCCATACTTGGTTATCAAGATGAAGTAAATAATATTAGGATATTATACACTTTATCTCACGCGTGTTATTCAGGAAAAAAATTCAACTTGTTAACGACAAGGAACTTTGCTTATCAGAGTATCATAATTAATAGGCCATCGTTCAATTGCACGGCACCTATATAAATTAGCTCATCCACTACTTATATATACTCACAGATCGAATAAAAAAAACATTTCGACCATTATCACAAGCTATTTTGTGATTTTACGTAGATAAAAAAATTATGTCCAACTCTGATTCAATTGCCTTATCAGTTGTAGGTGACATGTACAAGCCTACAGGTACATCTAGTTATATAACAAAACCAAATCATGTGCTCTCATGGGTTTGTTTTCATATTAGCAATACATTTGCATTTGTGTTGTCATAATATCATTGCTACAACATCAGTTACTATTTTCAGATACATATTTCATTTCATATAATGGCAACCAGGTGAAATGAGGTAAATAAAACCATTTTCATTCCATATCTACGCATAACAAAATCCTTGTGTGTTCAAACGGGGTAATCACAACATCTGTAGGATAAAAATAGTTGTCTTAGCCCAGAGAGTGGAAACTCATAGTGAGATTCACAAATTTAACATAATTCACATAGGTTCAAGTACAATAGTTCAATAATAAGAAATATGATTACTTCTGGACAAAACTGATACATACTCTAAAATGTTTAACATACTCTACATTAGTTAGTGATTACACAAACTCACTAATATTATATATCCAATACACTCATAAAGTGCACATGAAATGTCTAGGAGCGTATAAAAGGAGTATTTGTATGGCAGCTGCATCAGGGGATTGGGATATGGCTTCATCATACGATAAAACTCATCCTAATTGGATATCTACTCCCTTAAATGCAAATGGAGACACAGCACTCCACATTGCGGTGGCAATGGAAAAAACTAGATTTGTGGCAAAGTTAGTGAAACATACAAACATGGAAGATTTAGAAATTCGCAAGACAGATGGTAATACCGCCTTTTGTATAGCTGCAATTTCAGGAAAAGTGAAAATTGCTGCAATATTATTTGACAAGAACCCAAGATTGTTGTGGATTAGAGGCCAAAAAGATATGTTGCCAATTCATTTGGCATCTGTAGCTGGGCATCTTCATATGGTTAATTTTTTGTTTGAAAAAGCTCTAGAAGAGATGCACGTTAATCTACCCTTTGAAGACATAGTCAAGATGTTTTTCTTGACCTTTACATGCAGCATTTATAGTAAGTCTTTCTTCTTTTGTTGTTGACAAATGCATTAAAAAGTAGTCGAGTACATATATTTCTCAAATATATTATTACAACTTTTTACATTACAAATTTTCAAGATTTTTGATAGGAACCAAATTATAGAAAAGAAGAAAGTGAATTATTAATTGTGAAATCAGTAACTACTACAGAGATTGAAGCCCCATAATCCCGGAGCAAGCTCTTCAAAGGAAGGAAGAATCCCACATTGCCCAAATGATCAAAGACACTTCCTCCCTGCCTTCACATCCTCTTATAACAAAATAGATCACACACCTCACCCATCACTCTGCTACGAATGTTACCTATTTTTCTCACTAACCAACTTCCCAGCTCACCTCTCACTTTCCATTTGACTATTCTCGTTGAATTATAAGTGGAACATATCCTCATCCAAAAACTGAAATGGCAACTTGTTTACATGTCAATTTCATTTACCTTTTGTTTTTGTTGGATTGTATAATATTTCAATTTCAATAAATTATTCATTACACTCATTTTTTTCCTGATCAATCACAGCTATGGCATTGAGTTTGTTGGATAAATATCCAAGACTAGCCACTACAGAAAATGAAAAGGGGTTAACTGCCTTGCAAGTACTTGCTGAATCACGTTAGCTCTCTAACCTTATACTACTTGCGTTAGACCTTGGTAGTTTTAACCTTATACCTTATACTTATGTAAACTTCAGCTTTTTTATTTACATGATATCAATTTTAAATTGGTCAAAGTTTATGTGTAGTTTTTGTGTGCAATATTTTTACCGTTCTCTAATCACAATTCAACACATACAATATGTAGCCACAAATGAACAAACAAAATTGAATTTATGAATTGATAATTAATTATATCCATTAAACTTGCTCATTTAATTACTTATATTCAATTCAATGCTAGCCTTTGACAAGCATGCTACTAGCTACCAAGATCTTCTAAGCTTGTTGTTCAAAGCTATGGATGAGGAAGAGAACAAGGTCCTACAATCTGAAAAGACTACAGAAGCAATGTTCAGAGCAGCAAAATCAGGAAACATCATGGTTTTAAAATTTATTTTTAACTATAACCCCAATTTGTTTATGGAAGTCAATCCTCAAGGGCAAAACTTACTTCACATTGCAATTTCAAATCGACAAAAAAGTGTATTTCGTCTGATATTGCATAAGGGTGCATACAAAAACATGTTAGCGCTACATGTCGATCGTGAAGGAAACAATATTCTCCACTTAGCTGGAAAGTTAGCAGCTGAAGAAAGATTTGGATCACCAATTCAACAATTTCTTATTCATAGTGAAGAACTATGGTTTCAGGTAGATTGCATAATTCATCGTGTTCGATATACAAGTATATATATCTTTCCTCTTCCTAATTTAATGTCTATTTGTTTTTAACCTGCAGGAAGTGGAGAAGATAGTTCCTCCAATATATAAAACCATGGAGAATGAAAAATCCATGACCCCAAAAAAAATATTTTATATGGAACACAAAGAACTATCTGAAAAAGCTATAACTGAACTGAATGGAATTGCAAGTAATTTTTTAGTTGTAGCAGCTCTTCTAGTTTCCATAGGGATGAGCGCACTTCTCACAATAAAAACTAACAATACAAGCGGAAAGCATCCGATTTTTGAGGAAAATATATGGTACATGATATTCCTTCTATCAGTTGGAGTTGGAGTGAGCTTATGTGTTGTATCTATGCATTGCTTTACCTCAGTTATACTACCTTCAAGCTGGAGTCCAAACATAACTTGTGTTAACTCAAAGCTAACAAGGATTACATTTGGGTATTTGTTTATTTATGCATCTATAGGAATCCTAGGTATTTTGTGTACCATATCCGGTGTTATTTTGGTCTACGCCTTCTTGCCTAACTGGATCTTTTATGTTATTGTTGCATGTTGTGGCATTTCAACAGCCATGTTTTATGTGTTTCTTTACCGTTCTTTGCTTCTCTCTGTTTGCTTGACACTGGCCCTTTGCCAGAAATATGGAGCGATAATGCTAACGAAATTGGGGTTTGAAATTAGTTGGGAGCCTTTCTTCTTGGATTAGTCAACTATATAATGTTATGGGAGGACGTGATGTAAAATAATTTTCTTTTCTATCAATGATATGTATAATAACTATCTCAATATAACCTTGAATATATATTGTTACCTTGTGCTATATTGCATTTATATTTTTCATTGAAACTTTTGTGCTTATGCTGTATGTCGTCAGCCTGTTATCGAACCGATGATAACTAAAGATATAATTCTGATTCTGATATTATATAAGTTATCATCAGCAAAATTCCTATAAGATTTTAATTGATAATATACGTACTATTAGTGTAACAAAGTTTTACATATGCATTAAATCACATCTTACAACATAGATAATTGTGGAAATATTATAGAAACTAATAAAATAAAGTGACGTGTAGTTAAATATGATAAGATGTGTGTAAAAAAATTTACACTGATAGTGTCCCTTAATTCTACTTTATATTATCAATCAATGTTCTTACTTGTTTGGCATTTCCTTCGATAAGCAACATTTGATACAAGTTGAAAACAGCAGCAAAGGAATTTAAGTCAATAAACACAATTAGCATAGCACAGCATGTCAAAGTGAGTCATCTTGGTCATATCATTTAAGTTCAAGTTTATCATCATCATTCAAATATAGTAGCAAAATTTTATTGGTATCTCCATTCTTAATACAATGAAATCATTGCTTCCTCAATTCACGTAACCAAATTTTGACAGCTTTACCTTTGGCAACAAAGCAGCCAGTGTTCTTCCTATCAATCCTGAGTGGACTTTTCATCTTGAACATCATCTCTTTAAGCAATACTTTGATCCGCGACTCTCCTCTCACAATGCTATGCTTTCCAACCCCACAGACCACAGTGATTTCAGCAGGAATCTCATGATTTGAAGCATTCAACAACCTCTTCTGCATCTCCTCCAACCAAAGCAACATAACCAAATAAGCCGAACCCAAGCGAAATCTATGCAAATCCAACTTCACCTCTTTAGAATCCCAAACCATCACCTCATCGAAAATCACATTCCACGAAAGCAACTCCTTAACCACCATAGCTTCCCCTCCTTCCAAACACACATTCAACAACTCTTTGATCGACAATGCCAAATCATTCAAATCCACAACCTTCCTCATTATCGTCGGGCAAGATTTTGAAACCGAATTATAAGTTCTAACAGAAAACGGAACACCAGAATTCCTCATCCTTGTAAGCCAAGAAACCACTTCCACATACTCCCCATGAATTCCAAAACTTGAAAGAACCATATTATAACAAACAGTATCAATAACAAACCCATTATTCTCCATTTCATTAACAACTCTGTTCAAATCATGAAACAAACCCAATCTTCCATATCCATACAAAATAGACTTGAATTGAAAAGCAGAAGGTTTAAGCTGAATCTCATCACCACCATCTGTTTGTTTAAATTCCTGAACCAGATTCTCAGCCTCACGAGGCTTATCCATTGCACACAATCCACTAATCATGGATTCATAAGCTCTGCGTTTGACGGTATTTGAAGAGGAAGTGCAAAGAAGATTGTTGAGGTGAGAATAAGCGAAATCAAAGCCGGTTTGAGAAGCGCGTTTGGAATGTGAATCCAAGAGTTTTGCATAGAAGAGAACAACGTCACGTTCTTTGTTGTTGAGTTTTGAAGTTGCTTCGGAAATTAAGGTTTGGGATTCGGTGTAGCGTTGGTGTTTGTGGAGTAGAGTGATTAAATCGGCGATGACGGTTAGATTCCATGTGTACCATGGTGATTCGCTGATTTTTGTGTAGAGCTGCAACAAGAAATGGAAAGGTTAGTTTGGAGATTATGAAGTGAGATGAGGATAATCTGGGGAGAAAAGAGTTAACTTACGGGGAGGGCGAGAGAAGAGAGGTGGTTGTTGCGGTGGTGGATCATGGTGGGAGAGAGGAGGTGAGTGAGAGTGGAAAGGAGAACGGATTTGGATGAAGATTGTACAAATTTATGAATGAGATTTTCGGTGTTGGTGTTTGTGGTTGAGAGTTTTGTGAGGAATCGTTGCCCTTGTTTCTTTAGAGTGCAACGAATGGTGTTACTGTTTTTTTTAAGACGAGGCTGGGTTTGGGTTTGGAGTTGAGGAGGAAGAGGACATTGTTGAAATATCAGCGTCATCCTCTCTAGTCTCAACTCTAATGTTTCTTCCTTCTTTTTCTTCCATGCGCTGTCATTATATTATATAAGTAATCACATTTATTTTTTGACTTAAACACACTTTTGACCGCTTAAGTTTCAAAGTGTAGTGATTTTGCCCTCTTTTAAAAAAAATGGCAAATTTGATCCCATTTTAGTCCCTTTTGCAAAATATCAATTTTGACTTGGTCAAGCATACGTGTCATGCCACATAACTTAAAACTATCAGCTGTGTTTTTTTAATAAAAAAGAAAAACCCATTTACATAATTAAAATAATTAAAAAATGAAAGGTTCTTCTTGTTCTTCTCAAATTTCTCCCCCACCGCACCACCACCTCCCTCCCAACAACCACCACATCAAAATCAACAAACACCACCACATCCAACACCAATCTAAAACCTTGGAAAAGAACAACGACGAAAACCAATCAGATAATGGTTATGACACCACCACCGCCTCCGATAACACTGATTCATGTCCACCGATTCAATTTCTCTCTGAAAACTGTTTAACTGGCGACAACACACGAAGAACAACACTCCCTACCAAGTTGTGGTTGTTTGTGCTGATTCATAAACTCCTTTTTAAACCCCCGAAGAAAAAACACTTTTCCCCTCCATCCATTCCCTCCCTTTCAACATCCGACAACGAACGTTCGACGCTCGTTCATCCTCCTCCCACCCCATTGAAACCCTCCCTGCCGGATTCTTCTCCAAAATTCGTAAACCCTTACTCCAAACTTTTGTGCAATTGAATTTGAGTGGGAAGAGAAAAAAGAGTGGGGGATGATGTGGGTGCCTGCGATAGTAATGATAGACATGTTTGGTTATAGGGAAGGACATGGTGGTTGTGGGGGAGGGAGGTGGTGGTTGTTGGGAGGAGAAAGGAGGAGCTAGAGAGATGTTGTTGGGTTTGCAATTATTTTTTCTTTTTTCTGTTCTTTTTTATTTATTTAATTCCTTTGATGAATATGAGACTTTTTTTTATTTTTTTTAATTTCAAAATTACACATGTGGCATCCTACTCACTTAGGTGAGATGCCACATAAGCGTTGACCGAGTCAAAATTGACCTTTTGCAAAAGGGGCTAAACATGGGGGGTCACTTTTGCCATTTTTTTAAAAGGGGACCAAAATCGCTACACTTTGAAATTTAGTGGGTCAAAAGTGTGTTTAAGCCTTATTTTTTCCATTTTATTACTTTCTCACATAAAATTGTCTTGTTGGGATTATAGAATCTAAACTATGTTTATATATAAGCAACAATCGGAATTTCTCTTATTTTAGCAATTGTGAATTTCGTTTTTAAAAACAACAAAAAACACATGATGATGTTAGGATGATAGGATGAAAAAAATAATAGTCATAAGTAATTTAGTAAGGCAATTACACGACCGATTCAATGAAAAATCTGGTTTCGGGTGCATATCAATCCTGGCCCAACCCGCTTATTTTGTCGGCCAAATATCCACAATTGTTATATAGGCATGCCGTCAGGAAGGGGACGGTTTTTGAATTTTTTTTTTTACCCTTATCCAAAAAAAAAATTTGACCCCCCAATGAAAACATTTTACCTAAATGACCCACTTTCAATTTTTGGCATTTTTTTTTGTCTTGTAGTGCCATTACCGCCGTTCCATTTGGCTGTAATGGCAGTTGGTGGCAGGTGCTACAGTGGCGCAGCAGGGGGCAGATAGCATGCTTTTTTCTTATTATTTTTCCCCATTACCGCCAAACCAAACCGCGGTAATGGGTCTTTAATTTTTTTTTCGTTTTTTCTTACCTCACCCCTATAAATACACCACACCATATCCTTTTATCCAAATTCACTCTTATTTTTTCTTACATTTTTAACTTCTTCCACATTATGTCTGATTCTAGTTCAGATTCAATTTCTCCTCCTTCTCCTCCTCCTCCTCCTCCTCCTCCTTTAAGATTGGTCACTGTTAAATTTGATCAATATATACGGCCTTTTGAAATGGTAGTAACTCTATGTATGACTTTAGTGGAGCTGAAAAATGATCTCAATCATATTTTTCGTCTAGCTAATGAGCCTTTACGAAAAGTCAGTAAGATTTATTACGAAGAGCGTTTATCAATTTGGGATCCCGTAAAGACTTTGATTACTATTACGAATATAAACTTCTGAAGAATGATGCTGATTTTCAAGAGATGTTTTCGTCTGAATAAAATGCAGAAGGTCCAGGGTATGTTGACGTTAAGTCAAAATAGTCGATACGTGGAGAATCGATTGTTTTAATGTTGTTTGTTTGCTTTTTTAAGTTAATGTAATTTGGTTTGAGTAGTGTTTTGATTAATTATTATATTTTCGCGTTTGTCTTTTCTCGTCTATTATATTATTTAATTAACATAATTAAAATAAACATCAAAATCATAATACGTGGATATTTTTTAAACGACGAAATTTGATTAAAGATTAAAAAAAGTCACAAATACTTATAAAAGCTTGGTTGAACACATGATTGATAATGATATTAACTACTGGTTATTTAGGGTCGGACAATTTCTCCTAATATGTCCGAAATGCCGACACAACCCACACAGTATCGGTGTCGGTCTTCTTTCTTCCACCTCCTCGTCCATTTCAGTCCTAATGCGAGTACTATTGGGTCGACCTTTCTTTAGTCTTCGCATATCTGGATTATGGCAAAGCTTGGGACCGTTGTATGGGGGCCAATAACTCTTGTCATGGACAACCTTAAATGATGTGTTGTAAATGGCATAAACACTCTTGTTTTTGAACACATCTAGAATAAGGGTTGTGTAGTCATGGTGAAATGAAGAACACGCGGCTATGACATGGGAACAAGGCAAATGCAAAGCTTCATATTTCTCACAATCACACCACCCTGCTTGTAGGTCCACCTTGAAAGTTCCCATTGGCCTTCCCTCCCTGTAGTTGACGGTCTTAGAGACAGAGAAGGTATACCTCTCTCGGTCAAGTTGTTCTACTTGATGGGTGTTGGACTTACCAATGTTATCCTTAATCACATTCTAGCAATATTCGCTGAACACATCTCCAGGACCTACCCTTGCAAACGCACTTTGAGCCCTTTCGGCAAAAAGACATGCCAACATAGAGTAGGTTGATTGAACTATAGGTGTAATAGGTAGGTTGCGAGTTCCCTTAAACACAGAGTTCCATGACTCAATGATGTTGCTCTTCATGTGGCCCCATCATCGACCCCTGTCATATGATTGAGTCCATTTTTCTTTTGGGATATTGTCCACCCAATCTGACGAACGCTGATTTGCCTCCTGGATTATACCACGGTAGTATTCGAACAAGGGTATGTTTAGGGCATATCCTGTATATGATGGGAAAAATTAGTCAGATAATGAAGCTAATAAAAACGAATTAAAAAAAGTGTAAGAAAATATTTATACCCATATTATTTACTACATCCTTTAGATCTCCATCATTGATTGTCCTCATGAAGTTTTGCTTGATGTGTCGGATGCAGTACGCATGAGTTGAACCAGTTTCTTGCCAACCATTCCGTGGGTCATTGAATGCGCTTTTAATCGATTCATGTCTGTTGGAGATCATGCAGACGACAATTCCTTGTGTGACATGCTTTTTTAAGATTTTTAAGGAAAAAACTCCATCCCTCCTTTGTCTCACCTTCGACAAGCGCAAAGGCGGTTGAAATTGTTTTGTTGTTACCATCTTGCGCAACCGCAAGCAACAATGTTCCCTTGTACTTGCAATACAACCATGTTCCGTCGACATGGACAACTGGTTTACAATACTTAAACCCATGGATGCATGGATAGAAGGCCCAGAAAAGATGATGAAATTGTGTCTCTCCGTTCGCGGCAATTCGCGACTTTAAATCGAAGATTGTTCCTGGCATTGTCTCCTTCATCACATTCAACCATTGCGGAAGAACATTATAAGATTCCTCCCAATTCTCGTAAATCAATTCGATTGCCGCATACTTTGCCAGCCACGCCTTTCTATACGTGGTTGTGTAGTTAAATTTTTCTCTTATATGCACAATGATCATCTTAGGCTTTGTGGAGGCATCTGCATGCACAAGGGTTTTGATGTTATCGCTTATAATTTTGTAGTTGAGCTTGCGATGATCTTGTGACATCGAAGACGATGTGCAGTTGTGTGGACTGATCATGGTCCCAATCTTCCATTTGCCACTCCTTTTTCTGTAGGACGCTCTCAACTTAAATCGACATGTCTCTTGAGTACATTGAATGACATATCTTCCTGGATCGGAGTGTATAACAACGTAATCTAGTGATCGTCTGATGTGGAAAAACTTGATGGCATGCAAACAATCTTCTTTCGTGTGAAATGTCATTCCTTCCGCAATAGCTCCATCGAAGGGAACAATCGTATTCCAGTGATCGTCGGTGGGTAGAGCATCATATGCAACAACATCAACGCTACACATATGTAGCGATGGACAGTAAGCGGCTCTGATCGGTACTGGTGTTTGCGGTGGTTGTGCTTGTGTGCCCGAGAAAATATTGCCCCAAATGTCTTCATGTCCATCGTTTATTCGTCTTCTTCGTCTTCCTCATGCTGAAGTGATTCGTCTTCGTCACTGTCACTACTAACTTCTTCTTCTTGAATGTTATCTGGGATGTCTTGAAATTGATGACGGAAAATTTCTGGTAGTGGTGTTTGTGTTTGTGTTTGTGGTTGCAGTTGCGTTTGAGGTGGTGGTTGTGAAGACGACGGTTCATATTCACACTGTGTCTGTGAGAATGGTTGTGTGTATGGTAAGGGTTGTGATGAAGATGGTTCATATTCGTACTGTGTTTGTGAGAAAGGTTGGGTGTACGGTAAATTTTGTGAAGACGATGGTTGAAAATCATATTGATTTTGTGACGATTCATATTCATACGGTGGTGTTTGAGTGTATTGTGGTACTTGACGGGGTTGTGGTGTTTGACGAGGTTGTGGAATCTCCTGATTTACTATCGTAACTGATAACTCAATTGCACTGATTACCTCAAAAGATTTATGATTGACAAACATCTCTGCAACGTCATCGTTATCACATATTTCTTCGTCGTTGTACTGGACATGACTTGTAGCAAAACACTGTAGTGCTCGGTAAATAATTTTAGATATCACCTGAGAATCACTTAAGTGTAACTTTTGCTCTATTCTTTTTTTCAAGTGATCAAACGTGCTTTTGACACTCATGTTAAAACATTTTCTTTGTTCACTTTCAAAAAATGAACCAAACTGATTTCTTAAATTTTTTCCATTGTAATGAACAATGAAGAAAACATTTTCTAGTGTGGGTGCCATTGTTGTTTTATGTCGTTTATGTGTGTTGAAACTATTTGTATGTTAAGAATTGTGAAAAAGAGACCATATTATAGGCAAATGGTTATGCATTTTAGACAGTTTCCATGCCACGTGTCAGTTTGTGAATGGACAGTTTATTACCGCCAGTCCATTTGGTGCTAATGAATTAAATTTATTCACGCGCTACAGTACGCGGCCAAATGACAGGCACGCGCTACAGAAGTGAGGTGTGATGGCGCGTCAGGCAAAAGGACAAAAGGAGATGCATGCTGGTTTGGACGGTACACGCGTGGCAGCCAACCATTGACTGGTTCATTACCGCCATATGGTTTGGCGGTACTGAAATGTACTGGCCACGCAGGATTGGCAGGCATGGCAGGTGAGTGATTTGAATTGGCATTCAACGAGGCATTCATATCTGCATTCATTTCCTTTTGATAACTGTACAACTACACACTACACAATAACCATTATAAAAATCACTACAACACTTCACAAAAATCACTCCATCTAAAATCTCTCTATATAATCAGTCTTCTTACTTATAAAGCTCTCTCAATTTTTTTTTCTATTCCGCAGTTGTGTTCAATATTTTAAAGATGGAGGGCATCCTTAATTTAGGCAACAAACATAGATCGCGTCATATTTCTGAAACTATCAATGTAGGTTTATATTATCTTATTTTCAATTGAAACTTAAGTATATTATTATAATTTTTTTATTGTTATTAAAACACAAAAACTTTGTTGATTAATCATTTGTTAATTTTTTTTTTATAGAACGAGGAACAACATTATATTCGGAATCGCTGTCAGAGTTATCTATGAATGTAGAAAACTACTATATATCTTGAATTTTTTGTCATCTATTTCCATTAACAATGCAAATTAAATCCGTTAAATAATTAGTATTTTTCTATTGTTTTAAGTTTAATCATGCATTCTAGTACTAATTTGCTACTATTTTTTCGATATTAGTACTAGTTTTCACTATTTAGTAGGGCAGAACAACGTGCGGTTTCAGTCGGTTTCAAACTGAAATTTTGCATCTGATGGTTAACTGAACAAGATAATTTGAGGCCTATTTTCGTCTGATTCTGTTAACGGGTTTTCGGGTGTCGGTTTTGACGGATATCGGATTTCGCGGTTCCATTGTTGCGGGTTTCAACTTCCCAGACTTCAAAAGAATTGTAACAAGCTAAGAATCCTCGTTCTTGAATCAAGTGGAAAGAAAGAAAAATTAAGTGTGAATCTAAAATAAATATAGAAAGAAGAATGAAGAACATGTCTCCCCTGTAAGAAGATACTTTCAATCTACAAGCTTCGTTTGCATAAATGAGAGGATGTGAGGAACGGTGTATGTGTATAAGTTACTGGTTTTGTGTTGTGGAATAGAAGAAATGACATAAATGAGAGGGAACCGGGATGAGAATGACTACTAGTGTTAAAATGATAGGTCATTGGTTTTGTGTTGTATAAGTCACTGGTTTTGTTTTGAAGGAGACACATTATTTTTAATTTACACAATATCTATTTTTTATACTAGTATTTTGTTAAAATGATAATTAATAAAAAAAATGGCAGAATTTGTCTGTGTACTAGTGGCTTGCGTGTCCCAGTCTCTAGTCCATATAGGGTGTGTTTGGTAAAAATAAGTTATAAGCTAGCTGATAGCTGAAAAGCTAGCTGATAGCTGATGACTGATAGCTGATAGCTTATAGCTGAAAAACTCGCTTATTAAAATTAATGTGTTTGGTAAAATTAGTTGTTGAAGTGGCTGATAAATATAAAATGACATAAAAGTACATATATATTTTATTTATTATTTTGTTATAAACAATTTTACTTAATATATTTATTTTTAAATATTTTAATTAATTTCATCTTTAAAATGGTAAATGTGGTATATAAATTAAATTGTGATTTTTGTGTAATCAAACATTTTAACTTTGATATAATAAATATTTTAAAAAACTTTTATATAATATATCTTTTTATTTTTTGAAAATTATATAGTTTTATTTGAAATTATAAATAATATATAAACTAATAGAATGTAAGAGGATCTATATATAAAAGGAAAAAAGAAAGTGTTTGACTGTTCAGCAAACCGGAAAAGAAAAATAAATTTGCAGTTACTTTGATAACATGGGTTTAGTGGCCATTTGTTTAAAAAATAATAAAATAAAAATAAAGGTTAAAAATGGAAGAAAATGTCAAAAGCTATAAGCTATAAAGCTACTTGAAATAGCATCTGGAAAAAAGCTATAAGTTAATGAAAAAAGCTTGTTACCAAACACATCTAATTTTATCAAGCAAGCTTATAAGCTAATCCAAAAAGCTATAAGGTAACTTATTTGTGTTACCAAACACACTCATAGTTGGACGTGACATTTGCTTTACAATGTGGCAAGATGTGTCAGTGTGTGCAGGTGTAGTGGTGGGACAACACATTAAAATCTTGCATAACATAAGAGAATGTGACTATTTGAGTGAATTGCTAGCATGGCTCGGGTGGGTATGGAAACCGAACCCGCCCAAATGAACCCATTCCAACTCATTTTTCTTTGTTTCTGCACCCGACACCCGTTTTAACCCGCCCGTCAAACCCACGGTTGGTTTGGATTTTACGGGTTGCGGTCGAGTTATTACTTTTTGCTCACCCCTATTATTTAGTTAGCAAAGACGCTTTTTTTAAGCAGTAACGACCAATATACTTAAGACTCATTTTGCACTAAACAAAGTGATGATTTTTTTTTTATTAAGTTTTTTGCATTTCTTTTTATTATGAACCCAATTTTTAATATTAAAACAATTAGTGGTTAGTGAAGTTCAACACAAGTTAGTTAGATAACTATTTTTTATGTTATTTACAACTTAAATAAATGATTATTATTGCTTAAAAAATCTTGTTTTTCCATAGGGACCCATTTTTAATATCTGAACATGGCCTCCGATTTTATCGGATCGGCCCTGGTAGTTCGTTACATTGTTTGGACTTAAATGTTCTGATATTTTTCGACTATACATTAGGTGTCAAATACCTTATTGACAATATGCAAAGAAAAGAATGGATGAGATGTGGCATAAGGAATCTTTATATATCTTTTTTTAGTTTCTGATATTCAATTTAGGTTAAAAAGTTATCATTACAAAGATAGTAGATTGAGTTGTGGCATTAGGAATAATATATCACTAGATTTACTTGTTATAGCTTGACAGTAAAAAATCTCGACAATGTATAATTATTTTTAATTTTAGTTAACTATAGGGACTGGGTGAACCTGGAATGAGACATATGGTTTGGCAATTGAAATTTTTTGCAACGGTCCAAATAAGAACATCATTTTTGCCGACTAAGCAGTGCATCCGTATATTGCAAACCGAACTATTGCAAATACTGTCCACAAAAACAATCTTGAAATTGAGATTGCAAATGTGATATGGAAGACGACTCCATCGGGGTTTATCCATATATTGCCTCCACCCCCAATAACCACATACACATGTTGCTTCATATATGATAGAAGTTTCAGATCTTCCTAAATTTGATGGTAGTAACGAGGAAGTTAATTTCTAGGTTTTTTTTATCATAACAGCAACAAAATTAAACAATGACTTGATGCTTTCATTTTTCATATGTTATTATTTATATTGGTTCAAATGTGAAGGCAAGAAAGACTATAAATTTCTGCTTGAAAAGTTGTTTCCATTGTTAATTGAGTTTTAGAGTTTTTAAGTATTGATTTATAGTAGATTGCTAATAAATATAATTCATGGTAGTAGAATTTGTTTGGTGTGAAGGGTTAATATTTGTCACTATAAACATTTTCCTAATTTGTATGGTGTGAGGGTTAATTGGTCAACATTGAGAATGGAGTGGAGTAAAATTTTTTAACATTTTTTTGAAGTCAATTGTTCAAATAATTTTCGTTATGTTTGTCAAATATTTTCTTAACACTTTTTGATTGAATGTTTCTTTAATTATTATTTTTTTAAAATGTCGATTTGTTGTAGTTAGTTACGGTGTTTGAAGTTAAATGTTCAAATAATTTTTGTTCTTTTGTCAAATTATTTTTTGTTGTATTTAGTTATAATTGTTAGTTACATTGTTTGAAGTTAAAGAAACCTTTAACATGGTTTCTTTAACATCAATTAATTAAAATAAACATTGTTTGAAGTTAAATAATCATTGTTTCTCTAACTTAATTATTTTAGTTAGTTACATTGTTTGAAGTTAAATATTCAAATATTTTTCAAATATTGAGTTGTATTCAAGTTGTGGTGTCAAATACCTTATTGACAATATGCAAATAACTTACATAGATGTTTGAAGTTAAATGTTCAAATATTTTTCGACTCTATATTGTTTGAAGTTTCATTGTTAGTTACATTGTTTGAAGTTAAATAAACATTGTTTCTCTAACATAATTAATTAAGAGAAACATCGTTTGAAGTTACAGAAACATTATTTCTCTGACTTAATTATTGTAGTTAGTTACATTGTAAGTTAAATGTTCAAATATTTTTTGACTATTCATTAGTTGTCAAATATCTTATTGTTTGAAGTTAGAGAAACGTTGTTTTTCTAACTTACCGACAAATATTTACTCCATCCGGTCTTAAATATAAGAAACAAAAAAAAGCACGTATATTAAGAAAGTGAATTGACTGCATTTAAGTCATTATAAAAAATACCATTTTTCCAATTTTGCCCTTGTCTTGGAGTAGTACACATTCAGAGATTAATGATGGCAACATTTTATAAGGAAACATGACTTTTGAACTCTATCAATGGAAAATCTTTAGAAAGTGTTAAACATGGGAATGTGAAACAAATTGGATAAAGTTAATGGGATAAAATTGAAATAGTGACATTTAATAGGATGACTTTTGTATACTTTTGCTTACATTTGAGACTATCAATTTTTTTTGTTTCTTGCGGTTGAGACCGGAGGAAGTAAATGTCTTTCGTATATTAAACATTTACAATAAATGGTGTTAGACCAAGTAATCATGGAAAATACAGTATACCTGACAGATGTATGAAACCATTGAACCAAATGGAATTGAAATATGTGCACAGTCCGATGATTCCGATTAAAGAGTTAGAGATGATGTTGGAAACCAAACAAAGAATTGACAAAGAGGCGACAAATGAAATTAGCGTGAAGTGACTTGGAGAAACCTACCTACCAAAATCACAAGATTGGATAGTGTGACCTGACTTGCAGAAGTAAGTTATTTTTCTCTCATTTTCAATTTTTTCAGATTTTCATTTTTTTTTCATGGTTTGCATCAATTCAATTGCATATTTTCTTGTGTTGAAATTATTTTGCTTTGATGAAGTGTACTTTATTTTCCTTAAGTATTTTTGCGTTAAGGGTTTAATTTTTTTCTTGAACATGCCAAAATTTGAGAATGTATTATGCTTTTATATGGTCATTTTCAATTACAAACACATCACCTTTTTTACACTTGGTTTTCCATGTTTCAAGATTTGTACAGAAAATAAAGAACTACTTTCTATGTTTCACTGATTGTTATAAAAAATTTGAAAATAGGAAATAAAATTATTTTTGTAATTAGAAGTGAAAAAAAGTTTTCAAACTAAGAAGGACATTGATAACTATAGAAGTTGATATAATTTGTGGTAATTCTTGAAGGATACTTTGAAGACGCCTCCACCAGAAAACCAAACCATGAAAAAGGCCTCAGTAATGTCAGTCACTATCAATACATTCTTTTACCTTTGTTGTGGATGTGTTACCTATGACAATGCTACACCAGGAAACCTTTTAACAGGATTTGGGTTGTCGAAGTATTATTGGTCTGTCGTTTTTACCAAATAATAAACATTGAGCTACTCCAAACAAGTTCTGTTGCCAAAAACTAGCATAAATAAGAAAGTAAAAAAATTATTACATGACTCAGATCAATTAATTCTTTATCTTTCTTAAGTAATAATATGCATATAGAATCAATTACAACCATATAAGCATGACCCAACAATCAAATTAGACTAGACAGATATGAACAAAAAGCATATATCAAGGTCATGACCTATGAAGCACGGACTCCGACACGGACACCTAACACGTCAACACCGCTAATGTAAAAAACATAGGACACCGACACCGACACCGCTACCTATATATTAATTTATTTATAAAAGATCTAAATTAAGAATCAAAATACATACATATGCATCTAACTTGAGCAATTTATTTCATTAAAAAAAATTCTATGACAAGATACAATAGTATTTGGCCTTTATTTATCCATCTACTATCGAAAAATTTAAATGTGTTGCAATCAACTTTAATGTCCATGACCACTCGTTGAACATTTCTCAAACATCATTAACTCTTGAATCTATTGTGTGTGAAAACAGAGAAAAAATCCAGATATATGTTTGAGTTGTCCGACACGCCTCATATAAGTGTTATATAGGTGTCGGACACTGGTCCAAGGAGTGTCGAATTAAAGAAGAAAACAACTTATTTAGGACACTTGCCTGACATGTGTCGTAAGAGTGTCATACAAGTGTCGGACACCGACGCGTGTCGGACACCGCGACACGCCTAATCCTAGAGGTGTTCGTGCTTCATTGACCATGACAATAGATTTCGAATAATCACTATTACAACATTTAGCATTTATTTGGCTTGCAAATGATTTGTGTTGTTTATAGCCTAAGCCTACAATGCACAACCTCAAAAGTATGATGCAGTCCTTACGTAATCTGCATATAGAATCAACTGCAACTATATAAGCATGACCTAGCAATCAAATATGTAAATAAGCAGAAGACACCTTCAAGTTGTTGGCTGTTCACTTGCTCTATCACTTTTAGCCTCTCCATCGTGTCTGAATCTAACATTTTCAGTTGTTTTCTCCACCAGCTCTGACTCAGTAGCAGTGGCATCAGAGCTCTCTAACTCTGTTTCCTTATTACCAAGCATATTGGAAGTTAATATAATTCTAGATCCTTTTTTATTTTTAGCAGCTTCTACTGCCTCAACCTCTGCCCTCTTTAGCCTTAGCTTCAGCTTTCAATCTTTCCTTCTCCTCCATCAGTTTGGCCAAGTCCTCTTCTCTCCCTTATTTTCTCAACTCCATCTTAACAAACTCTTGGAATTCCTCATCAAAGTCGTCGACACCATTGTCATCCAACAACATATCAACAATCTGAAGCACATCATCCAGCTTTCCTGCCTCGCTCAGCACCTTCATCATGAACTGATAGCTAGCAACGTCCATCTTCAGCTTCTTCACCATTAGGTCAAAGAAAGAATTGGCATCATCAATCTTCCCAGCTTTAACCAACCCATCAACCAACCTATTGTAAACAGCCAAGTTAGGCCTCAAACCCGACTCCACCATTTTTTTGAAATAGCTAGCAGCGTCATCGGGCATGTTCTCTATGAAGCAAGTATCCATCAACCCATATACTGTATATACTCAAATATTAACTATAAATAAAAGAAGTTTTGGTAATCAATATTCACATAGAAGTTTGAACACAAATGGAAACATTTTTTTTGGAGCTAACCTTTTATATTCTCCATGTTTGGCAAACACCACTTCTATTATTCTTTTACATATACTTTGATTTTTATATTTAATAAAAATAATCACTTTAAGAGTATTGTATCCATTTATTACAGTTTTTTTTTTTTTAAAATCAGATTTTTAAAAAGAATCTCAAAACAACTTCAAATGAGAAACAGTTAAAAGTAACTTTTAAAAAAATATACTTTTTTTAAAGGAAAAAGAAAATAAGTGTCAAAAGAATGAAACAATTTTATAATAAAAAATCTTTTTTATATAGTTGTATACAAACAAACTAGATTTTTTTAAAAAATTATTTTTATTACGATAAACAAATACAAAATAAATTCTCATTTTTAATAAACTCTAAAAAATAATCTCGAAATTATTTAATGTCAAAATCACTTTGATTTTAATTTTAATAAACGGATCTTTAATAACTTTTCATTTGAAGATGTTTTTATGTTTTTATTAGAATTTGTTTTTTTTAAAAGTTATTTAATTTATTATTTAAAAAAATATTTTTTCTGTGTAAATTTATAAAGGAATCTCACCGTGAAAAGTTTTTTTTTTTTTTTTTTGAGGGATCACCGTGAAAAGTTATTATGAATAGTTTTTGAATTTTCTTATAGGGGTTAAGGCGTGGGTGCCACGTTAACAGAGTAAATTTACGTGATCTTGTTGAAGAAAGCACGCACGCAGAAGAAAGGACCCCACTCTCAGATTCACTCTTTCAACAACGCATCACAGGAAAGACGCAACGCAACACAACCCTCGGCACCCAATCTGGCTTCCAAGGTTGAATTCAACGACTATGAATCAATCAATCAATCATCGTTCTCTTACCCTAATTAACTTTACTCTTTTCCTTTTCCCAGGATGTACAAGAGAGCAAGGAACAGCGTCCACAAACCCCTTCGCGATCTCTCCAATCGAGAGCTCGGTCACTTACCTGCCAGAATTTTCCCTAACCGCCTCGCCGCCTCCGAGGTCACCATTTACCCCTCTCTCTCTCTCTCTATACCTATTTTCTCTATATTTTAGCCTTTTTTTTTACTACCATAAAATCAAATAATTAGGGTTTCAAAACATATGAATGTGTTTCCTGTAATCTGATTAATTGATTTTATAACGTGATTTAGGATCTAGTCCTTCGACTTGATGTATTCAAAAAGCTCGAAAAGCACAGAGGCTGTGTCAACACTGTATGCTTCAATGCAGATGGTGACATTCTGCTTTCAGGTTCTGATGACAGGAGGATTATTCTCTGGGATTGGGAAACCGGCCGTATTAAGCTCTCCTTCCATTCCGGTCACAGTAACAATGTTTTCCAGGCTAAGTTCATGCCTCACTCCGATGATCGAAGCATTGTCACTTGTGCTGCTGATGGCCAGGTATCCATCACTTTCACATAATCATCATTCTTATTATATCATTAGGCCGTTTCACTAAAACAAGGGTGTTTTTGTTATGTAAACTATCAATTTTAGGTGAGACATGCTCAACTTCTTGAAGACGGACGTGTGGAAACTAAGTTATTGGGCAAGCATCAAGGACGGGCTCATAAGTTGGCTATCGAGCCTGGTAGCCCTCATATATTTTACACTTGTGGTGAAGATGGATTAGTACAGCATGTGAGTAGAGTCATTGCATTTTTTTCATACGAATAGTTTTTTGTTCTATATCGTTTAGTCCTCTTTCACCAACTATCTTTACAGTTTGATCTTAGAACTGGGACTGCAACAGAACTTTTCACCTGCAAGCCACTTAAGGATAGTTGGAATTACATGCCAGTCATCCATCTTAATGCAATTGCAATTGATCCAAGGAACCCAAATCTCTTTGCGGTTGCTGGGTCTGATGAGTATACCCGACTTTTTGATATCCGCAAGTATAAATGGGATGCATCCACTGATTTTGGTCAACCGACTGACTACTTTTGCCCTCCGCACTTGATTGGTGATGAGAGAGTAGGAATAACAGGCCTGGCCTTTTCTGAACAAAGGGAGCTTCTTGTGTCATACAATGATGAATTTATTTACCTTTTTACACAAGATATGGGTTTGGGACTGGACCCTGTTCCCGGATCCCCTATATCTGTGGATAGTGATACAAGTGAAGCAGGAGGCAGTCATGGATCTGCACAATCTCCATCAAACACAGATGCCAATGTTAAAATCGCCCCTCAAGTTTTCAAAGGACACAGGAATTGTGAGACAGTGAAGGGTGTTAATTTCTTTGGGCCTAATTGTGAGTATGTGGTGAGTGGGTCAGACTGTGGTCGTATTTTCACATGGAAGAAGAAAGGTGGTGAGCTTATTCGTGTCATGGAAGCAGACAAGCATGTTGTGAACTGTATCGAGTCTCATCCTCATTCAACAGTTCTTGCAAGCAGCGGTATTGAGCATGACATCAAGATATGGACTCCAAAGGCCCTCGAGAAAGCTACTTTGCCCAAAAATATTGAGCAGGTATGAATTCAGTCTTCTTGAGCTAGTTAATGCATTTCAGAACTCAACCAAAAATCTTATATTATCTTATGTGGATGATGCCTTTTATGCACTTACGGCACAAGTTAAGGAAATCAATATAGAAATGTTGTGTTGGAAAGAGGTATTTAATTTTTTTAGAACTTTGAAATTGTTTATTTCAATATAAACTTCTATGTTTATTTTCCTTAACTAGTGCCCGTAGGACACATGTTAGCATGACGCTAGTTTTATTTATATATATCTCTAACTGGGACAGTTTTCATAAAATCTTCATTTAAAAAATAAAATTAGAACCCAAATAAATAATCTGAAGATATTGTCCAAAGCTTTTTTTGGTCATCTTTCCTCTAACTACCCCTGGCTGACATTCAATCTCAACCAGTTCAAGAATATACTACTATTCTGGTATCACCCACACCACAAATATTAAAAACCTCAACTCTTATCCTCTACAACAAATCTTCCCTTGACCAGACTGTGGTTATTTGATTATGTAGTCGAGGGCAAAGTTGTAGTATGCTTGCTCATTCACTGGTTCAGTTATTGCCAAAGCATATTTTTACCTATAAAAGTAATGTTTTCTATTAGAATAATTAATGAAGGGTGATTTATTGAAGGTCACAGCAGTTAAAGCCGAGTCATTTCTGTTATTATGTGTTGAGCATAATATGAAATACTATGAAGAAGTATTGAACTAGTTTAAGATATGCTGTCGTGAAAATATCCCTTCCATGAACACACAGATATATATATATATATATATATATATATATATATATGTTGGAAATCCCGCCCCGAGCATGAGGGGGTGTGTTGGTAATCCCACCTTAATTGCGATCTGCCCCTAGTTGCCTTATGTTGGCTTGTCTTTGAGGGGGTGGATTTAGTCCCACATCGGTTAGATAGGAAGCTTGATCAGAGTTTATAAAGAGGAGACACTCCTCACCTTACAAGCCGGTTTTGTAAGGATGAGTTAGGTCCCAAATTTCAACATGGTATCAGAGCCTATCTAAGATCTACCGTTGTCGGGATTCCGCATTGCCACGCTTCATGCCCATTAGGCCTGAGCGTGAGGTGGTGTGTTGGAAATCCCGCCTCGAGCATGAGGGGGTGTGTTGGTAATCCCATCTTAATTGTGATCTGCCCCTAGTTGCCTTATGTTGGCTTGTCTTTGAGGGGGTGGATTTAGTCCCACATCGGTTAGATAGGAAGCTTGATCAGAGTTTATAAAGAGGAGGCGCTCCTCACCTTACAAGCCGGTTTTGTAAGGATGAGTTAGGCCCCAAATTTCAACAATATATATATATATATATATCCCAGATCAGTTGTTTTTAGAGCTCGTGATTTTGGTTTAAAATAATCTTTTAAGGAAAATATCTGATTTAGTGGCCACAACAGTTCATATGGGGATTTCTTTAGATTAGTAGTGTTTGAATGATGGACTGGGCCTATTTGACCATGTTAAATGGGGACTAATCCAGACAGCAGCACGGTTAAGACCTAAATAACATAATAAGGCTTGAACATGCTGGCCATGGCCCATGGGGAGTTGGGTGGCTGTTATGAATGCAAAGCCTGATAAGTACTATGATCTCACAAATAATTTTATGAAATAGCATTAATACTTTTTACCCTGATTTAAAAATGCTTCTAAATTCTAATAAAAGAAAATTTAATATCCTCGTCTTGGAAAGTCCTCAACCAACATGATTTTAACACTGGTACTGGTCTGTTATTGTTAAATGATTTATCATATAAATATTGATGTTTATGTTACACGAGTGAACTATTAAGCAGCAGAGGAACTAATTTCTCTGCTGTTACTTTGAAAAAGGTTGTCATATTTGATGAAATTCGTTGGTTTGAGAGTGACGATGATGAGGACGACAGCGACGACGATGACAATTTGATTGATGAAATGTTTGATGATGATGATGATATGTTTGATGATGATGATGATATGTTTGATTATGAAAATGATATTGATGATGATAATGAGGACAAGGATGACGATGAAGGTTGTGATGATGAAGACGACGACGACAATATTGATGAATGTGACGAAGGCGATGTCAATGATTGTAATGATCATGACAACAATGGTGTTGGTGATGATAATAATGATGACAATGGCAAAGATGATAATTTTTCTGGTGGTTTGTAATGATGCAAATTGATAATAATTTTGTGTGTCCGACAGAAACCCAAGGCTAGGGGCTGGATGTACCAGATAGCTTCTCAGGAAGACCTGATGTTGCAACTGTTTTCACTTCCAAGACGGAGGGCTAGGACAGAAAACACTGCAGAACACTCAACTGCAGATCAAGAACTTTTAGACTTGATACTGACATTCAATACTATTAGTGACGATTCTACCGACGATGATGGTGATGATGATGGAGATGCAACCAACCAAGATGACTTGTTCAGTTGAGTTGAGTTGTGCATGTTGACAATGTTAGCCAATTGTATATATAACATAGGTTTAAGAATAACTGTTGAGTAGAATCTTGCATGCTGTCTTAACAGTACTCTGCGTATACAACTGCCCTTAAATTTTATTTGTGGTCTTTGTTTTTTTTATGAAGTTTGATCTATAGCACACACACATTATTAGTTATGTTATTGTGATGTAAATTAGTCGTCTTTTATGTGTTCGTTTAAGGCTTTAATCCTTCTTTTTTTGGGTGTTCAAAGATTGATTTTGACCTCCCGAGTACACGATTGACGATTCTGCTGTCTATACAAACAGACATTGTTGATCAGAACTTTAGATTGAGTGTCACTACTTGCTTTAAGGGGAGGGGGTTGTTTCACTTTAACTTGTTTGCTTTGTTTTTGATAAAGAAACATTTCACTTGTGAATTACTACACATCGAACACACACACATACACACACAACCAAGTTACTTGTATACATGGTTTCCAAATAGTTGATGAATTATAGATTTTCTCAAAATTGGGTTCCTATCACAACGGTCTGATAAAGGGCCATAACTTGATTTAAAATCACAATATCCTCATCACTATATGAGGAAATGTTACCGAAATTAAATGTTTGAAAGGCATTTATAATTTTTCTAAAATTAAATTAACTTGAGGGTCGTGAAGGGTAGTGGGAGGTGATGTCTGCATTATATTTTATGGAGTAAAAACATAGTAGTCAAGTTAACCCTATACTTTCCCCTCAAAAAAGTTAACCCCTAAAAAAAAGTTAACCCTATATTTTGTTATAAAATTGTCATATCATATATTATTGCATTCATTATTTTCTTAATGCAGTTAGAAAAGAAAATCATGAAATAATAATATAAACTATTTTATTTATAGTAGTAGTACTTAAATTTTTGGAGTACAAATACCAAAATTATGTCAATGATATCTATTTTTTTCACCCATACAATTTTGAAAAACAAAGTTGCAAGTTGGCAACGTGTTGTAGTTGGTAATAAGAAAGAAAAGAAAAATTCGCTTAAAAAAAACAAGAAAGAAAAATAAAATTACAATGGAAATATGGGAGTTAGTTTTTACTCCTAGTGTCTCCGCACCACATATACCAAATAAAACTACAGTAAAAATCAATTTTTAGGCTTATTGAATAAATAATGTATATGGTGTATAATATAAATCAAATACATAATTTATTCAAGTGGTAAGACAATAAGACTCTTTTCCAGCACACTCGATAAAATACATACGTTTAAAGTGTAAATCATATCAATACATAGTAGTTACAAAACGCTCTCTTCTCTCTCCAACCGTGTGCTTTCGCCGATGAACAGTAACGGCCGCCGCTTGCACCTAAGGTTTCCATCTTAACCGTAAATCCTAGCTGCCACCTCCTGGGCTGCCGCCGCGATTTTCGGCCAGAATCCTTAGTGTGATTTTGTTCTCTTCTGACCCATGATTGTCTCCTAAAATCATGGTCTAGATGCCCCCTGTTTGACCTTGGTATTGATTCTGTTTTGTTTATATGTTTCATTATGTGTCCTACAGTCAAATTTCTTACCATCCTCTCCATTAAGGTGCCATGATTACTCCTTTAATCCACCTTCTATTCCTGTTAACAACATTTTACATATCTCTCTGTTACCAGTCTAATCCTGTTTCCAATTGTGCAACCTGTTCCCAAACCCTAATTCACATTCTCACTAATCCCAAACCTGTTTCCATTCTATGCACTCTGCCTTTGCCGTTTTAGTTTGCTTTCACGTTTTCCTCCTTTCCCTCACTGTACCTTGCCGTGATTATGTTCCCATGGACCCTGCACATTTGACCATGAAGGGTCTCACCTTGGCCGATGAAAGTTTAACACTCAATCTTGATTCTGATGTCGCAGCCTCTACAATTCTGGACCACTGCTTGATTGGACGTGTGTTGGCTGATCGAGAAATTAAGGAAGCTTATTTCAGTGAAAGAATGGTGCGTGCCTGGAAGCCGGCTAAAAGGGTAACGATCCTGAAATCTGATGGCGACCGTTACCTCTTTCAATTCCATCACAAATTGGATGTTGCACGTGTTCTGGATGAAGGGCCATGGCTCTATGACAACTTTCACATTGTGATTGACCGCATTGCTCCCGCTGTTGTGCCAAAACTTGTGCCGTTGAATCACTTGGACTTCTGGATACAGGTGCATGGGCTGCTGTTTGGTTTCATTCAACCAAAGGTAGGTCAAGGCATAGGCAGCTTTCTTGGTGCTCTCCAATCTTATGATGCTCGCAACACAATTCACAGCTCTTATATGCGGCTTAAAGTTCATGTTGATGTTACTGTTCCGTTAAAAAAAAGGATGGCAAGTCCGTGCTAACATTGGTTCTTATGTTTCTGTCACTTTTAAATATGAGAAATTGGGTGTTTTTTGTTACAGGTGTGGCATTTTGGGACATACCGATAAAGTGTGTCCTGAATTGTTTGAATTGGAGTCGGATGATGGTGTTCGTAACTGGGGGCTTGATCTTAAGCCTGTAACTCACCGTGTTGGAACCTCGGTGACTAATAAGTGGTTGAAGGACCCTATTCCCGCTGCTGCCCCGAGTCAAAATCCTTTCAATGGGGGTACTGTGCCTCGCCGAACCAACACAGATGCTGCCGGTGTGAATTTATCTACTTTCAATGACCGTATGCTTGCTGTTCATAACAAGATAAACTCTATTAAACAAGGTGTGCTTGCTGCCCAGTCCGCGGTTCAGGCTCGTTATGGTGTTGGTACGAATCCTACTTGTTAGGTGCATCTCCTACCCTCCTCATCCATAGGTACCACGATATCCAGCTCTTTTGGAGGCCGACCACTTGTTCTTGGGTTACCGGCGGCCACACCTCTTGCATGACATAAACATGTTTCAGCTGACAATGAAAATGATCATGATATTGCGGGTTCCGAGCTGAAAAAAGAAAGCGTGTTTTAGCTATTCAGAATGGTGAAACCTCTTCTGTTGGGGATGGGGTTGAGATCAATGATGTAATAGGACAGAATGTTAGTGCTGGGGGGGGATACTGAAATTTTTGTAAGTTCTAATCCTTTGTATGATAATGGCAGGACCTGACGATCAGGCCTGCCTAGATAAATGAGTCTAGTAGGGTGGAATTGCCGGGGTTTAGGTAGCCTGAGCGCAATTCCGGATTTAAAATACCTTGTCCGGCACTTCAATCCGGATCTCCTCTTCTTAAGTGAGACTCTTGTCCACCGCATAAATTGAAGAATTACGTTACTTGCTTGGTTATGACTCTTGTATCTCTGTTGACCGCACCGGTAGAGGCGGGGGTCTTGCTATTTTCTGGCGTACATCTTTAAATTGTCAACTTATTGATTTTTCTTTTAATCATATTACTGTTGAGATTATTGATTATGCTCTTGGCTCTTGGAGACTCACCGGCTACTACGGGTATCCTAATGGGGTTCGTAGACATGTCGCGTGGAATTTTCTCCGACATCTTTCTCAACAATATGCTGTTGGAACAAAATGTGAACAACTCTCTTTTGAATAAGAGGAAGATTGTTGGAACAATATGTATGAACAATTCTCTTTAAGGTTTTGATGATAACAATGTGTTAAAAAGAAAATTGGTATTGCTAATGCTTTGTTCTAAGTTGTGCAGAACCATGTTCTTTATATTGGTTAATCAATATTGGTTATGGAAGAACAAGCTAAGAGCAAGAAGGAAAGCTTAGAACCTATGTTGCAAAGTTTGAAGGAAAACTGGGTCTGAAGGCTGAGTCTGAAGACTGAGTCTGAAGGGTGCTTCTGAAGGCAGAGTCTGAAGGCTGAGTCTGAGGGTCAACGTCTGAAGGCTGAGTCTGAGGGTCAACGAAAGTCAACGTCTGAAGGCTGAGTCTGAAGGTCAACAATAGTCAACGTCTGAAGGGAGCGTCTGATGAACAGTGCGTCTGATGAACAGTGCTTTTGAAGTGAGCGTCTGATGAACAGTGCTTCTGAAGTCTGAGTCAGAGACCTGCTTCTGAAGTACTGTTCCTGAGAAGCTTCTGAAGTCTGACGTGGATGAAAAAGCAACTGTCTCCTTCAGCATTTAATGCCTGCAATGTCAGAACAACTCCAATGGAACAGTTGTCTCCCTGGCTCAAACATTCCCCAGCTTTTAAGGAAAGCAAATTCAAACTTGGCTGTGTGCTCTGTTTTCTGCTGGGTTTTAGCTCACAATTTCAGCCTGACCTAGCTCAAGATTTGCAACAGCTCTTTGCTTAAATCCTGACAATCTTCAACAGCTCTATTTTCCTCTATATAAGGATGAAGAATTGAAGAAGAAAACTAAAAAGACTCTTGAAACAAAAGACTGAATATCGTGCTCTGTTTTGCTGTCAATATTTGAAAGTCTGTACAAAACTCTTAGAAATTCTTACAATCTTAGTATCTTAGAATTTCTTAAGTGTTGAGTCTTAAACCTGAGTTGTATTAAGTGAACACCTCTGATATTTGATCAAGTGTTCAACCCAAACTTACTTTCTTTGTAATTCAGTTTGGTTCAAAGTCTCAGTCTGTATACTGAGCATCTGAAGTCTCATTACTTTGTGTTCTGAGCAGGAAGTCTCATTACTTTGTGTTCTGAGCATTGGAAGCCTCTTGACTTAGTGTCTCGAGCATTAGAAGTCTCTTACGAGGTGTTTGAGCAACTGGAAGTCTCTTCCTTTGTGGTTGAGCAAATGTAATCAGTTTGATTATAGTTCAAATCTCTTGTTAGTAACAAGGGGACTAGGCTACTTCCAACTTGTGGAAGGAACTAGTATAAAAACATTGTGTGTCTCTCTTTCCCTTCTCTCTTTTAAGCTTTAATCCGCTGCATTAACGATCTCTGAAAAAAGGTTCAGAACTGATCAACATCAGGTTCTGAACTTAACTTAAGCTTTTGAGAAAGAAAAATTAAAAACTGTCCACACACAATTCAACCCCCCCTTCTTGTGTGTTTTTCTCACCTTCATATGCAGGTCCGTGGTGTATTTTTGGCGATTTTAACGATCTTCTGGATGCGGGTGAAAAAAGGGGGCGTACCTCTAGACCCCAGTGGCTCATTAATGGCTTCCGGCAAGCTGTTATTGATTCTGGTTTGTCTGATGTTCCGGTGGAGGGATATCCCTTTACGTGGTTCAAAAGTCTTGGCACGCCGCGAGCGGTGGAGGAAAGGTTAGATCGTACACTTGCTAATTCATTGTGGTTTAATTTGTTTCCGGAAGCATCTGTTGAAACTCTTGTGGCGCCTGCTTCTGACCATTACCTTATTCTTCTCAACCGTGTCCCTAAGCCTAGGCCGCATTCCTCTAAGCGTCATTTTCGGTACGAAAATGCGTGGCATTCAGAACCAGGTTTCAAGGATATGGTTACTAATTCTTGGCAGGTATACTTTGATAATCCTATTATTCCTAAGCTGTCTTCTTGTGCGGACGATATGTCCGCGTGGAGCAAATCTCATTGTCATCAGTTGAAGCGTGACATCGAAAAGTGTCGGAGGGATTTGCAAGGTACACGTCTATCCTTATCAGGGGTGGATCAGGTTCGCATGTTTGAGCTTCAAAAGTGTATGCAACGTTTACTGTCGCAGGATGATGCTTATTGGCGCCAACGTGCTAAAGTATTTTGGTATAAGGATGGTGACCGAAACACTAAATTATTTCATGCCTCAGCAACAACTAGGAAAAAGGTAAATCATATTCTTTCTCTCCAGGATGACTCCGGTAATAAAATTACAGATGAGCAGGGCTTGCGCAATATTGCAAAAAATTATTTTGTGAACATTTTTCAGAAGCAGAATAGTGACTTTTCTACGGTTATTGATGCTATTAACCATTCTATTTCTGCTATTGATAATGATAATCTCACAGCTCCTTTTACTAAAGCTGAATTCCGAGATGCTATGTTTTCTATGCATCCAGATAAGTGTCCAGGTCCTGATGGTTTTAATCTGGGCTTTTACCAGCATTTTTGGCAATTATGCAGTGATGATATTTTCAAAGAATGTTGTTCTTGGCTTGCCACGGGACAGTTTCCTCCTGATTTGAATATCTCATTCCTAAAGGAAACTCGCAAAACACTATGAAGGAGTGGCGCCCCATAGCCTTATGTAATGTTCTTTATAAACTTATTTCTAAGGTTTTGGCTAACAGGTTAAAAGGTGTTTTGTCTCAGTGTATTTCCATCAATCAATCCGTTTTTGTTCCGGGGCGTTCTATTTTGGACAATGCTATGGTTGCCGTTGAGGTTATCCATTTCATGAAGACGAAAACGAGGGGTAATGACAAGTATGTTGCCTTGAAACTTTATATCAATAAGGCTTATGACCGTATGGATTGGGACTATTTGCGGGCTGTTATGGTTAAGATGGGTTTCAGCGCTCGGTGGATTCACTGGATGAGCATGTGTGTTGAGTCAGTGGATTATTCTGTCCTGGTTAATAATGAGAAGGTTGGCCCCATCATCCCTGGTCGTGGCCTTCGCCAAGGGGATCCTCTTTCCCCTTATTTGTTTATTATTTGTGCAGAAGGTTTATCTTCTCTTATTAGGAATGCGGAGGAGCGGGGCGATATTACAGGTACTAAGATTTGCCACAGGGCCCCTCCTGTCTCTCATCTTTATTTGCAGATGACTGTTTCCTCTTTTTTAAAGCAAATGAAGGACAATCAACAGTTATGGCAAATATTCTTGCTTTGTATGAATCTGCGTCTGGTCAGGCCATCAGTTTGCCTAAATCAGAGATTTTTTATAGCTGTAATGTCTCGCAACCTCTTCAACAGACTCTCACGCAAATCCTTGGGGTTCAAGCAGTCTTGGGAATAGGTAAATACTTGGGTTTACCGTCTATGGTAGGTCGTGATCGTAATGCAACTTTTTCTTTTATCAAAGACAGAGTTTGGCAGAAGATTAATTCCTAGAGTGGTAAGTGCCCTTCGAAAGCAGGTCGGGAGGTTATGATTAAATCTGTCTTGCAGGCCATTCCGTCTTATGTTATGAGTATTTACCAATTACCTTCCTCACTCATATACTATAGAGAAGATGATGAATTCCTTCTGGTGGGGTCATGGCAGAACTTCACAGAGAGGTATTAATTGGATGAGCTGGGAGAAGTTATCTGTCCCTAAGGTGCACGGGGGCATGGGTTTTAAGGATCTGTCTATTTTCAATCTGGCTATGCTAGGCAAACAAGGCTGGAAGTTTCTCACGGAACCAGACTCGTTTGTTACCCGTATTTTTAAGGCAAGGTATTTCCCATCTGGTACCTACCTCACGGCACAGATTGGTCATAATCCTAGCTATGTTTGGCGTAGTATTATGTACGCTCGTTTTATTGTTCGTGGTGGTTCTCGTTGGCGTATTGGTTCTGGGGCGTCTATTTCTATCTTGAATGAACCTTGGTTAATAAATGGGGACCGTATTGATGGGGGCATCACGAGTGCTCACCTAGTTCAGAACGCTACTATTAACAACTTGATGAACCCCCATGATAAGAGTTGGAATGAGACTATCGTGCATCAGGTGTTCATCGACGATATAGCAGATAAAATTCTTCATACACCGCTAATTTTTCAGGTACACGAAGACAGACTCATTTGGAAACCGGAGAGACATGGTCATTACTCTGTGCGTAGTGCTTACAGGTTATGTGTTGAGGAGCTCATTGATTCTTCGCATCTGAGACGACCTGGCTCTTGGGGTGGTATTTGGAAGCTCAAGGTGCCACCAAAAGTGAAGAATTTAATTTGGCGAATGTGCCGAGGCTGCCTACCGACTCGTGTTCGCTTACTTGATAAAGGCGTTCAATGTCCTACATGAGTTGTACTTCTACTCATGAAGATCTTGCTCACGTTTTTTTCGATTGTCCTTTTGCTATCCAGGTGTGGCAAACTACTGGTCTCTGGGGAGCTATTCAGCATGCCATGTCCAATAGTGATTCAGTTTCTGCTATTATTTTTCTACTGTTGGAAACTTTAACTGCTGAGCTCGCGCAAAGGTTGGTGTCAACATTTTGGAGCCTCTTGAAGCATAGAAACCTCAAAGTCTGGGATGATATCACCGAAACGAGTGCTACGGTTGTGGTGCGTGCTAGGAATTTGGTTTTTGACTGGCGGATTGCAAATAATCCGACGACAGATGACTCCCCACCTAACTCGCATGCGCAGTCCCTTATTGCTGTTGGATCAAGTCACGTACCCTTGAATACAGGTAACAATTCGACTGGATCCTATCATTGGTTGGCAGCGTCCATCTCCAGGTAGACTTAAGTGTAACATTGATGCTGCTTTCTCTTCCCAATTCAACCGCACTGGTATTGGAATATGTGTTCGTGATTCTGAAGGCACTTTTGTGCTGGCAAAGGCTTTTAGTTTCCCTTGTATATATCCAGTTGAGGTCGGTGAAGCTTTGGGCTTATACTCAGCAATGTAGTGGTTGAGCAATATGCAGTTTGACAACATTGACTTCAAAACAGATTCGAAGCTTACCTCTGATGCTTTCCACGCTACTAGAAACGACACGTCCGAATTTGGCTGCATTATTACCTCTTGTCGTTCTCTTGTCAGGTCTTTTCTTTCTAACTCTAGGGTGGAGTTTGCCAAGCGACAAGCTAACGAGGTTGCTCATGCTCTTGCTGGAGAAGCCACGTTATTAACTAGTCCAGCTGTTTATTTTACTATACCCGACTGTATTGAACATCTTATTAGCAATGAAATGCTATAAGCATATTTCCCTAAAAAAAAAAAAAAAGACTCTTTTCCAGCTTAATTTGAGTGAGGTTTGGATTAGAATTGAGCTTTAAAAATGCCTCGCAGGATATTGGGTCAACAAAAAAAAATTATATATATTAATTAATATTAATATAAATATTATTTGCGGTGTGTTGTTGTGTTAGTGTTGGGATATGCTAGAGGTGAAGAGAGGAGGTGCTTGAGATATAGAATCAATCGATGATGATGGAATCTTTGAGTTCATCTTCTGCAACAACAACAACTCTACCTTCTTTCTCCATCTTCCATTCAACAAGAACATCATCATCTCTTTCTTCCAAGAAAATCTTCCACTTTCGTCTACCCTCCTCCAAGCGTCTGTATTCTCTTCTCGATCAATCTTTTCTTTCATCAATCTTCTAATTCGATTATTAATTTTATTATTTTTATTTTTTTCATTTCAGGTGACGATGGTAACAACGATTCAGAATCGCAATCTAAATCATCAAACCAAATCAACTTCAACCTTTCTCCAATTCCCACTAATCGATGCTTCTCCATTTCCCCTCTTTCCAATGTATGTAATGTTTCTCTCTAACCCTAATTTCCCTATTTTTATATGCGATGGATGAAAAAGTTTTTTTTTTTTTTTGACTTATGAAATTCATTAAATTCTGATTATTATTTGTGGGATCAGGATGCGGCGATGGGGCTGGTGTTGAGTGCAGCAACAGGTAGAGGATGGACAACAGGTTCTGGGATGGAAGGGCCTCCAGTTCCTGCTGTTGGCAAGGATGGCCAATCTGGAACTGAGAATATTTCCACTTTCCCATGGTCACTCTTCACTAAATCTCCCAGGCGAAGGATGCTCATCACTTTTACTTGTACCATATGTGGCCAGCGAACTACTCGCGCTATTAATCCTCATGCTTACACTGATGGCACTGTTTTTGTTCAGGTAACAATGGTTTTTAAGGAACTATGAATATTATACACCAAACCTGTTAGGAATGTTGCATTATATATGACCGAAACTCTCAAACAGTAAAAGTTTGCATATTGGTTGTGTAGCTGAGCTGCTCAAAGTTTGGTTCAATTATTTATGTGAACTGTCATTGATTGCATAAGACAGGCAGTTTGTCTTTAAACTGAAATATTTAGCTGATAGTTATATCATAAATAAGGGGAAATTCTGAAAATAGCATTTATAATTTAAAGATGATCTTGGAATAACTAGCTAACCATTGGAGTTTGAAACTTAAGCTCTCAAAGATTACAAGTATAAACTGCCATATGATGCTAGACTTCGAGTTGGCCCTGAGAATTAGGAAAGCTGATGGGAAAATATCTACACTTATGTTTCAGTATTTGTTTGTAAATCCCATAGATTAGACTTGAATCAAATTGATTGTTTTTTGAATCTTTAACCAACTATTTCCCTTGACACTAGAGGATATATTCAGTTTTTAATTTTTTTATATAACTAATCTCTGATACAATCTCATATTATTTTATCTTTTAGGTTTTGGAATAGTTTTGTTGTTTGTGCAAACCAAAAAGAATCATGACTTTGAGTTTAGTAAGTGTGAAAATAAGCATATTACTCTCCCCCACCCCTCACCATTACAATAAAAGCTTGAGTAATTCTTGTGTGGTCACAAGAGTTTAGACACTATTTGGACAGACAGACACACACACACACACACTGAGACTAACGTAGAATGATAAGTTTATCTCTTTTCTTTTACATACTAGGTGTGGGATTAGTATGTATTAGAGAAAGAGACTTGTTAATTAAGTGTTTATAAATTTGATAGTATTATCAAGTGCTTATAAATTTGATAGTGTTACGATTTTAATATATTTACATGAATGATTTATTTGTATACAGAAAATATGTACTATATCATATTTTTTCAACATATTGTTACATATTTGCACTCTATATATGAATGAGCAAAATCCACTTCAACCCTGCCGGTTGAATTTAAAAACCTTCAAACCCGCACTAAAAAGACTGATGTAGATATTCTGGAGTGACAAATTTCATTGCAAGAAAGGGATGTAAAAAAAGAAGTATACGAAAAATGAATTGAGAATGTTTTCTAATGGATACTGATGGAAAGAAAGCTGACCATATTTTTGTGTTTCCCATTGTTGGCAGTGTTGTGAATGCAATGCGTATCATAAGCTTGTGGATCACTTGAACTTGTTTCAGGAGACGAATTGCTATCTGAATTCAAGTTTTAAGTATAAAGGTCCTGGATGGGATGATCTTAAGTTCAGGTTCATGGACATAGATAGCGATGATGATGATGATGATGATGATGTATTCCCCGTTACATGAGTGAATTGCCAGCTTATGGAGCATATATTTTCCACCTCTGATCATATAAGGAACTTTAGACTAGCTGTCTTGTATATTGTTTATGTTTTCATGCTTAATAGTAGTAAAATTCGTCAGGGGATTGCTTTGTATAGTAATAAATAATAATATATTAATATGTGCATGTATAGCTTCGCAACTGATTTGTACGACCATCAATTTGATAATATACAATACATTACATAACTATTTCTTTTGCTTCTCTTCATCTAGTGAGATGGTTAGGATCAATTTTTGTTTCTCTCTCCACCATTGCTCCTTGGCCTATCTCTGAAGTCTGAATTTTCCACTATAATTAAAAATCTTTTTAATCAGTGCATCTTAGCCTTGTTTATTAAAAATCTTTTTAATCAGTGCATTTTAGCCTTGTTTCCTTCCTCAATTTTGTCATGGTAATAATTTTATTTTAAGAAAAGAACCTTATTTTTCTTAAAGAATGCTTGATAATCAAAATCTATAATTATATTACATAGTTCAAGTTCACATGCTTGATTGAAATCAGTCAACCATAACATAAATCATACTAAAAAACATACAGTCCTTCACTAATTTATATGTGGAAACCTGAGTGTCAAACGGGCCCCTCTAGCCAGAGGGAACTCCGGAAAAATGACAACAGCTCGAAATTTAAACAACATAACTCCAAGACTGTTTGAATACAATACATAATATTGAAGATTTAAAGGTTTCAAACACAGGTTTTAAACACAACTGATGAGATACCGTGGCTCATAAATACATACCACATTTCCTCTTTATAATTGCAGGGAATTCTGTGATTTAGCAGTTGGTTCACCTGATTACTATTTTCAAAACCAACTTTAAATGAATCATGTCCCTGTTTCTCTAATTCGTTATTGAGTGTTCTTGCTCTCCACGTGTCAAAGCATACATGTCTTCTGTAGAATTAGAATCTGTGCCTAAAGTATGGTTCATTCTATTATTTTGCAACTTATCTCTCATAGGCTATGTACAACAATTTTGGAGAGGCAAAATAATGAATGATAGATAATTTTTGTTGCTTCTGCGCTCAAATAGTAAGCAGACTTATCTCCCACCTCAGACCAAGGTTTCTGTGCAGTGGTTACTACTAACTTTGTCACCCACAATAGGAGGGGGAGCACGAATCATTAGACTAAGGAAAAATGCGGTCATCTGAAATACAATGTAAAACGTTAACTTCATGACCAAGGAAAATTGGAAGAACTAATTGACATATATGATGAATAATGAATTTTTTTAGTAGTCAGCAACATGCCTAGAGAAAATTCATTTATGATCATAAACCAACTCTTGTTCATACATGTAAATTTGTGGTATCATTGTCTGTGAGAGTTAGAAAAGCATGCAAAACATGTTCATGATATCAATATTCTAGCCTTACTTCTACCCTTAATTCAAAGGGTAGGAATCAGTTATCTTGTTATGTAATCAAAACAGCTATAACTAACCCCCACTAAGTGCCGAATCTTAAGGTGGAAGGGTCGGCTTACCAGTGTTAGCCCAAGGCACATTAGGCTGAATCCAGGAAAATTAAATGGTGCATCTTCTGACAGGAATAAGGCTGCATACCATGTAGAAGCTTATTAGTTTCTGATTTCCCCCTAATTTAATAGCACTATATGTTCTGTCGATGTTGCTCTTAATAAGAGTTTTACCTGTCAGCGGACTGAAAATTAACGGAGATATGATGTTAGCAGCAGAAGTGATTCCTGAGAGACACCCTTGAACCATTCCCTAAATCAAAAACTGATCTTCTAAGCACATGGAGATGAAGTTGAGCAAAGTTTTCACTTAATGCTACAGAGTAACTATAACAACAGATTCAGTGTATGATTTTTCAACATTGTAATCTGAACTTTCTGAGCCAGTCTTGTATTCTCTTAACATACTCTTCAACATATTTCTATCATTAGATAAAATTCAAAAATAGACCCCATTTTCTATTTGATAAGACTCGCATGAATTTTACTCAGTAATAAAACCTAAGTCAAAATGAGTGTGTTTTTAGTAGATTTTGGATCCTCTCGTGTTGTAATTCAACATAAGAGGGTTATGTTGGTGATCCCACCATTAAAATTTACTTAAATACTTTTTATGGCAAGATCATAAGCCAATTCTTCTTATATTGAATTTCAACATGAGAAGATCCAAAATCCATTCTCAGCATTTATAATAATAGAGGGAATCATTGTCTTGTCTTTTTTTATTCTTCCATTAAGATACCTGTTCATTAGGTCCAACTTGTTTGGATGCAATGCTGGTTATCTGTGGCAATGGAAATGTGAGAGATTAGAGTACAATTCTGAAGTATTAAAACAATAACAAATATGAAAATATGATAGAGGGAGTAGTAACAGATATAAATCAATAAGAAACTTACAGTTGGGCGCACTAGAACTCCTAAAACAGAGAAACCCGCTAGAGCATAAGGAACCTGCATGGTTTTCAACAGTCTTGAAGGAATGTTTTGCAAAATAAAATAAAATAAACTAAGCAAATGAAAAGGTTTTAAAAAAAATAATTACCCATGCTGACCACGATATACTGTACATCAACATCTGCATAGCATAATAAACTAATCATGAGGTGACTGAGAAAATAAAATTGAGAAAACAAATCAGAGTGAAAATTGCATAAATATGATACTACTATAATTTCATAGCTAAACTTTGGTTTGAATGGATTTAATTCTATATTTTTAAGTTTTTTGATTTCTGTGATTGAATTTTGCTAATTGTATTAAGTTAAACAGATTCACGAAAAACTCAAGCGTTATGGTATTGAAATATGCCAACAGACACTAGCATAACATGTGGTTCAATCGGATTTGGCTCTTCTAAAATGAATAAAGAATCAAATTGGAAAATTAAGGGTTGACATTTTAACTTATTCATGATTTATTATAATGTACATAAATATCAACTATTAGTTTGTCTATTAGCGGTTGATATTTTCAATTTAGAGGAGCGGAATACCGTAACCTATGGTTCAATCATTTCATGAATAGTATTAACATATACTATTAGTAGCATGCTTTCAAACAAGAAATCCATGTAACTGTCAGGTGTCAGGTTTGAACTTACACTTATGCAGGAAACAAAGAGCCCTGTTGTGAGCAACTTCTCCTCTCCTACAGCGGGTACTAATATGGGCATGAGAAATAGCTGGACAAAATTGCAAGTACACAACCAATTAAAATGTAACATTTCTAATCTTCCATTGAAATATATATGGAAATTGAAAATGTTGAATAGATCAAAGAACAATTAAATTTAACAAATGATTATACTAGGACTGTGGCATACTTGTGTCAGAGTAGCTCCAATCCCGGAAATCATCATCAAATCGGCAAACTGATTTTTGTTGTATTGAAAACGTGCCTTCAAATAATACTGCACGTAGTAGGAAGTTTATTTTAATCAGTAACAGAATTTTGGTCTTTGATTATGCAGTATCCATAGACAGTTGCTTGTTGTTTGAAGTTTACCCCATGATTTTTTGCATCTAACCTAAAATCATGCTATCTTATGAATTGATTTGTATTCTGTAAGAATATACTGCTTATTTACCATCGTTACAGCCATCGAGCCACCGTCTGCAAGACTATTGAAGAGCAAAACAATTGCTGCTTGTGAGAATGTAGGGCTGCAAAAGTAAAGAATGTAAGATCAACAACTCTATCATATTTAAGCATTGTTTGGATAAATGTTTAATTAAGCGTTTATCATTTAAGTGCTTATGTATAAGTTGTTTTCATAAGCTATCCTGGCGAGATTATGAAAGAAAATTAACTAAAAAGGCTTATGAACATGTCAGTTGTTTCTATAAGCGCTCCCAAACAGTCTACAAGGACTTTCAAATAAGTTAAATCTGAACAGGTCTTTAATTGCTTGAGTTGGTAATGGGTGATGATCACAAAGAGATTTTGTCAAAAATGAATTAATACCTTCAATCTATACATACCAATGAAAAATACATTACTGCACTGCCTTACTTACCTACACTTAAGCAAACAAATTAAATCCCCCATTGAAGGTAGTTTCTTAAATGTTCTTTGTGGCAAATCATCCTCACACGGTTCAATGCATGGTTCCTCTGCCTCTTTCAATAATGGCTGCCTCATAGGTGCACTTTCCTTAAGGAAAATTCTCATATACACCAATGCTATCATCGAGGAGACTGAAGCAACCTGAATAAACCCATCACAAATTCAGAAAAATAAGAATAAGGGTATTATCATTAGGGTTTTAAATAAAGGCGCCGCCACATAACAATTTTTTATGTTGCCAAAACCACAACGTGGCCACAAATGAGACCGTATCGGTCACATTTGACCGTGAATCTTTCCGGTATCAAAGATTGCGACTCATCCACAATAGTTACTGCGACCACTAAAATCTGATTTATTATGACAGATACCACAAACAGCTAGCAGCACACTAACAAATTCAATTGTATTCTTTTTTCTTTTTAAACATTGTTCAAGTATATATAGATAGCAAATTTGATTTTACTATGTAACCTGAAATGTTAAAGCAGCGGATAGGAATCTAGCAGCTAATGTTCCACCAACAAATGATGCTGATCCAACACCAGCTAGTATTCCAAATGCTGATGCTCGTTTTCCAACTGGAACCATATCTGCCTAATAATAAGTAAATCAAAATTAAAACACATGTTATTTTTTTTTTTTAATCAAATGAGTAGCTGAGAAGCATTTATATATAGTTTTGAGTGACAATTTGTGTGTAAATTAAATGTGTAATTGAATAGGATAATGAGATTGTGAAATACCACATATGCAAGAGCTAGGCAATGGAAGCTGCCTTCGCCTGCAATGGCAGCAAGAGTTTTGACCACATAATATGCGTAGAAGAATTTTGTATCCCTGCTATATGCCAATATAGCTGCATATATACAAGACATTATTTTATTTAATTAGTATGTATATAATTTACCTTGATATAATGAATATGGACGAACTCAATCCCATTCCTTAAATCATAAGCACATACAATTTATTTTTAAGAAAAATTGTAGAGTCACTTCAAATTTTAATTCTTTACTAATAACTGTTTAACCATTGTATCATTTGTATGTTCTGTAAGGTATCATATTTTGAAGTTATGCACCAGGTTAGAAATATGCTTGTAGTAACTGATAAGATTGAACACTGATGAAAACATCATGCCATTTCTTCAAGTGATTCTTTTGGGGTATAACAGTAATTATATTTTTTTATAATAAAGTTTAGTCTTAACTATCTTTGTCCAATAACCTATTGGATACAAAATGTAGGATCTTTCTCCCAATCGAATTTTCTCCATATACAAAAGTCATGTATCAAACTGACTACTTTTTTAAGGTGTTCGAGTCTCTTACACTTGGACCAATCAGAAGTTGGTACAATAAGTATTATAAATTAATAAATTGATAACCGTCACAAATTATTCAAAACAATAATAACAAAAAAATTCATCCATAATTACTTTTCTCTTCCAAGTGATGTAAGGGTTAGTTGAACCAAAAGAGAGTAAACTAAGGAGAAAGTAAAAGGTAATTGTTGGAGCTTTATTAGGTCACAAGAATATATTTGATGAAGGAAAACTATGAAAAACAAAAGTAGTGGCAACCCCATCATCACCAAAAGGTTCAAATGGCGTTGAGTGCCAAACAGCAAGGGTATCCATGTTACATCTTACACTCCCATGGGAGTGGAGTGTGTTTGTGTTTGCCTGTAACTTTTTTTTTTTTTTTTCTCTTGGTCCCCTGCTATGGATGAATCATTATCATTGATAATTAGGTTTCCCACTAATGTAAACATCAATAGTGTATTTTCACAAAGTTTTTATCTTTGGAAAATTATTTAGCTCTTGTCAATTAAGGAAAGTCGGTCCAATGTAATGGAATAGCCTTGTGAAAACTCGTTTTAAAAGACAGCACTACAAGAAATGCAATCATAAACTAATACACTAAACACACTACTAGTATGTTGTGGTGGGGTTCACAAGCCATAACAAACCAATCAATTTAGGTGGCGTTTACAATGGGAAAGCATAAAGCTTTCCCACCATGGGAAAGCATTTTTCAATGGTGAGATGGTTGAGGAACACAATAATTATTGTGGACTGTCTACACCAAATTTTTTTTCCTTTCTCTTTTACACTCTTATATTTTTGTTTAAATCTGGAATACACGATTTTTATCATAGACTGCCTACACCATATTTTTTTCTTTTCTCTTTTACACTCTTATATTTTTGTTTAGATCTGGAATTTTTTTCTTTTCTTGATCCGGAAACAATTGGTCGGATTTTCTCGCTCGCGCGCATCCGCGTGCGCGCGCGCCCGTATTATAAGAGTGACTTAGAAGTTGAATTTTTTCACGATTTTTTGCAGGCATGTTTAGGACATAAAAAAAACATCGCCCACAAAAAACGAGAATTTTCCGACAAGGGACAGATTAAATATGAATTTTTTACGCGCCAAAAACTCAAGAACGCGAAACAACAAAACAGTCTACACCAAATTTTTTTCCTTTCTCTTTTACACTCTTATATTTTTGTTTAGATCTGGAATTTTTTTCTTTTCTTGATCTGGAAACAATTGGTCGGATTTTCTCGCTCGCGCGCATCCGCGTGCGCGCGCGCGCCCGTATTATAAGAGTGACTTAGAAGTTGAATTTTTTCACGATTTTTTGCAGGCATGTTTAGGACATAAAAACAACATCGGCCACAAAAAACGAGAATTTTCCGACAAGGGACGAAGTAAATATGAATTTTTTACGCGCCAAAAACTCAAGAACGCGAAACAACAAAACATGCACCTAGAAAACGAATTTTGAGCTGGTTTTTTGCAGACACCTCTATAAAAATACATATAGAGGATCTGCAAAAAACCAGCTCAAAATTCGTTTTCTAGGTGCATGTTTTGTTGTTTCGCGTTCTTGAGTTTTTGGCGCATAAAAAATTCATATTTAATCTGTCCCTTGTCGGAAAATTCTCGTTTTTTGTGGACGATGTTGTTTTTATGTCCTAAACATGCCTGCAAAAAATCGTGAAAAAATTCAACTTCTAAGTCACTCTTATAATACGGGCGCGCGCGCACGCGGATGCGCGCGAGCGAGAAAATCCGACCAATTGTTTCCGGATCAAGAAAAGAAAAAAATTCCAGATCTAAACAAAAATATAAGAGTGTAAAAGAGAAAAGAAAAAAATATGGTGTAGGCAGTCTATGATAAAAATCGTGTATTCCAGATTTAAACAAAAATATAAGAGTGTAAAAGAGAAAGGAAAAAAAATTTGGTATAGACAGTCCACAATAATTATTGTGTTCCTCAACCATCTCACCATTGAAAAATGCTTTCCCATGGTGGGAAAGCTTTATGCTTTCCCACTGTAAACGCCACCATCAATTTAAGCATGAAATGAAATAACAAATTAAGCTGGTAAGATAGAAAACAACATGAACTAATTGTGTTTGAAACCAACTTGGTTATTAATATTCTCTATAATTAATCATAATCATAAACTATAATAATACCTTGAGGAATGAGAGAGACTGTGAGAGGAAGTGTGATCAAGGCTTTCCTGCCGTACCGGTCAGACAAATTCCCAATTAATGGTGTTGTCATCACTGACCCAATTCCTATCATCTGCCACATGCACAAAAAAAGTCATTATCTTAATTTCCCGCTACTTTATCTTTATGCTTATTTAGTTTAATTTCATCCCTGAATAAGTGAAAATTCCGAATTTGAATTTCAATATTTGTATATTACAATTTCTTTATCAACTAATTAATTCGACGGATTTTTATTTTGACATGTGTTTAAAGTTTATCATTGGAAAAGCATATGCTCATGATAAAAAAATTAAGATTTCTATTAAGCAGAACATGTTCCTTATATTTTATTATTATTATTATTTATTTCCAAAATATTTTTATTTATTATTTAAAATCAAGATTGATATATAGAAAAGATAAAGTAATTTTCTCATGAAGGATAAATTTAGATAAAAATGATTTTTTTTAAGGATAGATAAATAATTAATTATTAATACATCTTGAAAAGCCAAAAGAGTCGTGGTCATCAAAAGCCACTTTCACTACACTATGATAGTATAGCATGTGATGAATTTAACAGCACCTTTCAAGCTATTGACGATTATGTATACGATGCATACGGCATAACTAAAAGCTCATCTTAGGTAACTTGCAAGTATGTTAATATAATGAATAAGAAAAAGACACAACGATTAATTTTATCATAAAAGTGATTCTCAACTAATAATAATTAATACTACTAGTAAGCTTGTAAGTGAATCTACACTGAAACGCAAACAGAAGTGTATCCAATTGCTAACGAGAAGCCAATTTAATTCTTGTTGGCGATGTGATGACACTTTCATAATCACCTAAAAGCTTGTGAACTTAACGATGAAGGAAGTCAATTTATCATAGTAAGTGGAGATCTTCGTAGAGGTTGTCCCATTTGAGCCCCTATATGGGGATTTTCCCTTGCGGTAAAGGGAATGGGAATGGGGAACATTACCACAATATTATTTTATAAATATGCAAATGTGTTACCAATACGATATAGCCATTTTTTAATTTATTATTTTTGTTGTAAGCATGATCATTTTTTAATAAAAAAATAACTAAATTTTAAATAAAATAACACATTACATTACTAGTATTCCTAATATTTTCAAACAAACCAAATTGAAATTCATCGTAAAAAGTAATATAAAATATATTTTTTATGTTGATGGGTCTCTACATCATGGTTAATGAATATCATGAACATGTAAAAATCGTTAATAAAATTCAAAATCGTGGTTAAAAAGGTTATTTAGCTTTTTTTATGAAAATTATATAGTTATTTAATCATTGCAATTATATGCCTACACTATATAATGAGATATTGATGAATGAAAGCTTCCCGTAGTAATTAATGAGTGTGCATGAAACGTTTTGCCTCATCGATCAGAGATATTGGAACTTAATTAATGTATTATCGTTTTTTTAGGAGTACTGTATTATCGTTATATATTAGAATTAGAATTAGAATAAAAAAAATATTACCAAATTCTTTATTAACAAAGGAAAACAGAGGTGGGAGGTCAAGGTGAGTGAGTGCATAACTCCTGTGGCGTGTGAAAGAAAAGAACCGTTATTGTAGCTAGACAGTTGTTTTTATGAGAAGAGCATTGTACCCAGAAAGTGATGAGAAAACCTATGAAGCAGATACTCGGACACGACTACTGACACGGACACGTCAACGTTGATGATAATTCAATATAATCATATGTGTTGGTCTCTGACACAATATATATCCGACATCGGGGCACGCCTAATTGAAAGGCAGGAAATAACGAATAAATTGTAAGATGATAGAAAAAAGATGAACTCACAGCATGCTGGAAACCAGTTAGGTAAATGGCAAGAGAACATTCATCTTGACCAGGACAAAGTGCAGCCATGGTCACATCTGTGATTGCAGGCATAACTATAATTCCTCCAAACCCTGCCAGAAACATTGTCACAAATAAGTGACTAAGCCCTGTTAACCCTTCCATGTATTATATTTGAATTTGAATTAAAAACGCTTCAATTATGTATATATTTTCCTCAATTGGGTTTGGCCTTTTGTGATTTTGGAAGTTGAAGGAGTACAGAGAGAAGAGATGTTATAGTACTCTGAGAATGTCACTCTGTTATACTCAATATATATTTGCTTCGGCTGCTTCTACAATGAAACAGATCCATGTGGTAACCGTGGGCCCGTACCCCTCTCATTCAGATATTTTATTTTTAACGATTTAAGTATTACAACAATTACCTCTAAAAAAAGTTTTACAACAATTAAAGTATTTCTTTAAAACTTTTTAATGTGCAAGCATTTCTCTGCTAGGTTTGACCATTTAAAATTCAAAAACTAAAAGAATTTCACATGTTTGACAATATCTCATGATGTAAATATTTATGTATTCACCAAAAAAATATAAATATCTATGTACCAATTCAAAAAAGAAAATAACATTATAAAATAATATTATGTATGTCCTTTTTTATTTGTATTGATTATTTGTCCTATTTTGTAAAATTCAGTTTGAATTTTTAATTGCATTAATTATTTTTGTAACAACGTAACCTTAATTTTTTTTTTTTGCCTAAGAAATACCCTTAATTATTTTATACTTTTTTTACAATCGAAAATAAATACTATGTTGAGAACATAATTATCTCGATCTCCTTCTTTTGAAGGATAAACTTGTAAAAATAATGAATTATTAACATATGTAATAATGAACTATCTTAATTCTCTCCCTCAATTTTTTTTTTTTAAGTAGTCTAGTGGCTAGAAATTCACCTTTTAAGATGAATAGATGAGGTGTCCAACGTTTGAACCTCGGTCCCTGTATATATTATGCAATGTCCCAACCAACTAAGTTAAGTTCAAGGGGACAAAATCCCTCAATGTTTTTTAATTATCGTGATTTGGTCATTAGAATCCTATTTTTAGAGAAAAATGAAGTTTTATCTAATATGTGATTAAACATTTTGTAAAATATATTTATAAAGTTTATTTACATTTGTTGAACTCTTTTTATTTTTTCTATAATGAAATATCAGCAAAAATGTAGTTGAAAAGTTGATGTATGTATATACATCAACTTTTTAACTACTTTTTTTTTGCTTCTATTTCACTTTGGATGGTATAAAGAAACAATGTCCAATCAAATTTTTTATTTTTTATGTAGGACTATGTCCAATCAAATTAAGCTCAAATACCAATCTATGTATAAAAATATTCATTTGATATTATTAGAATCAATCATGTTTAATGTATATTGATTAGGCATTATTAGTTGACTTGTCAAATATGTAATTACATTGATTAGCAATCATTAGTCTCCATATTAGAATCAGAAACAATTGTATATGTATTAGAAAACTTATCAATGATAATAGGGGATTACATTCTTATATGGTATCAGTCTTACAAATCCAAACCTAACCTTCTTTTCTCTCCACCGCCGCTTCCCTCCCTTCAATCCTTGCCATGCCTGCGAGCACCAGTCCCCCCCACAAACGATGCTGACGACACTTCGTTAGTATCAAACCCCCCTGCTCCTCCGACGGCAAAATCAAATTATCACACTGCTTTTCCATTACCAACGTCAAAACCATCATCCCGGTCACGTTGGATAATGACGCCAATGTCTATTTATCCTGGTCTGCCCTTTTTCTAGTGCAAGCACGCGTCCACAACCTTCTTGATCATATCATCCCACCCTCTGATGAAACTGCCCGCAAAGCCGCGACCGCCACCAAGGAAAAGGATTCTGATCTTTGGAGAATCACCTTGATGTTGTGTTATTGCAGTGGATGTATGCAACAGTCACACAAGATATTCTTACTTCTATTCTTGTGATTAATGACTCTGCTGAAGAATGTTGGAACCGTATCGCCGCAATGTTTAATGACAACAAACATGTGCGTGCCGTTCAACTCGAAAATCAATTCAGTAATACCAACCTGGAAGATTTTCCATCCACCAAAGCTTATTGTAATCAACTTAAGCTTCTTTCCGACCAACTGACCAACGTTGGCTCTCCTGTTACTAATACTCGTTTGGTATTAAAAATGATCTCAGGTCTCACTAATGCGTATGCTGGATTCGTGACATACGTCCAACAACATGACCCTCTTCCCACATTTGTCGCTGCAAAATCACGATTAGAACTTGAAGAAACAACCATTCTTCAGCGTGCTGCTCATGAGTCTAGCTCTTCTAACACAACGACAGTGGTGGACGGAACACCGGATGGGGTGGTCGAAACGGGCCTAACCACTTTAGTGGTGGTGGACGCGGATAGCAACAACAACAATGGCAGCAATGGGGCCTTGGCAACAGTGGGCTCCCTGGAACATTCCATTGTGTCCTTACCTGTCCTACAACTGGAGTAAGCTCAACAATACTCCCAAACCTCATCAAGGTGGCGTTCTTGGTCCAAGACCTCAACAAGCTGCTTTCAATGTCAACACACCCAGTCCAACTGACATTGAAAATGCAATACACACTCTCAACCTTGCTCAGCCAGACCCGTCTTGGTATATGGACACCGGAGCTACTTCCCACATGACGTCCTCGCAAGGTAATCTCTCATCTTATTTTAATTTGAGCAAAAATAATAAAATCATCGTAGGAAATGGCCAATCATTCCAATTTACGGTCTTGCTAGTACACAAATAGCACCTACCCACCCTCCTCTTGTCCTAAACAATGTACTACATGCCCCAAATTTAATTAAAAACCTAGTGTCTGTTCGTAAATTCACCACAGATAATAAAGTTTTAATTGAATTTGACCCGTTTGGTTTTTCTGTGAAGGATTTTCAGACGGGGATGCCTCTAATGAGATGTGAAAGCCAACCTTTATCCCATCACTACCACCACATCCACCAATAAAGTCAAGCCTACCTCTTCATTTGCAGCTTTGTCATCATCTCTTTGGCATGACCGACTGGGTCATCCGAGAGAAAATATTTTAAATTCCCTTAGGCAAAATAATTTGATTGAATGTAATAATTCTAGGAAATTACATTCTCATTTTTGTCAATCTTGTCCTCTTGGTAAACATGTTAAATTGCCTTTCATGAATTCTCATAATAGAAGTTTGTTGCCTTTTGATATATTGCATAGTGATGTATGAACCTCTCCTGTTTTAAGTTCCGTTGGTCATAAATATTATGTTCTTTTTTTGGATAATTACTCAAATTTTCTGTGGACTTTTCCTATGTCACATAAATCCCAAGTTTATCCAATGTTTCAAAAACTAAGAGCATACATCAACACACAATTCCAACGCGACATTGCAACTATTCAATGTGACAATGGTAGTGAATATGTCAATAGTAATTTTAGAAAAATGTGTGAAGTTAATGGAATTGTTTTTCGTTTATCTTGCCCTTATACATCTTCTCAAATTGGTAAATCTGAACGAAAAATACGCTCCATTAACAATATTATTCGAACTTTATTAATTCACGCGTCATTACCCACTTCCTTTTGGCATCATGCTTTAGAAATGGCAACATACCTCCTGAATATATTACCAAGCAAAACTATCAAGTGTACCACAAAGACCCGTCCTACTCCCACTTACGAGTATTTGGCTGTTTATGTTTTCCTCTTTTTCCTTCATCCAAAATTCACAAACTTCAACCTCGGTCCACAAAATGTGTGTTTCTTGGGTATCCATCAAACCATCGAGGCTATAAATGTTTAGACTTATCTTCAAATAAAATTATTATTTGTTGTCATGTCTTGTTTGACGAAACCACTTTTCCATATGCAACACTGCATCTTCCCCAACCTAATACATACACTTTCCTAGACAATAACTTGTCCCCCTACACCATACAACATCTAATGGACCAAAACCAAATAGACCCAAACAAAATCGGTTCATCTAATCCTCAACCGACCCATAACACAAACTAGACCATCCCCCCTTCTCTGAACTTAAACACAAATACACCAGATATTTCCTCACCTTCGCGGTCACCCACCCACCAAATGGACTCAAACATAACCCCAAACTTAACATCGCTTAACTCACCCTCCTCTCCTACACAAACAAACCCTCACAGTCCCATACCACAAAATCTCCCTCCCATTTTTCAACAAACTTTACAAGCAGACACCAAACCAGTAACTCGGAGCCAACATGACATTTTTAAACCAAACCAAAAATACTATGGTCTCCACACCCATGTTACAAAATCCCCTCTACCTAGAAACCCTGTGTCTGCACTTAAAGACCCAAATTGGAAAATGGCTATATATGATGAATTTAATGCTCTAATTAAAAATGAGACGTGGGATTTAGTACCCTGACCACCTGATGTTAATGTTATTTGGTCTATGTGGATTTTTAGACATAAAGAAAAATCTGACAATACTTTTGAGAGGCATAAAGCCCGACTTATAGGTGATGGTGCAGGTCAACAGGTTGGCATTGACTGTGGAGAGACTTTTAGTCCTGTTGTAAAACCAGCAACAATTCGAACAGTTCTTAGCATTGCTACATCTCGATCTTGGCAAATTCATCAGTTGGATGTCAAGAACGCTTTTCTCCATGGTGAACTAAAAGAAACAATCTACATGCATCAACCTTTAGGCTTTAGAGATCCAGAAAAACTTCATCATGTATGTCTTCTCCACAAATCACTTTATGGGCTCAAACAGGCTCCTCGAGCTTGGTATAAGCGATTTGGCGACTATGTCTCATCTATTGGCTTCTCTCAAAGCAAATGTGATCACTCTCTTTTCATATACAAGAAAAAGACTCATATGGCATACATGTAACTTTATGTTGATGATATTATTCTCACAACCTCATCCGATGTTTTGCGACTGTCTATCATTTCCTTACTCAGTTCCGAGTTTGCTATGAAAGATTTGGGGTCTTTGAGCTATTTCTTGGGCATTGCAGTGACTCGACACCAACAAGGGTTATTCCTCTCACAGAAAAAGTATGCTGAAGAAATTCTTGCAAGAGCAGGTATGTCATCTTGCAAACCATGTCTAACCCCGGTCGACAAAAAACCAAAGATGAGTGCCACCAAAAGTGATCTATGTGAGGATCCATCCCTATATCGTAGTCTTGCAGGACCCCTCCAATATCTTACTTTCACTCGTCCTGATATCTCATATGCAGTACAACAGATATGTCTATTTATGCACAATCCGATGGAAGACCACATGCATGCTCTTAGACGTATCTTGCGCTATATTCAGGGCACATGTCACTATGGTTTGCATGTAATATCCCGCTTATGACTCAAGTATTTATCAGTTTTAGGACGTTGTATCAGAGATATTTTATAAGAATGGCATTTTTGTAATTTTGAGGGTTAGGCTATAAAAGCCATTTTCCCCCAAAATTCTCTCATAATCTTCTCCATTTCCTCTCTCTAGAACCAATCCTCTCCCTTCTCTCTTCTTCCCCTCTTGCGCCCCTCCCTCCAATCCTTCAACAATCATCAAACTTCTATCTCAATTACTCCATCTTCATGCAAGCAAGCAAGGTTTGTGATTTTGGTTCAAAGGAATGAAAGAGGAAGCAAGAAAAGAAAGGAATTAAGCTAGGGTTTTGGGCAAGGATTTATGGAAAGAAGAGGAATCAAGCTAGGGCTTGGATTAAGAAGTTTGGCAAAGCATTAATCATGAGAACAAGGTGAGCTCCCATAGATTTATACCCCTTTGGGTAGTTATTTTGAGAATTGTGAGATAAGGAAACTTGATGATTTTAAGCTAGATTTCTTGTTGGTTAGTTTCCCTTTGTTAATACATGATATGCTATGATCTTATGTGTTAAAAACCCTTGATTTTGATGTATAAAAACATGCTGGGCTGTGATGTTGTTGAAAACTCGTTTTGGAACTTCCTGGAACAGCTACAGGGCCTGGCACCCCTGGATTTATCGTGCCACGATGGCACCCATCGTGCCATGATCATAAGGATCAGCATGCCATCGTGCCATGATGGGATCCTGTCGTGCCACGATGGGAGCAGAATGCCACTCCATTTTTGAAAACTTGTTTTAAGGCCAGAAACCATCCGCACAGTGCCAGAATGTCTTTATGCATTTAGTAATGGAAGAATAGATCATGGTTCATCTTGTATTAGCACGAGAGTGGGGTTAGAAACTTCACATAGCATTGAGATTTAACCTCATAAGAATCAAGGATCAATCTTGACTATGGGTAGATAAAACCCTAAGTAACGAGCAAGGCAAGGGGCTTAGTTCCCAACGATGAGTAATTGGGATAGTAAATCCCTAAGATTGGCATATGACTTGATAAGGTAAGAACCTATAGTAGGTGAACAAGGTTATAGACGTATTCATTTTAGAATACAAGGGCAATGGGAATGCTTCGGCAACCATAGTTATAGATAAGTTTACAGTGTTGGATCTCCAACGATTATAGGTGGCTTATGAGAACGATAAGCCAAGAATCATAGGTTATAGGTTATATGATTAAAGTGACAGATTACATGTTTATATGTTAAAGTTAAAGAATTATATATCAAAGATAATGGCGTGTTCGCACGTTTTACAGTTACAGGGCGTGTTCAGCAGACTCCGGGATTCGCTGGATGGGACTTCTCCGAGAGGGTTGTCCACACGTTTTATAGTGGAGTCCGGTGTTAGCCTGATATGATAGGAATTTCACCGGGTTATAGGGAGATGTACCTCGGGGTTACTCCACCCGGGCCGCACTCCGTAAAATGAACTCAAATTAAATGTTTGTTCAACGCTAACAGCTAACATAAAACACTTTATATGTATTATGTTTTACAGTTATAGTCAAAGTTACAGTTACAGTTACAGTTATAATCATAAGCAGTTACAGTTATAGTTATAGTCAGTTGTCCGAAAGTGGTCCTAGGTTCCCCTTGATCACTAAGTTATAGTTATAGGTAGATTTACAGATATAGGTTGATTACAGTTATAGTCATAGGTAGGTTACAGTTACAGTTATAGGCGGTTTACAGTTATAGTCATAGTTAGAGACATAATTACAGACAGATTCATAGTCACAGGCAGAGATATACCCTTGTGGTTAAAGTAAAGACTTGGCGATCCTAGGAAATCCCCGAGATTGCCAAGGTAGGCATGGCGACCCTAGGTTCCCTGTGGTTGCCAACAGTTGGTTGGGCTGGAGCTCACTGAGACATTATGTCTCATCCCTTTCCTTCTGGTGCAGGGTTACAGGTAAGTCAGAGGTTCGTGATGGAGATCTTCATAGAGATACTGGATGGAGTACAGTTGCTCGTCGTGTACCAGCTCAGGAGCTTGATGGACATTTATATAAGTATTGTAATAGTAATGGATTAATTGTACATACGAGTAAACTTGTATTCTTTCAGATGTGTTGTAATATTATTATTGAAAATTTTAAATGTATCCAGTATCAGTTTAACGCACATGCTAATATACTAGTTAAAGTTAGTATGGGTGTTACATTGCATCTTTACCCTTCATCCACTACTTCTTTACTTTCATATACAGATGCTGATTAGGGTGGGTGCCCCGATACCAGACACTCTACTTCTGGCTACTGTGTTTTTCTTGGGGATAACCTGATATCTTGGTCATCCAAAAGACAACCCACTTTATCCCGATCTAGTGCCGAAGTCGAATACCGTGGAGTTGCCAATGTGGTCTCTGAATCATGCTGGCTACGCAACCTTCTTCTTGAATTACATTGTCCCATTCACAAAGCCACCATGGTTTACTGTGACAACGTCAGTGCAATTTATCTCTCTGGTAACCCGGTCCAACATCAAAGAACAAAACACATTGAGCTGGATATTCAGTTCGTTCGTGAAAAGGTGGCTCGTGGCCAAGTTCGAGTTCTGCACGTCCCATCATGATATCAAATTGCGGATGTTTTCACCAAAGGTCTTCCCTTGATATTGTTCCAAGATTTCAGAGACAACCTCAACGTTCATCCACTTCCCGCTTCGACTGCGGGGGAGTATTAGAATCAATCATGTTTAATGTCAATTGATTATGCATTATTCGTTGACTTGTCAAATATGTATTAGAATCAATCATGTTTAATGTACATTGATTAGTCATTATTAGTTGACTTGTTAAATATGTAATTACATTGATTAGCAATCATTAGTCTCAATATTAGAATCAGAAACAATTGTATATGTATCAGAAAACTTATCAATGATAATCAAGAGATTACATTCTTATAAATATTAATTTATTATTACTTTAATTTAGCCTTTTAAAATTCTTAATATATTTCTAGATCACCTTGCTTTTATAGCGTGAGAGTGAGTGAGGGGAGGCAATAAGATAAAAATAAAAAGATAAAGATAAAAAGAAGATTCCAATTGTCGTTTTCATTATATTAACTGCAACACAACCAAGGAAAGCAAAAGAAGAGAAGGAGACGTGGCTTGGAAGCTTCTTTCTCTAAGCATATTCATTTGGTTTGGATTGTGTCGTCTTTAACGAAAGCTCATCCTTATTGGATTTACCGTATTAGTAGGTTACTTTGGCGTGCACAAATGCAAATCAATGTTGGTGGTGGGGTACAAAACTATGTTTCATTCTATTGCTTTTTTCAAGATCACACCTTCCTACCGACGTCAAGTTTTGCACCCATTTTCAACACATATATGTAGTGGACCACATTTTTCTTTTTGGTTTCTCATAAATTCTCACTATGGAAGTTAATTCTATAAAAAAAAAAATACTGATGGACGTTAAAGATAGACACCTCTTACGATTGATATTCAAAACATTGATTCATCATTTTATTGAAGTGCAATCTTGCGTTAAACTCAACCCCTTTTATTGTGGGTAGCATCTCTTTTTTCTACATGTAGATAACATCTTTATGTCAACTATCAACAACTCAAATTTTTAAGTGCTACTTAAGAGTCACACTAACTTGTACCCTAAAAACACAAGTTAAAGAGCTAAAAAGGAATTAAAAGAAAGTTTTATATTAAAAAAATAAATTTTAAAGTTTTTAATATGTTACATACACATAATTCTCAAGATTATATTTTTATATTTGGTTTTTTAACATGTAAAATGAATCAAAATTTCCCATTAAGTACGCTTTACACCTCATTGTACTTCAAGATTCTTGAATCATATTAGTCTCCTGAAAGTGGTTAAGAGTTGAAAATTGAAAACATCTATCAATTAAATCTTGACATAGACAAAAAAAAAAAAAATAGTTCATGTGTGACTTTTTGTTGGATTTATATAGTGGCCTCAGAGATATGGGAAATAAGGTAGAAGGGTAATTTATGACAACACAAAATTCAATCCAGTCTAACATGTTTGGTTTGGGTATTTTATGAGCACATTCGTTGGACGTGATTAAAGGGGTAACTCCTGCAATACAACGTCTTTTTTTAGCACATGTTAGCTATTGGAGTTGCTTTTGTTGGGAGCTTTTCTTTTTGTTACATTTTGTTAGGACAAAATCACACACTGCTTAATGCTTTAGACTGGAAAGACTAAAATTAAGTGTAATTAAGTGAGTATTTTATTTCTCAATATTACTTTATTTGTTTTCTTTGCTTTGAAGAGAGTTTTAGCTCCATAGAAGCCAAAGGACAACGATAGAATATTGATAAAGTGATCGATCAGTCGCTTGGAGTGAACGATAGTACTACTATTAGATTCATTGATTGAAACTAGTTTTTCATCAATTTATCCATAAATTCCTCGAGCTATAACTTTTATTTATTGAATTGAATAAAAGTGCATAATTTAAAAAATGAAACTACATATGCTTGCTCTAGAGAGGAACATATGTTACATCACAATAGTACCCGTAATAATAATAATAGTACGTTGAGCCTAAACCAGTGAAGAATTTGTGTGTTATGAAAATGACAAAAATGTGAAATGACATTGCAGTTTCCTATAAGAAACCATTAAATATAAGCCAGAGACAAACCTTTCAACGTTTAGGCGGATCTGTATGCTGATGATAAATTGAAAATCGTGAAAATTTTGATGAATTCCTGAAAAATTTAGGCAGACAAAATTTGGTAAAAGGAATTTAAATTGATCTAAATTCGTACTAGTAGTTAAAAAAAAAAACTCAGTATTTAAAACTGTCAACCGTGATTGGCACATTATTTTATTTTCGTTCACACACTTCCACCTCCAATTATCTTAGGCCCAATTTATTTTACGAAAATATTTTCTATTTTCAATTTTTAAAATTTGTATTAATTTTACTTGTTAATAAAGAGGTAATAAACTCTTGAATTAAATAATTGTGTTTATTTTTTTATAACAATGAAAATGTCAAAAAGTTGTTTTCATTATTTTCATAAATAAATCACATCTAGCTAATATTTTATCTTCTTTACATCACTGTGGTTCACTTCAAAAGTCTTATGCCCTCTTATTAGCAAGTTAAAATGAACACATACTTTAAAATTAGTAAACTAACAATTCAAAAGATAAATAAAGAATATAATGCTTATAAAAGAATTAAATCCTCTAAAAATAATCTACTATCTACTATTCCTTAAAAAATAATATCTACTATGTGTGTATATAAAAATCACGAATATTATCTAATATTAAAGTACATGGCACTTTAATGAGTACACCCAATTAGTTTTATTGTGATTGACCATTAATGTTGATATTTTGAAAATAATCATGAGTTTTAAAATTTTATTATAACGACTTTCTGATATCGATACATAAAAATTTGCTGCATTAGTGTTGATATTTTAAAAATAGTTTTTTTAAAGAATATTTAACAAATAGTTACGAGTTTTTAAAATTTTATCATATCGACTATCTCATATCAGTACATAAAATTTGTTTCCGTAGATATAAGCACATAAAATTCGCAGTAAATGCATTGCAAATAGTTAACGATGTTTTGCATAAAAATATAAAAAATTATTTAATAGAATCACTACATTAATGTTGATATTTTGAAACATGAGTTTTCAAAATTTTATTATATTGACATTCTCATATCGATACATAAAATTTTGCTTTTGCATATATAAGCACATAAAATGTGCAACGAGTGTGGTGCAGATATTTAACGGTGTTTTGCATATAAAATAAAACATATTTAATGGAAACACTACATTAATGTTGATATTTTAAAAATAGTCACGAGTTTTTAAATTTTTATCATATCGACTTACTGATATCGATACATAAAAATTTGCTTCCGCGGATATAAACACTAAAATCCGCAACGGGTGGAGTGCAAATAGTTAACGATGTTATGCATATAAAAAACATTGAATCACTAAATTAATGTCGATGTTTTAAAATCGTCACGAATTTTCAAAAGTTTATCATATCAACTTTCTGATATCGATACATAAAAATTTACTTCCATAGATATAAGCACATAAAATTTGCAATGGGTGCGATGCAAATAGTTAACGACGTTTTGCATATGACAAAAAAAAATATTTAATAGAATCACTATATTAATGTTGCTATTTTAAAAATAGTCATGTGTTTTTAGAATTTTATTATATCGACCTTTTCATTTCAGTACATACAAATTTGCTTCCGCGGATACAAACACATAGTTTGCAACGGACGTGGTGGAAATATTTAATTGATTTTTGCATACAAAAGAAAAAAAGTTAATCCCTCAAAAAAATTAATAGAAACATTACATTAACGTCAATCGTTTTTGTTTAATATTTTTAATCATTTCACATATATTATCAACATAACTGTTTTTTATAGAATTACGCAATGATACATGACCCGTGCGAATACACGAACTTGCACGGGTCTTTTACTAGTATTTATATATGAGAAGAGGCTTGACCAAAAAATAAAGGGAAATGTTAACAAGTGTCCCCGGACACTCTTTAAGACCTTTAAATAGTAACTATTTTTGAAAATTTATGTAATTAATGCATTGGAAATTGAATATTTGATTTTTTTATGGAATAATTTCTTCTTTTGGAATGCTTAAAGAGTGCCCGGGGCACTCGTTAACAACACCCAAAAATAAATTACAAGAATGAGATGAAAAAAAAAAAGAAAAACGGTGTATTTTTTTACGAAGATGGGGTGAGGTGAGTAGTCTATTTGCTCGATTTAATGAAAGGTGTGGATCAACTTGGCGGATGATTGTCTATTAATACAAACATTAATTCAACCATAATAAAGGATGACGATGACGCTGCATTATTTGTTTCCCCTTTTGAGCTGCTATCACCATACTTTCTATTTTAATTCAGTTCCTTTTTGACCCCAAAAAATAAAGATATTTGTTCGGGTTGAACGAAGAAAGGTATCGGTGTAAAATTCCATGTTTAATTTAAACCATTGATCCCCATAATTAATGTGGAAATTACTCTCTCCATCCCTAAATTATAAGTCGTTTTGATTATTTCTCATGTATTAAGAAATATAATTAATTTTGTATTGAAAAGAGATATTATGAGTTTTTTAAAAAATTGTCTTATAGAAAGTCGACTTCATGTTATTGTCCCTATGTGTGGGGAAACTTGGTCATGTGGAGAAGTAAGAAGCACAATGTAGTTACTAGAAGTAGTTGCAGAGGTTGAGTTTAAAATAATGGCCCAATAAATTTGTGAGGGTCTTTGGATCCTCGAGTTCTAAAGGAGTTAAAGATAACAGTAGAACTCCTACTGAAATTATATTGTGACAACAATGTCGCAATAAGTATAACTCATAATACAGTTCAACATGGTCGAACAAAGCATATTGAAATCGATCATCACTTAAATTCTAGAACACTCTATCTACCTTTTGTGCATCTCATAAACAAGTTGAACATGATTGATATATGTACCAACTTGAGGGGGTGTTGAAATATATATTATTTCCTTTTATTATATTATTATATTTTAATGATTGTTTATTTTTTATTATATTAATTCCTTAAATTAAGGAGTTGATTAGTTGTATTCTCTCATATAAAAAAAGTATAATACTTATTGAAATAAAATATTATCAAGTTATAGAGTAATTTCTACGTGGTATCGGAACGAATTTATTGAGTTTTGTTGACATGGTCAAAAGACAATAAAACTGTGTGATTTTGTTAACATTCGGTTGACCAATTACTGCTTTGTTGTTAGACTTTGTTTGTGCGTATTAGGGACACTTATAGCCATAAGGAGAGAAAATGAAGAGGTTTTTTATTAAATAATAATAAGAAGAAGAAATAATTCCAGGTGAGGCTTTTACAGGTGAGAAAATAAGGAAAAGAAGATTGAAGGATAAAAAAGAAGAAAAAGAAAAGTCGAAGAGAACAAGAGGTTTTTATTTGAATTGGGATTGAATTTTTTTAAAAAAAATTTCAGGTGAGACTGAGTGTGGAGGATGTGTGTTGGTGAATTTTCCTGGGTTCTTATGGTGGTGAATATCTCCTCCAACATGATCGAAGAAAAGGAAATAAGAAGAAAAAATAGTTGTTGATGGTGTAGTTAGGTCTTGTTAGTTCTACTAGACAAAAGAATCAAATGGTTAAAATAAAAAAAAAATGATGTCTTTGGTGGACAGTCTAAAATGTTGATACATCTTAGATATTTTAAGTTAAAAATTAACAAAAATAACTAATATAATTAATGAAAGTAAAGTTAAGGTACTAAAATGGAACAACAATTATTTAGAGGACCTAAATGAAACTAATTAACAAATTAGTTAAGAGACCAAAATAATAATTTACCCTTAAAAAAGTATCTAGAAAGTAAACAATATTCCCACAATAATCTCAAAATAGTCTAGGTTTAATATGATATCAAAATAGTCTCCAACAAATAAATCAAATCCACTAGTAAAAAGAAGTTCGTAAAAGGTTTGCATTAACATAGCTCAAGTTTGTAGTCGCCTTATCCATGACCACCATGGTCATCTCTCCCTTGCGTTCAAGTCCTGGCAAGGAAAAAAATATTTACATATTAACAAATATTTATTTTAAAATAGTCAACATACTAACATTTGTCATTTAAATAAAAAAGTTGTGTGTCCGAAGGCCCAGACTTAAATCAAACACTAAACGGAAAACTAAATGATGTCTTACATTTATTAATATGCACGTCGCTATACACATTTGTTCTTCTGTCTTATCATTTATATTGCTTTATTCCTTTTTCTATCCTTCTTTCGTCTTCATGCTCAAAGACTAATATTAATGTTTTGAGATAAAATATTTCTACTAAAAAAGCAAAGAAGTTTGAACATTATTTTTTTGACTGACCAATTTTGTGAAATCGGTTTTGGTTCTCCAAGTACAACAGTTATTTCCGGGTTTTCCATGTTCAAACAGAAAATCAACTATAATAAAGTAATATTGATGATGTTAACTAGGTCAGTCTAATATGGTTTTCCAGGTACAATAGTTATTTTCAGATTCTGAAAATAATTGTTGTACCTGAATTATGGTAAAGGGAAAATAAAAGTAATATTACCCCCATTACGGTAGTGATATGGTGTTTGTTTTATTTTTTCTTTTAAAAATCACAAGAATTACCACGTATCACCATATCGATGGTAAGATACATCCCACATACATAAATACTTAACAATTAACAAACTTTTCCTTGCCGCTCGTTCTGTTAGGAAACTTTTCTCCACCAAGAATCCCTCATTCTTTCAAAGAAACTCTCTTATTATATTCTCCACTGGTATTAAGATGACATAAATTAAAATAAATGTAAAGATACAGACATATACAAATTCTCATTGTATGAATTGATCAATACATTCTTAGTACATTTATATTAACATAATGCTTATTACAACAAATTAGATACCTAACGCTAAATCTCTAATGGAAGAAGATGGAGGGGGAAGGAGTGTAGGGTAATATGTGTTTCCTCTCACATCCTGAGACTTGAGAGGAGGGGTAAAACTAAATTTGTCGGGAGAAGGAGAGTCAGATGAGAGACCTTACACCCAAACAAAGGGTGCCAATTTGCAAAGTAGGACATTGCCCTCTGACCATTCATACTGTCCATATAAAATAAAAGAAACCTTTGTATGCAACGATGGAACATTGTAGAAGAAATTTATAAAAGAGAAGGAGAACATGTGAGATGAAATTAAAATTTGTGAATGATGAGTGAGTATTTATATGGGAAATTTGTGAAAAATGAATGCATAGAGTGTAACGGTCATTACATTAGGTCAAAAAACATGGTCAAGTCTTGCCGACTAGTCAAGTGTTGCTGGCCAACCCAAAAAACACATGTTCAATGAGCCAGTCTTGTTCAACAGGCCACCGTTCACACCCTGAACTGTTTCGAATTATATAATACGAAATTATCCCATAAATTTTTGAATTATATAATCCGAACTGGTCCAAGACTGCGTTAAAACTCGTACTTTGCATGATGGGAGATAATTTGGATTTTATAATCCGAACCTGTGAAGTACATGATTTTCCTGTGGTTCACATTGCACCGAGAGTTTTTGTGGTCTACAACGCACAAAAACATGTATAAATTTGTGTGTTTGGTTAATTTGCTTAAAACACAACAAAGAACCATGAACACTAATTCGGTAGATTTGAACACCAAAAGGTTGTTTTGAGCTTGATCATGTTCCTTTGTCAATTGAAACATGTCGGTTGACAGGGCAATAAGATGAAGTTCTCAAGAATATATTGGAATGCATTTCTTTTTGTCAATACTCACCTTTATACGAAGGAATTTGATGTGAAAATCTATACAACTCATTAGGTACAATACACAACGTGTTTTCTCCATTCTTTTGAGTTTTCGAAGAGACTAACAAATTATTACACTAAGTATAAGACATTTGAATGCCAAAATTTTCAGAAAACTATCACGAATTAAATAAAATTCTACATCATAATGATACAACATCCTTATGGATAATGTAATGTAATGTAACACTTCTTTAAATTTGTTTAGATACATCATCCTTAAGGAGAATGTAATGTAATGCTTCCTCAATTGTGTTTATGTACTATAATTGCCTGATTTTAACGGAGATGAAATTAAAATATAAATTATCATTTGTGGTTTTCTATTGTTTTACATGCATATATTCTTTTCTTTTGTCTTAAGCAAATGACATGTTAAAAATGATTGAATGCAAATTTAGGAGATTAAAAAAACAACAATTCAGATGAACAATTTTCCAACTCCCTACCCTCGACCTTATCTATTTTTCATTGGCATAGCGTATATAAAACACATTGATCATTATCACTAGAGAATCCTTATTTACTAGAGAAAGGTTAGTAGGACATTTTCTAAGACACTTATCAACATACTCTATTTTATTGATTAACATTTCTATGAGTTTCATCAAATCATACCTTAAGGCAATAGGTTTATGGGTCCTTTCAGTAATATAGTTCAACCTCCACTTTTCTATTCGATGTGGGACATATAACTCACGTTTGCAGACAACAAATTTCAACCAATTAAAAACCATATGATAAAAAATGTGTGTAGAAGGTGCCAACTGGTAATTCTACTCATGTGTCTTCTAATTCCAAAAACATAGATTTTTATGTTACAACATGTTAGTCCTTAATTTACAAACGACAAGTTTATCTTTTCTTTCAATTATATAATGGTAGTGTAGAAGAAAAATCAATTAAAAAAAACTAATTTATGTAGAAGCCAGAGATATAAACATTAAAAAAAAAATCAATTTTAAACAACATGTTTTTCTTTTGCTTGCCGAGGGATGTGGACCCTCTCCAGCCCTTTTGGTTTAGTTATCACTCCAATTCCAATTCAACCGTTAATTTTTTTTTGTTACTTTTCAACGGTTAATTGATACATAAAAGAAAGAATAATAACAACGAAGAGAGAGAAAAAAAGTAAATAAATGACTGAGATTAAGACAGGATGGACAACATGAGAGAGGATCCAAATCACTTGCCGAGATCTCGAAATTCAACCAAAAAAAAAATAGAAAGATCTAAATTTTGTTTCTTAAACAAAATTAGAATTGGAAAATATTTGTAACAAAAATTAGAGATTTTAATGGACCCAGTAAGTGGAGTGGGTGTTCAACTTGCCATGTTATAGTCAAGGTACAACAATGGTGATATATGGAGTAAAGAGTCGTTTGAGATTAATTTGATTAGTTTCCTGAAATGCTGTTTTGAACTTACTTGCAGGATGTAGAATATTACAATAAATTAGAAGATCCTACTGACGAGGAAAATGACATGTTGGATCTAGCTAGCTTTTGGGCTTTGTGAAACGTGGGTTTTCTTATGCATGGAACTTGGAAGTTTAATTTTCATGTTCTAATTTTGAGAGTTATGCAGATCACGTCTCGGTTGCCAAGTGATCGCTACACCTGAACTTGATGGAATTCGCCTAGCTCTTCCTGCAGCCACTCGCAATTTTGCTGTTGATGGTTATGTGCCATTGCCAAAACCACACTAGTTATTGCTGGAAGTTTTTTTTGGGTGTAATGCAAAGATGTATCCATCTCTGTTTTGTAGCTTCGCACCAAGTTAGATAAATGAGCTTTTATTGATCTTAGGCATGAGCTCTTCTGTATGACAGATCAGAGAGATGATGGTGGAATTTCGACAATACAATTGCTTACCAATAAACTTATTTTATTATTGTACCAGTGAAACACTTTCTGATACTAAATAAATGAAAGATGAAAAGAAGGCAGACTAGAGTATTTGGACGTTCTTGTATTCAAGAATATTGATTCAAAACAACTGATAGTATTACTTTAATATACTTGTCATGTTTCCACATGGTTTGTAGTTGAAATTTGTCTAAGAAATAAGTTCCAGGAAGCCACCATCAGTGACCACTATCTGGGCAACACTCAACCGTGTGAGGATGTTACGCGCTTGAAGTATCTTACGATGTCATTCCCTGTGATTTTAGGCAATGTTTTGGCATCGACGACCACTCTCAGATATTTGAGTTGCCCGATGTTGTTGGAAAAGGTTTGAGGAGGTTCATTCTCCACCAAGCAAAGGGCCATGGGATGGGAGTATATATGGATGAAAAAGGCTTGCCTTTCATTAAAGATTTCCTCCGTAATAATTAGCATCACTCAAATTTTGAAGTGAAAGAATAAGTAAAATGTTGAAGAAGAATAATAACAGATGGGTGCTACTAATTGAGGGAAAAAGGAAGAGTAAGTTGGTGGCTGGTAATTGAGGGAATAGAAAAAGTATAGTAGCACTTAATAGCGTCTTGCTAAAACAATGACAAGCATTCCTCATATCTAACAACAAATTCTGATTATCTAGTATTTTTTTATTGATAAAACACGATGAAATGAAATTTATATTTATATTTATAGCTCATAGATGAAGTTTAAAATTTCTATCTGTGTGTATTTGTGCAGGGAATATGGTTAATTGGAAATCAAAATAGTTTGTAAGTAGTAACTAGTAACTTCACCAAAAGAAAGAGTAACAACATGAGTTTGGTGCGAATGAGTTGATGGGTCTCATTGATAATGAAGTGGGCTCTTGGACTCTTCAGGATTTTGGATAGGCCGTCGAGGAAAATGAAAATTGCTTTATACACATCAAACAAAGCTAAAACACACCAGAAAATTACATCTTTACCTCGGCGGCAGTTAACTGCCACCGGATCATCCCATCAGCAGTTAACGACCGCCGCGTTTGAATCCATCGGCAGTTAACTGCCGTTGCGTTCTTGATATTGCTGATTACAGCAACCTACTCCTATACTGTTCCATCAACTTCCCTTTCCTCATTCCTCTTCAATCTAAACACCTAAATCCAATTTTTTTCCACAATCCTTCTCCAAAATCATTGAAGCAGCAATACTAGAAGGTTTTAACACACTTTTGACGTCAAGAAACAGGTAATGTATCATTTAATCCGTTTTTTTTGCTGTTTTTCTGTCAATATTCGTCAAAAAAATAGGCTTACTGCCAATGCAGCGACAGCTAGGTGCCGATGGGAAACTTCAAAAAAATAGGATTACTGCCTAGTTTTTTGAATTTTTTTTGGTTTTTTTTAAACTTTTTTAGGTTTAATTAATTTTGATATTGGTGTTATTACAATTGTAAGTTATTTATTCATAGTTATTTGTTGTTTATTCATAGTTATGGATGAAAATGCGAATGTTGATCCGGTCGAGACAAAACCTATTTTTGTCGATAATTCCGGAAATGTCATACCACCTAAGGTTGAAGCTTTTGTCCATGTTGAAGCTTCATTATATGTTGACTCCGGTGTTGTCCCTCTTGAGGCCAACGAAGTTGACACGACTCATTTTTTTTCAAGCGAAGTTAAATGGAAAGATAGAGATGACTTGCTTAATTGGGTACGTCGTCAAGCAAATAGGGCGGGATTTACAATTGTTATACGTAGATCCAATTTGATCAATCCAATGTTGCAACTGATTTGTGAAAGGACTGGCAAGCACAAAGTGCCGAAAAAAAGTTGAAGCATGGGGCAACAAGTTCAAGAAAATGTGGGTGTAAGTTCATGGTTCGTGGATATCTTTGTAGGGAAACAAATGATTGAAGATTGAACATTCTTAACGGAGTTCACAACCATGAGATGGAGCCAAGTTTAGAAGGACACATGCTTGCGGGTAGATTAAGGGAGGATGACAAGAAGATTGTACGTGACTTGACCAAGAGTTTGGTGCTACCAAAAAATATTTTGATAAATTTGAAGACAAAAAGACAAGATTGCATGACAAATATCAAGCAAGTCTACAATGAACGTCAAAAAATATTCAAGTCAAACAGAGGTAACAAGACTGATATGCAGTATCTAATCTCTAAGTTGGAGGAGCACAACTATCTCTATTTCACCAGAACACAAAGTGGGAGTACTACTATTCAATACATACTTTGGGCGCATCCAACATCTGTTAAGTCGTTTAACAATTTTCCAACAGTTTTGGTTATGGACTCCACCTATAAAACCAACATGTACAAAATGCCATTGTTTGAGATAGTTGGGGTCACCTCGACCGATTTGACGTATTTTGTTGGTTTTGGATTTTTGACATCTGAGAAAGAGGATAATTTTACTTGGGTTTTACAGATGTTGGTCAAACTTCTTAACTCAAAGATTAATATGCCTTCAGTGGTTGTGACTGATAAAGATACACTTTGATGAATGCGGTAGCAACTGTTCTCCCTGAAACTAGTGCAATACTTTGTTATTTTCATGTTGGTAAAAATGTTAGAGCAAATTGCATCCCTGACTATAGAGTGAAACCGAAGGATGAGAAAGAGGTGAAGCCAAGTGACATAGTTAACAAGGTAATGAGAGCTTGGGATGTTGTTGTTGAATCACCTACGCAAGAATTATATGCAAGTGCATTAATGGAATTAAAAAATGTTTGTAAAGATTTTCAAAAGTTTCTTACTTATGTCGAGAGCACCGTATTGGATGTTGTGAAGGAGAAAATAGTGAGGGCATGGACAGAACGTGTCTTGCATCTTGGCTGCAGAACCACCAACCGAGTTGAGGGGCTCATGGTAAACTGAAGAAATATTTGAGCAATAGTGTAGGTGATTTTGGTACTTGTTGGGAGAAAATACATGATATGTTGGTGATCCAGTTAACTGAGATACAAACATCATTTGGGAGGAGTTGTACTGTATTAGAACATAGATACAAAGACGTCATTTTGTACTCTGGGTTGGCTGGTTATGTGTCTAGGACTGCTTTGAGCTTTATTTTTTATGAAGAAAGACGTTCCAAGGAAACCTTGTGCATGGACAAAGAAATTTGTGGTTGTGTGATAAGGACATCGTATGGGCTACCTTGTGCATGCACTATTGCTGTGAAAATCCGTGACAACAAGCCTATTCGATTGGATGAGATACACCATCATTGGCAAAGGTTATGTATGGGTGAAGAAAGTAATGAAGATGATTTTTCTATCGAGGAGGAGTGGAATGGTATTCAGGAACGTCTCAAGAAAGTTCCTTATCAAATCAAACTAGAAATCAAAGAGGTGTTGCGTCAGTTGGCATTTCCAGAATCCACAATATGGTTTCTCCTCCTCCAATAAAAGTACCAACCAAGGGAGCGCCGAAAAAAGTGAGGTGTAAAGCAAATGAGGCATCGACAAGTCGAATCCCTTCTTATTGGGAGCGTGTTGATTCCCAATTTTCGGATAGTCAATCGTCGCAAACTATGTCATCATTTCCTAAAAGAAAGGGTGCTCGTATTGCAAATCATCACGTTCCCCACTTCCACCACGTACTCGGTTTCCTAAGCTTAGCCCGGTTCCAAAGCCTACTCCGGTTCATGGTGTGTTTGATGTTTTGAGCCCTATTGACTATATGAAAAAATTCATGGTTCCATTTATTGAAAAAATTGTGGATGTTAAAGGCGATGAGAATTGTGGTTTTCGGGCTATAGCTGAGTTCTTAGGTTTCACCGAAGAAAGTCATGTCATGGTTCGTAGACATCTTATTCAAGAGTTGAAAGATCATAGAAATGATTATGTGCGGGTATTTGCGTGTGAGGATCGTTTTAACTACATCTTAAATGGCTTGCATCCTCCCTCAAATAGTGGTGGTATTGCACTTGTAGATAAGTGGTTGACTTTTCCTGACATGGGTCACATCGTTGCAACTTATTACAATAGACTAATAGTGGAGTTGACAAGTCAAGAAATCGGAAATTCGGAATCCTTTTTCCCACTTAGAGGGGTGCCACCGCTTAAGCAAAAAAACCCCTTCATGTGCCTAGGCTTAATTCCCAATCATTTTGTTCTTGTTTTTTTGAAAGATGGTTGTCCACTACCTCCATCATCTACAGAGTGGAACATACACAGGAGTGAAGAGACATCGACTTGAGAATTTGAGTATTTGGATCAACAAGCTAGGTTTCGAGACCTCATGAACATTGAGAAAAGAGAGAATCCGCTCCCACCAAAAAAGGAGTCAAACCAAGTCAGTCCAATTTTGTGTGACACTCATGAAAAAGCAAATCAAGAATTTCATGTTATTGCGGAAGATGAAGATGGTTCAAATTGACTTGATGCGATATGAGTGATTTTTTGTTTTTGTCGGTGTTCATCCTTTTTTTTTTCGATATTACACCGACATATTTTTTGTGGTCGATATTGTAACGTCAATTTTTTGTGGCCAATATATAACTAACATATTAATATATATATATATATATATATATATATAACTGTTATGTGATGGAATATGCACCAACTTTGTTATTGATTATAAATATATCAAATTTATAATCAATAACAAAGTTGGTGCATATTCCATCACATAACAGTTATATATATATATATATATTGGTTATTACGTTTAATTTAATATTATTTTGATGTTTGATATTTCATAAACTTTTGTGAAGTTAAACATGTCTGAGGTTACACAAATTGAAGCTCATGTCCCGTACTCTGCTTTCAAAAAGACAATTAAGATTTTTCTAACTCCGACCGACACTATGGATGAGTTGAAGGCACAACTTAACAGTTATTTTCTCCATGTTGGTGAAAATCATCATACATGTCATGTATTTGCTCAGATGCCAATTTATGGCCTGGGGGCAGATAAAGATGAAGACATGTGGAAAACGGTCTATTGGCATCGGTTTATTCGTGACGATAGTGACGTTGGATTTATGTTTAGGCATATGGTTGAAAATAATATATTATATCTTTGTGTTCGTTCCAACTGTATGTGCAACGAATGTCGGTAGAGATTTCATGTAATATTATGTAATGTGTTGTTGAATGTCAAACACTATTTATGTTTTTGTTGAATTTCAAACATTCGTGTAATTTTAACGAAATGTCGAATTGATTTCATTTTGGTCAATTGTGAAAGATTATGTATTGTTCTTCTTATGAATGATTATAATTGATGTATGATTTGTACTGACTCTGGAATTGTTGTTTTGGATTACAGGTAATAAATAGGCCGAAAAATGGTTTGCTTGCAAAAATAGCAGGTTCTGTTCAGTTAACTGCCGATGACACCATCCTCAGCAAATTATACTCCTACCCCTGCAAACCATAAAAAATACCAATTTTATCCCTTTCAAAATTTCACCCACTCACTCACTCACCCCATCAGTTTTTCCAGCATGGAAGATATTTGACAAATAAAATCAAAGAGAAGCATCGGATCCATCGTAAAACTCACCTTTCTCACCATGCAATTCGAAGGTTTAATTTGAACTTATGTACCCATTCAACAATCCTTTTGTCTCAGCATGGGATTATTAAAATTACAATAAAATTTAAACAGGGAATTGCAAAATAAAGAATACCTTAAATTTGATTAAAAGATCTGATTTTTACAAGACCCAGATCAGAAAATTAACGTGGGGTTATAATCAAATTGGAACTCAGCAAAATTCAATGAGGGAAAAATGATGAGCTAGATCAACGGTGAGTCCCTCTCGGTTACCGGAAACTCCCTCCCCAACGCCATCGCATTCATGGTTCTATGTCCGCGATTGGAGTATTTCCTTTACATCTGACGGAGGTGCTTGTTGTGTATTTATGATTCTATTTGCCATTTAGATATATTGTGAGGCAGGCAGGGCTTTACATAGTAACTTTGAAGGCGTTGGTTTGAAGCCACCACTGTGGAATCTGATAAGAAAATTGATTTGATACCACAATGTGTGATTTTTGCAAATATTCTTCTTAAATTTTTTAAATGTTTTAGTAAGGATGGTTACAGGAATCATGTGGTTGATTTTGTTAATGGGTTTGCAAAATGATTTCAAAACTTCACGGTGAGGTATTACGATGGACATGTTGCTTCTCTTTGATTCACGACTACCATGGCTTCTTTCCGGAAAAACTCCCATCAAGGTTTATGGTATGATAGTAAAATCTTTAAAATTTGTCGATTATTTTTAATTACAAAATGGGGTGAATGGGTGAGATTTTGGAAAGGTTAAAATTGCTATTTTCGATGGTTTGTAGGGGTAAGGGTATAACTGTTGGGGTCTAGGGTATAACCCGTTGATATTGTCTGTCTTTAACTCCTTGAAAATTGCTCTTCTCCCTTTTAAAATTGTTCATTCCCTTAATTCAGTGTGAGTTAACTCACACTGACAATTTTAAAATCGGTTGAATCGGCCTAAAAAGTGATTGAACCAATCATAAAAGTACCAGCGTGAGTTAACTCACGTTGAATTAAGGGAATGAGCGAAAACAAAGGGGAGAAGAACAATTTTCCAACTCCTTACCCTCGACCTTATCCATATTCCTTGCATTGTCTCTAGCGTCAAGTCAATATCATTTATTGCTAGAGAATCGTCACCATTATGTCCAAAATCAAACCAACACAATAAAAAAAACCACATTTGATTAGGATGTATTCGGGTTATTTCATGACTCGACCGTGCGGTTTGGTTCAATTTGCGGGATTTATTTTATCAACTGAACCAAACCACAACATAAAAGAAAATCTAATTAAGCTTATGTCACCCGACACAATACTCATAGAAACTCAATGAAAACTTTCATAGAATGACATGTTTTTTCTCTTGTTAAGTTTCTTCTTTGATTTTTATTTCAAAATTGTATTTATGTGTTTTAATTTGATGTTACTTGCACTTTTGTAGATCTTTTATGTTAGAAATATATCTTAAATCATATAAACTCAATGAGAATCTTTATAGAATGATTAAATCTTAGTCTTTTGTATTTCTTACCGAAAAATGTTACTTTTTGGTCCAAGTTTTTAATTTGGCCTATGTTGATGTGAACATTGTGGAAGAAAATGAAATTGTAATGTTGGATGAAATTTAAAACATTGATGAAAATAAGTTGTTTTTAACTTTTTAACTTGATTGTAATGTTGGAAACAAAAGATTGTATTTACTCAAAAAAAATTGTGTTATCTCACAAAAAGACCGCAACAACCGAACCAACCCAAACCAATGTGGTTTGGTTTCAATTTTAAAAGTCAAACGAATCAAACCAAATCACATGCTTTTTTTTGTAGTTCGGTTGAATTTTAGTCTCAAAACCGCACCGCAAACACACTAATTATTGATAGAGAAAGGTTGACATGACATTTTCTAACACACATCAATATACTCTATTTTATCGATTAAAACTTCTATCAATCTCGTCAAATCATATAAGTCTATATAAATCTCGTAAACCCGTGTGAATTTTGGCGAATACGTTAAAAAATGTGTGTGAAAAGTGCATTGTTAATATTATTCTTATCACTATTAATAACGGTATCTCACATGTCAATTGGTAATTCTACTCTCGTGAGTCGTCTTCTGATTCTACGAAACATGGATTTTTATAATCCTTTAGGGTCAGTTTGGTTCAACGGAGGGGAGGGGAGGGGACGGGATGGGAGGGGAGGGGATGAGACGGGAGATATTTTAATTAAAAATGTGTTTGATTCACATGGGGAGGGGAGGGATTTTAAAATTAATTTACTATTTTACCCTTAAACTTAATTAAATATACGATGATATTTGTTTTTATATATAACAAATAAGAGTGATAGATAACATGAAAATAAAAGTTGTTACAACGGTAATATAACTTAATAATAATAAAAGTTGTTACAAGGATAAGATAATCTAATAATAAAAGTTGTTACAAGATATTATAACCTAATAATAATAATAAAAAGTTGTTACAAGGATAATATTGAGATTTTAAATTAATCTAAGGATAATTTTGGCAATGTAATAAAACTTTAAAGAGATCCCATCTCCTCTCCTCCCCTCCCCTTCCATTCCCTTCAAAAAATTGAACCAAACACATCAAATTAAAAATATTCCCTCCCCTCCCCTCCCATCCCTTTCCCTTCAAAACTCTCGAACCAAACGGACCCTTAAATAAATCTAAATGACCTGGAATGATTAACCTCCACAGTGAGTTACTAAAGACATGTTTTTCTTTTCTTTCAATTATATAATTGTATAGTGTAGAAGAAAATTCAATTCAAAAAACACTAATTTATGTACTACAAGTCAGAGATAAAAACATTAAAAATAAATAAATTTTGAGCAAATCCCAATGGGCTAAGCTGAAGTAAAGTGAAAAAAGTAAACAAAAGTACAAAACCTTTTGATGATGTACAGTACATAGTATGTATCTACTGGTCAAACCGAATGTTCCAAAAGTAAAACTGTCCCACGTTGTTTGTTTCTGTCATTCAACATGATCTTTATCTTCCACATCGTCATCCTCGTTGGTGTTCCTTCTTCTTCTTCTTCTTGTAGTACCACAAATGAAACCAACAAAAGCCCTAAAACGTGTTCCAAAGTTAAGCCACTGAAAACAACAAGCTGAATCTGCGCCGCCACAACAAGAAAAACACTTATTATTCCCAAAATCATGATCGGGTGGAGTGGACATAGGTTGAAGATAAGCCAAAGCAGCTTGTTTGAGAAGAGGGTTTTTAATTGGGATATTCTCATTCCAGCTTCCATTCAGTGAAGATTGCGGCAATGATATCATGTCCCTTAAACTCGTATACGACGTTGTTGGAACAATCATCTCTACCTCGGTGTTGCCTTCGTTTTCTTCTTTCATTGACGGAACGACAAGAATTTTGGGGAAATAATTCAACCTTTCTTTAACCTCAAATCCTTTTTTCTTATTGTCAAGTTATTGATGGTTTATCGAATCCTATTTTTTTTTTTGGCTTGCAGAGAAAGATCCAGAAATTAAACAAAAAAAAATAACAAACAGAAAGATCTAGAGTTTTATTTCTTTAAAAAATTGGAATGGAATGGAAAATATTTGTAACAAAAAAAATGAAGAATGGGATAGAGGCATAGAGGTTTGATTTTGATGGACCCAGTGAGTGGAGTGGTTTGTGTTTGTAGTAGAAATTTTAGAAGCTCTCACATGGGTGTTTGTTTTTTTTTCTTATTTTTTTTATTTATTTTTTGACAAAAATTCTTATCTTATTGTTGTTCTTTTAAATTTAATTAACTGTGTTTTTATCATTTATTGTTATATTCCTTAAAAAAATTCATTTATTGTTATTAATTAGCAGAGGCGGAGCCCTTCATGGGCTAGGGTGGGCCACGGCCCACCCGAGAAAATTAAAAAATTAACGATTATAGGTCTATTTTGCGATATTTTATACAATTTTACGTCGGTTTTAGCTTTCGGCAGATCCAAATTCTCGCAAAGTGATGCAGTGGCCCACCCAAAAAAATTAAAATAAATAAATTACAGGTCTATTTTGTGAGACTTTAAACAATTTTTCAAACGGTTTTAGTTTTCGACGGTTTCAAAAGTAACATACGTGATTTTTGTTATGTTTATACTTGACTGGTTAGCGGAAGCTTATAGATCTTCTAACTTGCTTGGGTTTCAAATCCCCCGTATATTGTCCTGTCAACTGATAATTCACTCATTTAACAGTTGTACTATAAAAAAAAGTTTCATAATTTATAGCAGTTGTAAAATATGTAATTCGATTTTTTTTAAAAGTATTCACCCTAGTTTTTTAGTCAAACTCCGTCATTACAACTTTGTGCTTAATGCTTATTGCAATTTTAATTTTGTGTTTATATATTATAGTTTATTATAGTGGCCCACCCGAGGTTTTTTTTCTGGCTCCGCCACTGTTAATTAGTATTATTATTAGCAATCTTCTTAGCTGTCTATTATTATGAAAAAAAGGGAGTAATTTCGACTATTTCTTAGCCGTCTATTAGACAAAATAGATAGAAATAGATAGATAGTGATAGAATACTCTTAAAAAAAAAAGATACGAGGGGTATGATTTTTTTTTTTTTTTTTGAGATTAGCTGTGGTGATTCTCTATGATATGATGATGCACCTAATATATTTAAGATAAATTTTACGGTACATTCAAAAATCTGAAATATTTTGGTACACTTAATCTGTAAATAAAGAGTTAAATGTTTTTTTAAAATTATTTTCTATCATATAAAATTATAATAAGTAAATATTATTTATGATAAATGTAAAAAATTTAGTATGATTGTTATAAACAATGATTTTTTTTGAAAGAGTATGATTGTTATAAACAACGATATTAAGAGTCTGTTTGGTAAGGCACAAAAACAAGCTTATGTATAGCTTATAGCTTATAAGCTTGTCTGACAAAAAAAGACCTGTTTGGTAACAGTCTTTTCGTCAGGAGCTTATAGCTTATTTCAGGAGCTTATAGCTTATTTTTCAGACGCTATTTCAAGTAGCGTTTGAGCTTATAGCTTATAGCTTATTGTTTTTTCTTCCTCTTTTACCCTTATTATTTTATTTAAAATCTTTTTTTTACCCTTTACAATTTATTAATATAACTGCATCATAAATACCAATGTCTCTTGTGCTAATAAATATCCACTTCTTTTTCAAAACAAAAAAATCACTTCCTTTCGTTGCTTTATACGACATACCTTCAGTTTTTTTTTTTACAAATCAATATACTTTTTTTTACATGCAAATCAATATATCTTCAGTTGTGTTTAGATTTGATGAAAATATACCTTTTGTTATTTTGAACCAAATAAAATTAATTTCTATATGTACAATATACTTTGTTGTTATTATTATTATTATTATTATTATTATTATTATTATTATTATTATTATTATTATTATTATTATTAATGTATGTTGTTCTTGTCTTCATAAAAAATTGAATGATATAAAAATGTCCTTTTATGTCATTTTACATCTATCAGCTAGTTGAACCGCTAATTTTACCAAACACTTCAATTAGCTTATCAGCCATAAGTCATCAGTCATCAGCTATAAGCTATCAGCTATCAGCCATCAGTCATCAGTCATAATATCAGCTATCATCTAGCTTATCAGCTATCCGCTATTTTTGCCAAACAGACCCTAAGTTACTTTTATGAAATGACATTTCCTAAAATATAAAAGTCAACAAATATCTTTTTATTTTATAAAAACAACAATGATAAGTAGACACAAAAAAACCAACACACACACACACCGTATGCTTATACGGTATTTTTCCTTTTTTATTTTTTTTCTTTCAGTCTTTACTGTCTTTTCTCACTCCATGTCCCTGCCCTGTTTGTTTCTCTCATCTCCACCACCACCGTTACACTCTCTCTGCCCTCTCAAATCTCCGGCCACCGCCCACCGGGGACCACCGTCTACCACTGTCGTTCTTTCTCCTGCAAGAGGAGTTCATGACAGATTGAGGTCAGATCTGGAAGGATGGTGGTAGTTATGGATGACAGAGACAGTGGGGAGAAAGACGTGTTCAGATCTGAAGGGGTTGAAGGTCGATGACGACGTAATGGTGTGGTGGCGAGGATGATGGTAGTGACGAGGACGGAGGGCGCAATGGCAAGGACGGACTGACGGCAGTGGTTGTGACTGACGAGGACGGTGGTGGTTAGGATAGAGGGTGCGGTGAGGACGGCGACGGTTGTGACTGACGAGGACAGTGGTGGTTAGAACAAAGGGTGTGGTGGTGAAAATTCAGGGTGATTGCAAGAGAAGAAAAGGGGGTCGGGAAGAGAAGAAGGAGAAAGGCATAGAAAAGGGGAAGAAGGGAGGGGAATTACCAAATTACCCTTCTAATTCGCAGCGAAATTACTGTTTTGCCCATGATTTTGTATTTGTGTCAAAGATTATGTGTCTACTTATCATTTCTCTTATAAAAATGATCCTTAATATATTGATTTGAGTCGTTCGAAAGAACCCAAATTTATTTTTTGGTGGAACAATTTTTCAACAAACTTTACTTACCTCCTGATCGAACTCTGATTCACTATGGCTCTTTTCCCCTATGAATCAAAGAATTAACACACAAAAAAGTATACCGATACACCTCAATTTATGATAAAATTACCCTTGAAGTAAAACTATATATTGAATTTCGACTGTACCTCGAAAAGATTATCTATACCTGTATATTACTGCTCTTTCTGTTGGCCAAAAATACCCTTATAACAAACTTGACTATAAGAATGTTAAATTGATGATGTCATTGAAAATGATAAAAATTTATATTATATTTGCTATAAAAAGAGCGGACAGATGACACAGAAGTATTTGATTATACGTTAGTGTTTCATAAAGAGAACATGAAAGAGAGGATAGACGACACCAAAGTATCTATCTAAACGCTAGTGTTTCATAAAGAGAATATGTGAGAAATTATATTTGTTAAAAGCATTATAATAATTATTTTGATATTATAATAATTTATTTTCCTATAAAAAATTATTTATTTATTTTAAAAAAGTAATCATTTAATTTATTAAAAAACAATATTTTTATATTTTTAATAATAATTTAATTTTTTGGTCAAAAAACAATCATTTAATTTTATTACAATATTGTTTTGGATTATATAAAAGTAAAAAAAATTAAAAAAATTAATTGTTAATATTTATATTATTTACATTAATATAAAATAAATTTTGAGGTCAATATTTTTTATTTAAATATATCAATTAGATGGATCAAATGAATGTGGATCATTGATTTTTATAGTAGTGGTTAATTGTGTATATGCAGAAGTCAAACACTGATTTTTTTAGTTTAAAGTGATCTCCCCCACTTTGTATGTTTCACGAGTTCTCCGGTAAATTGTTGAAAATGATGGTAAAAATTTCATACTAATAATATGGTACCCAAATGACACCTTTTTTTTTTTTTTACAACTAAAAAACATTAATTAAGTCTTTGAGATTGAGATGTTAGATATTAAATTTACGGATTTTCATATGCTTTAGAGTAGAGACTAAATTTACGGATTTTGAATACTTTTTAGAGATCATTTATTGTATTTATATCAATGTAGTCTACTGATTTAATTGGAAGTATTTAAAAAATGATCAATATTTTTCTCAACGAATCACGTTTAGGACAAAAATGATCTATCATGCCTTTACGAATAAGTTTCTTCATTGTTGGCAAACTAATTTTCAAAATATGTCAAGTCAAATGAACATATTTTCAAAGTTTTAACCAAACTTCAAAATGTGCTTGCTGTTTAGAAATTTGAGGCAATTCAAACTCTTCCCACAGACTTATAACATGATAAGCACTTTTAGCATATAAAATACCTTCTTGTGAGGGTCAAATAATTGTGTCCATTTGATTTGAATTTGAGATGGGTGTTTGTTGGGTTTGAGAGGCCTCAAAAGGTAGAAAAGTTGCATTGATCAACTTAATATGCCAAGTTCCATTATCATGTTAAACGAGTCGAGACACTTATGAGAGGTTGAAGTTATGAGGTTTGGAGACCAAGCCTTGTAACCTTGTTAGAGAGAGTGCGTTGTTAGCATATACTTTATAAATATCCTTATCTAAATTATAGTTTCAATATGTATATTATATTTTTTCTAGTTTAAATTTAAAATAAGATAATATGTAAAATAATTTGCGTGAGTTACCGGTTCCTATACAATGTGTATCTTAAAAATAATTTTTCCTGAAATAATTTTGCTTGCTATTGCCAAACCCTGCATAATTTGCGTGAGTTACAAGACACTGCGGTGAACTTTGTTTGTTCTGATCTTCTTTCACTTGAAAGCAGGAAAAACATGCAACTTACTTCTTCACATTGTGCCACGTCTTGTCTTACTTACTCACCACGTCACTACTATTACCATTTTTCTTCTTCTTCTTTTTCTTATAGGAAATTGAAATTAAAATGCACAGAATTTCTGAGAATCACAGAAAAAAAAATGTCAACCAACATGGAGTCCAACGTTGGTGAAAATGCTACACCAGAAGAACCTTCTTCAGTTCAAAAATTAGACAACTTGAAAAAAGTTTCAATCATACCTTTAATTTTCTTAATCTTTTATGAGGTATCAGGTGGACCATTTGGTGTGGAAGACACAGTAAGAGCAGCAGGTCCATTGTTGTCTCTTGTTGGTTTCTTAGTTTTTCCACTCATTTGGAGTGTTCCTGAAGCATTAATAACTGCTGAAATGGGTACAATGTTTCCTGAAAATGGTGGTTATGTTGTTTGGGTTTCATCTGCATTAGGCCCTTTTTGGGGTTTTCAACTTGGTTGGATGAAATGGCTTAGTGGTGTAATTGACAATGCTTTATATCCAGTTTTATTTTTAGATTATCTTAAATCAGCTATTCCAATTATTGGTAGTGGTTTTCCAAGGATAATTGCTGTTTTAGTTTTAACTTTGATTCTTACTTATATGAATTATAGAGGATTGACAATTGTGGGTTGGGCTGCAATTTTATTGGGAATTTTTTCATTGAGTCCTTTTGTTGTTATGGGGTTAATTTCAATTACTAGAATAAAACCAAAAAGGTGGAAGATGATGGATTTGAAGAGTGTTAAATGGGGTTTATATTTGAATACATTGTTTTGGAATTTGAATTATTGGGATTCAGTTAGTACTCTTGCAGGAGAAGTGAATAATCCTGGTAAAACTCTTCCAAAAGCACTTCTTTATGCAGTTGTTTTGGTTGTTTTGGGATATTTTTTACCTCTTTTGGTTGGAACTGGTGCTGTTGAAGTTAATAGAGAGTTATGGAGTGATGGTTACTTTTCAGAAGTTGGTAGAGTTATTGGAGGTGTTTGGTTAAGAACATGGGTTCAAGTTGCATCAGCTTTATCAAATATGGGAATGTTTGTAGCTGAGATGAGTAGTGACTCATTTCAGCTTTTGGGAATGGCTGAAAGAGGTATGCTTCCTGAATTCTTTGCTAAAAGGTCACGTTATGGAACACCTCTTATTGGTATTTTGTTCTCAGCTTCTGGTGTGGTTTTGCTTTCTTGGTTGAGTTTTCAAGAAATTGTTGCTGCTGAAAATTTCTTATACTGTTTTGGTATGCTTATGGAGTTTGTAGCATTTGTTAAGTTGAGGATGAAGTTTCCAAATCTATCTAGACCTTATAAAATACCTGTTGGGAAAATTGGAGCAGTGTTGATGTGTATACTTCCAACAGTACTAATATTTGTGGTTTTAGCTCTTGCTACTTTGAAGGTCTTTCTCATAAGTATCTCAGCTGTTATAATTGGACTTCTATTGCAGCCTTGTTTGAAATATATGGAGAAAAAAAGATGGTTTAGTTTCTATGTTAATCCTGATCTTCCAGATATTTATGCTGCCTAGAAAACTTGATGTATAATAAAAGCATTGCAAAAAGTGAATGCAAGCCTTTCATATACTATCCCTAATACGAATCTGGTTAGTTTGATTATTTTCAACACATATTCCACTGCTTAGCAATTTTCAAAGAGTGTCCACTAAACAGTGACTTCACTTGAGAACAGAACCTGGTTAAGAATCATATTAAATTAAATGTTTACTTCTTTTTATACAATAAATGTCTTAAGTTACTTAAAAAACAAGAATTAAATGTTCACTTAAAAAACATTTAAAACATTTTTACTTAAGAAAATAATTAAGTAGTATTATTAACATTGAACCTTCATGAAAGTACACTACATATTGTGGATGTCACTATCAGCTTTTTACAATAAGCAAATTGTGACTCCAAATCCAAAGGTTAATTTTCATCATGTCTTTTTTTTTTTTAGGGAAATTTTCACCATGTCTTCTTGTGTGTTTTCTCCTTTGTGTATATGTATCCATTTTCCGGCTTAGCATGTCTTTTTAGGCCTATGGTCTAAATAAAAAAAGGTCTTGTTAACGAGTGTCACGGTACACTCCTTAAGCATTCTAAATTAAGTAATTATTCTTTAAAAATGTTAAAGTTTTCAATTTTCAATGCACCTTAACTAATTTCCGGGGCACTAGTTAACATTTCCCATAAAAAATATATATTTTCTTTGACGAGAAAAGCTCAACTACTTTATTAAAATAAGAGTTTTAGTTGTAACTTGTATCAGCCACAGTTGAACTATTTTTGGATTTAGTACTTTTTATATTGTTTTTAATTAATCAAGAAAAGACATAAGCAACTAGGATTTGGGTTCTTACCTCTGAATGATAGGACCTATAAAGGTTTTGTTTTGTGACGTTTTCTTTTTTGATGATTAATTTTGTCTTTTTCTTTCCTAATTAATCATTACCATGTTCTTATGGAAAAGAAAATGATTCTAATCTGCATTCTCTAGGTGTTAACTAATCAATAAAACCAAGTTGCTAACCAAAGATGAATATATTAATGAGCAAGTTGTAGTTGATGAAAAATTCAACAACCTGTGATAAGGATTAGATCATTGAATATGTCAAAAATTCCACGTGGCAAACATCCAAAAGTAAGGATAAGGAACAATGAAATAAAGATACCATGTTCCATGTCTTCTTGTTATAATGTCGCAACACAAGAATTTCAAAGTTCTAATGCTTTCGGTAACAGTTTGGACATTCCAAAGCTTCTTGTTGCAAAGGAATCTCCGTCTTCTTACATTTTAAATTGAAACTCAAAATACACAAGTTCCTTCCTGATCCTCAAACAGAGAAGAAACAAATCAAAGAATATAATGAGCAGCCAGAAAATCACACAACCACCAAACCAAAAAACACTTTTAGAATTTTTTGGGGAAGAAAAGCCTCTTTTTTCAATACCATCTTCTCCTACTTCAGGAAATGAAGAAATTCTCTCTACTGTTTCTTACTGCACCTTTGTTTTCACCTTCACTGACCCTTCAGAATCCCCTGCACAAAGAGACTCCAAAAGACTTCAACTTTCAAGGCTCATTGCTATGTTGAAATCCTCCAAAAAACCAGTTCATGAGAAAGTTTTAGGACCTTTAGTATCAATGATCAAAGCCAATCTTTTCAGGCCACTTCCTCCACCTACAAATCCTTCAGCTATATCAGATTTTCTTGATGAAGAAGATCCTATTTCCATATTTTCACCTTTATGGTCACATCTACAAATAGTTTATGAAATCCTTCTTAGGCTTGTTAATAGCACAGACACCAAAATACTTAGAAATTATATGGATCATTCTTTCCTCCTTAATCTGTTATCGCTTTTCCAATCCGAAGATCCGAGGGAACGCGAAAGCTTGAAAAATGTATACCACAAGATATATTCTAAGTTCGTTTGCGACCGTTCTGCGATGAGGAAATCGATGACAGATGTTTTGTTGAACTATGTTTTTGAGACAGAAAAGCATTATGGTATTGCAGACTTGCTCGAGATATGGGGAACTATTGTTAATGGATTTACCGTGCCACTCAAGGAAGAACACAAGTTGTTTCTTATGAGAGTGTTGATTCCTTTACATAAGACTAAAGGGATGCAAGTTTATCATAGACAACTTGCTTATTGTATATCACAGTTTGTGCAGAAGGAGCCTATGCTTGGAGGTGTTGTTGTTAGAGGAATTTTGAGGTATTGGCCTGTCAGTAATTGTCAGAAAGAAATTTTGTTGATTGGGGAATTGGAAGATCTTGTGGAGAATTTGGACCCTGATCAATATCGTAAGTTGGCCTTGCCCATATGTACTCAGATTACAAAGTGCATCAACAGTTGGAATTCTCAGGTAAAAAAATCTCTTTTAGTTTCCAAAATGTATTCTCATGAAAATACAAGTTTAATTGATGTGTACTACGAGTCACTGTAAAAAAAAAAAATTACATGTGCATAAAATCACATCTCACTACATAGATAACTGTGGAGATATTTTATACATTAACATAGTAAAGTGGTATAATGATGAGATGTGATTGGATGCATATGTAAAATCATTTTACGCGTACCAATTAAATCCTGAAATCTATACAAACACTTTTATATTGTCTTCTACTCTTCTCTAGTGTATATTTTATCGGTGAAAATAGAAAATACAAGAAATAAATGAACTTTTAATTAGGAAACCATGGTTGGATTTGAAAACAGTGAATATTTTGTATGAATCATATAAATATGGTTTCAGGTAGCTGAGAGGGCACTATATGTGTGGAACAACGAGCAGTTCTACAAAATGGCAACAACAGGAACAGTAGAAGTACTTCCGGTGATAGTACAAGGTGTGGAGAAGAACCTGAAGTTGCATTGGAGCAAGAGTGTTAGGCAGCTAACAGAAAGTGTGAAGGTGGTGGTGGAAGATATTGATCCTGATTTATATGCAAAAGCTCAAATGGACATGAAAGCTAAAGAATCAGTGGCACATCAAGAAGATATGAATAGAAAAAAGAGATGGGAAAGAATTGAATTGGCAGCTTCTAAGAATCAATTTGTCAATCCACAACGATACATATGTGTTTCCCACTGAATATTAATAATTTAATGTATGCAACTTATATTTCCTGCCAATCCAACCTTCTTAATCATAAGAAATGTTTAGAAGCTCTCATAGATACTTACACAAGTATTTATAACTAAGCATAAATTCAAATAAATGATAATTAAGTTCTTCCAATGTTTAGAGTGACAATTATTGACACTTAACATACAGATTCTACTGCTATGAACTATTTTTATACGTGGTCTACTACTATAAATCGATGCTTAAAAACTCTGAAACTCAATTTAACAATTGAAGCAACTTTTAAAGCAGAATTTCATGGTCTTCCTTGCCTTCACATTTGAAACCACCACTTACATAAACTTTACTCTGAACATTGTTGAACACTTATCCTCGCGTTTAAATGCATATTTTCATACTAGAAAGAAATTTTTCTAAACACCGATCAAATTTGTTTTAATTAAGCATTCTCTTGAAGATGGAAGTCATCGATTATTTTAAAAGAAAATTCAACAAACTCAAAGAGAGAAAAGAGATGAAGCTTCTCCTATATTGATGATGAAAATCACAAACTATACAAGGCAAGCTATATATAGCTCTAGAAACCTCTAACTAACTTTGATTCTCTCTAACTAACTCCAAAGCTAGATGCTGACTCAGCATAACCAATTGTATAGGGTAAAGGGAAAGCTAGGCTACACTAATGTCCACCTATCTAAGGTGTTCCTGAATCTACACAAGCTTCACTCACTGATAACTTCATCTACAAGTAACTGTCTGTGATCATCATATGTTGCATCAATTGAACTGATTTGATGTTCAGAATCATTTAACAGCATCTCACAAGCCTAAGCATGGAAGAACACCACACCTCCACTTATTTCCCATCACCTACAGACCAGAAATTTTAGTTTTGTAAATCCTGCCACAACTTCACAATGTTCTTCCACAAGCTTGAATGATAAAGTTTAGCCACGGCGTAACAACTCCTATCATTCATCTTGTACTTACCACACATCACTTCACACCAAAATTCTTGTGAATCAGATTGAAGCTTCTAGCCCAACTTGAAGATGCACGCTTCATTCATGATGTCTAAACTTCTAAGATCAAGTCCCCCAAATGTTATAAGCCTAGTCACTATCTCCCAACCTAAAACGTGGTACTTCCTTTCCGTACCGATGAATTTCCTTTACATTCTTTGGATACCGTCTAGACACGACTTAGGAAGTGAAGTCGTCATCATAGGATATATGGGAGTAGCCTCAATTACACTCCGCCAATTAACTCGCCCTAAAAAAGAAATTTGATAAGGTTTCAAAGGCATAAGCTTTTTCTTTGACGCAACAAAGGCATAAGCCTAGAACTTAACTTGCTCAATTACATATTGGTAATCATTTCTCCTCGGAATTCTCCCAGCCATAGGCACTCCAAGATATCTTCCAAGAACATAGTTTCTTTAAATCCAGAATTTTGCATCAACCTATCACGTTTTCCTCTATCAACATTCTTTGAGAATATAATGCTAGTTTTTTCTTTCGCTGACTTGCTGTCCAGAAATTCTACAAAATTTCTCAAGAATGTTGTTAACACAATGCATGTTAGCTTCAAACGCTTCACCACATAACAACATATCATTAACTTACTTTGGCAAATAAGATGCATTTATAGTGAAATTCCTCCTTTTGTAACCAGACATTAAACTAAGTTTTTAATAAAAAATTTAAATAATATAAACTAAGTTTTAATAATTTTTTTAAATAATATTATAAAAAGATAAAACTTTAAATACAATAGTTCAAATGAAAGTTATAGGCTTTGTTTGGGAGTTTGGAGGGGAGGGGAAGGGAAGACTCTGGTGGGTTAGAAATATAGGAAATGGTAAATTCTTTCACATTTTATGAAAGAGTAATTTTTTAGAGAATAATAAATTAATGCTTATGATTAATATACTTTTAATTTTAAGAATAATATAACTACATAGATTAAATTTGAAGAATTCATGTAAACCCTTCAAAACCTTCCTCTAATACAATTTTTGAGTTTCCTAAATGAAGAGGATTTTGTATTATGAAAAAAATGAACCCCAAAGTCTTCTCCTCTCAACATCATCTATTTTTTCCACTTGCTTCTTCCTTTTTTTTCCAACTCCCCTCCCTTCCCCTCCAAACTCGCAAACAAAATCATAATTAAAATAAAAAAAATACTACATCAAAACTAAAATTTCCTTTTTAAATATATGTATATATACATTGAAAAGTCCTCTCAAAAAATATACATTGAAAGAGAGGAAAAAAAAGGTTTCCTATAACAATAGAGTTTTTTTTTTATCATGTGCAAACTTGCATGCATGATATAAGAAGTCAAAAACAGTAAATTTATTTTGAAATTGGTGCATTTTAAATTAAATACATAAATTTGTAATAATTAATTGTTATTTAAATAAAAATTATAATTTTTATGAACAGTATAAAAATTATCATTTTTAATTGGGTACAAATTTGACTACTTATAAATTTCCTCTAAAACAATATTAGGTAAACCTTCCTTAAAAAAAATTAGGTAAACCCATCACGATATCTTAATATATACAAATGGAAGAAACAGGTCTGCAAGCTAGCAAAAACCCTAATGCAGCCCTACCCAATTTTACTGTTTTGCCCCTTCATGGGCGCCAATGTGCCTTGACTACTGCCACCAAAATTGGCCAATTAGAGACCAGCAAATGATACACGCAAGAAATCTTCTGCATCGTATCTGCTTCTGAAATTGGCCAACACGCAAGCAAATGTATTACCTGCTTCTTTTCTTCCTCTTCTCTCCCCCTTTCTCTCACATACGGCTGCTTCTTCTTCCTCTTCTCTCAATCCATTTTAAATTTTCTCTTCACAAACCCAAACTCTCTCTCCCCCTCTCTCTCCCATACGGTTTCAATTTCCAATTTCAACTCACAAACAAAATCATCACAATTTGTTTTCCATTTTATTATGAATCAATTCTTATGCAGTTTTAGGGTTTCAATCTCTTCTAATTTTAGTTCCGATTCTGTGCGAAATTGGTGAATCCTTTGCTTTTTTTATTGAATCCGATTGTGCAGGTTGTAAGATTCAATGAATGGATTGGCTGGTGGCGAAAGTGAGCGGCTTCGAATATGTAAGTGTTCATAATTTCATTTGTTCACTTTTCGGTATTAATTAATCTATTCTCAGATTTCCTTGAAAAAAATCTTATTTTATGGATAATGGTTTGGTTGAGTTTGAGTTCATATGTTGAAGGTGATGGAGAGTGATACTTTGATGAGAAGGTGATGCTTTGATAGGGTTCTTTCCCCTTCAGGTACTTTAAATTCTACTATTTCCTTTTTGTTGTTCTGATCTCACTTTTTTAGTGTTTTCTCTCATTTTGTTGTGTCTATTCATGTCTCTATCTTTTTGAACAATTCATGATTGCACAAAATGATCCTACTTTCAAGATTACTAAGCATAAATATAAACTAAACTTTATGGGAGGAACTATTGTTTTCAAATTCACCTCTGATCTTCAGACTCTGTTCTTCAGACACTGAGGTTCAGAGTCTAAGGTTCAGAGTCTGAAGGTTCAGAGTCTGAAGGTTCAGAGTCTGAGGTTCTGAGTCTGAAGGTTCAGAGTGCCATTTTTGTCTCTCAGCTCAAATTATAAGCTTAGTGTTAGAAACTTATTAGTTGCTGGAATTCTCTGTGCCATTTTTGTTAGTCTCTGTTTGTATTACCTCCTAAGGTTTGAATCTAAAAGCTATGCCTAAATGTCTTTGGATTGTTTTGTTAAAAAAAATAACGTGGTTTGATTGTCTATGGATGCGACACTAGAAGATTTATAGTAAGTCTTAATCTATACATTACTCAATGCAGAATAATTGTTGATAATTATGTGCTAACTTTTTATTTGATTAATTTACACTTCGTAGGGGGAATAAAATTCATTGCACATTATCGGATGACAATGCCGTGAAAATGAAACAGTTTTTGGTTAATCATGATTCATTGCTTCCTTTGATTGTTCTGCAAAACTTCAGGTAAAGTTCCTTAATCTTTAGTCTTTAAACTTTTATGTCAACTATAGTGGTTTTCTATAAAATTCATCATATATTGATTTCAACCTCTGAAGTATCATGAATTCGAGATATGTGACTATTTTCGGTAGCGAAATTGAGATTCACGTTTCTACTACTTTGTCCGTTATTTCTTATATTTCTTTCTTTATTTCCTCTATATTTCATGCTTATGATTATTTATCAAGATATTTTTGTTGAATAATCTATATGGTTGTTTACTCATTAATTGCATTATTTTATGAAGGTAGTGTGTCATCTGAGAACGAGAAGAACCTGTAATAGACTGAACTTGCACCGTGGCTTCCAGGGACAAGGAAATTTGAGGAAGAAAAGGCACTATATGGTGGTATGCTCTACGTGGATAATGCCTCCCAATTTCATATTATTTCAACTTACAACATTCTCTCATTACCATAAAAGAAATTGGGTAGTTTAAGAAGAAAACTATTATGTAATTGTAGTTGACATTAGTTATTGGTTGAGAACCATATCAAGACTTGCTTTAATCCAGTTGTATCAATTTTTTATATTTGAATTAATACCATTAGTTTATTTGCGACATTATACATCCTTTGTTATTGAGACAGATTTGAGGGAACTATTTTCATGATTTTACTTTATACAGGTACAAATTGGAGTTAATTATTCTCATACTTCTAAATTCCAATATCCAGAGACTACTTTGTCCGTTATTTCTTATATTTCTTTCTTTATTTCCTCTATATTTCATGCTTATGATTATTTATCAAGATATTTTTGTTGAACAATCTATATGGTTGTTTACGCATCTGAGAACGAATAGAACTTGAAATATATTGAGCTTGGATCGTGGCTTCCAGGGACAAGGAAATTTGAGGAAGAAAAGGCACTATATGTTGGTCTGCTCTACGTGGATAATGCCTCCCAATTTCATATTATTTCAAGTTACAACATTCTCTCATTACCATAAAAGAAATTGTATAGTTTAAGAAGAAAACTCTTATGTAATTGTAGTTGACACTAGTTATTGGTTGAGAACCATATCAAGACTTGTTTTAATCCAGTTGTATCAATTTTTTATATTTGAATTAATACCATTAGTTTATTTGCGACATTATACATCCTTTGTTATTGAGACAGATTTGAGGGAACTATTTTCATGATTTTACTTTATACAGATACAAATTGGAGTTAATTATTCTCATACTTCTAAATTCCAATATCCAGAAACTTAACAAAAATAAAATTGATTAGTCTACAAGTAAACAAGTACTCCAGACTCCCAGCTTAAGAACCAACATCCAGAAACTTAACAAAAATAAAATAGATTAGTCTACAAGTAAACAAGTACTTCATACTGCCAGTTTTCAAACACTGTTCATCAGACTCTAATCTTCAGACTCTGATCTTCAGACTCTGTTCTTCAGACACTGAGGTTCGGAGTCTGAAGGTTCAGAGTCTGAGGTTCAGAGTCTGAAGGTTCAGAGTCTGAGGTTCAGAGTCTGAAGGTTCAGAGTCTGAGGTTCTGAGTCTGAAGATTCAGAGTCTGAAGGTTCAGAGTTTGAGGTTCTGAGTCTGAGGTTCTGAGTTTGAGGTTCTGAGTCTGAAGGTTCAGAGTCTGAGGTTCTGAGTCTGAAGGTTCATAGTGCCATTTTGTTCTCTCAGCTCAAATTATAAGCTTAGTGTTAGAAACTTATTAGTTGCTGGAATTCTCTGTGCCATTTTTGTTAGTAACTCTGTTTGTATTACCTCCTAAGGTTTGAATCTAAAAGCTATTCCTAAATGTCTTTGGATTGTTTTGTTAAAAAAAAATAACGTGGTTTTATTGTCCATGTTTTAATATTCTAACAGGACTTCTGAAATTTGAATTGTTTTAATACTAAAACTAATCCAGATAACTTTGGTGGATATTTACGGATAAATGATAGAATCTGAACCTCTCTGTGTATTGCCCTCATTTTCTTATATAACAGGATTGAGATTGATGCGACAACAGTTGGTTAGTTATTGAATGCATCATTATTGCAGTTATGCTGATTATGAATGGTAAGTTTCTCTAAATCGATTCATTTACCCTCTGTTTGGATTTCAACTCAATTTATTTACTTGCATGATAGCTTATGAAAACAACTTATAGCTTATAGGACATCAATTTGAGTTTATATTGAAATAACTTATACATAAGCGCTTAATTAAGTTGTTTATCGAAACAACCACTTAATTTTTTTTTGCACTGTACATTGGCAAACCAAGCTTATTTTTTTTTAAATTCTTTGTGCAGTAACAATGCAATGAGTTTTTTTTGCTAAGATTGAAGGGCAGCAACCGGAATTCAAAAATCCACGTTCACTTGGAGTGGTATAATCAGTGATTGTTTCCTTCTTATTAATTACTGATTTTGGAATTAGATTTTGTTTAAGCCACCTTAATACTAAGTTAGTGATTTTGAACAATTTAAAACTATTAAATTAAGTTAATATACTATGGTATGGTACTGAATTGGACATCATCCTTGAACAAGTTGCAACCTATGTTTTTAGGCAATTATGCCTATTATGGTTTGGTGGCGTGTTTGGTCATTTGTGCAAGCCAATTAACACGGTGTCAGATGCCTGGCTATTCTTTGATTGGGTTGGAGTTATCAATTCAGGTGTCTTGCTCAGTAGGTGATATCTTTTATTGTCCTATACAAGACATTTTTTCCCCTGCTATATTTATTTAAAATTTATTGAAAGTCTATGTGCTTTTGTTTATTTCTTATTGAGGGAGAAAGAATTGCATGGTTATTGAGTCAGATTTAGAAGGGTGTGTAATAATCATTGTCATTTATATCTTCCAAAGGCATGCTGCAAGTAAAAATATCCATTGGGGGTTTAAGCCTGTCCTACCCTGCCAGTCCTGCAACCATCCATTATGCTGGTTCCATAAAGCAGTTTGGATAACTGGCAAAATCTAACACAATACAAATTCTAACTGGCAAAATACAGGTTTGCCCAATCTATCACGTTTCCTCTCAAAAATTTGACATTCAATCTATTGGTAGTATGTTCCTATCTGAACCTACTTAAACCTATGAGTCTTTTGAAAGTAGGTCGTCCTACATTAACCCCTGGTGTTAGGTTGCTTAGACACAGAGATGTAATCATGTCTTTGGATATGTTTTTGGGAGTTTACTGACCATATAATTTGATTGCCGGCCTCAATTTGCTCAGGTTCATCCACTCCACCTGTTTGGTCCTTTGAGAAAAGTAGTAATTAGTGCTCTTACATACTATAATGTGTAATCATACTCTGAATATATACACACTATCAGGCATCATTTATTTATGGTGGTATCTTATGGCAAATTCATCAACTAATATCTTATGGCAATCTTATCACTTAGCCTGCACTCCACTTGCTAAGCTATATGTCTGCTCACTATATCATTTTTCAGAATTTCAGACTAGGATATAGATGAAATCAAATTGAATGCATGTTGTATCTTTGGGCAGAAGTCTCTGTGTCATTGGTATGGTCTTTTCGCTTGACTAGCAACCTATAGTGTGCTTTCGTTCTCTTACATTAAGTGAAATTCGTGTGAAATTTTGTCATTTGCTTCTATTCTGATTTGATTTCAATGTTACAATGTGTTCATTATAAAAACCTTAACCTATTTTATCCATGATATTATTTTCATAAGTTCCTTCATGAATTTTAAAAGTAACAGAATGATTGAACAATTGTCTTAAAATTCATATTTAATGTTTGCACATTGTTGAATTGAAATTCAAACTGATTGAAACTTATAATTTTGTAACTGTAAAAATTGTCAACTGTCAAGGGCAGGTTTAACAGGCTATGTTTGACAGAGTATATAAGTAAATTTTTTGAAATGTCGGCCAATTTCAAACAGGTGCACCATCAGGTTCTGAGGCTTCAGAAGCACCATCAGGATCTGAGGCTTCAGAAGCACCATCAGGTCCTGAGGCTTCAGAAGCACCATCAGGTTCTGAGGCTTCAGAAGCACCATCAGGTTTTGAGGCTTCAGAAGCACCATCAGTTTCAGAAGGTTCAGAGTCTGAGGTTCTGAGTCTCAAGGTTCTGAGTCTGAAGGTTCACAGTTTGAGGTTCTGAGTCTGAAGGTTCTGAGTCTGAGGTTCTGAGTTTGAGGTTCATAGTCTGAGGTTCTTAACAATTGTTACATTTGAAGCCTATCTTTAATTTAAATATGTAAAGATAATTCACAATTTTTTAGGTCCAAATATTGTAATCTGACAACTTTGTCTGCATTGTACTCCTGTGTTAGAGTATGGCTAGATTGTGTAACTCCTGTACAATTTCTAATATCTTTGTTAACATTTCATGGTTTTTTGTATTTCACATCGTTTTTATTTAATGTCTTTCATTTAAGTCTTGCCTCTATATGTATCTCATCATGAACCCGAGCGAAGCGCGGGTCGGCCATCTAGTTAGGTACAAATTTCCTCTAAACAATATATTGGGTACAGATTAGGTGTGAAAATATTTTCACCGTAACCTAAGTAAAATTACAAAAAAGGTAGTAGTGTCGATCTATCTCATTCAGAACCCTAACATGAACAAGCCAAGGCAAGGAGAAACCCTAACAGCAGACATGAAGTTGCAGCTATTGACATCATCTCCTCCTTTTCTTCCCTTCGATCTCGTCACAGAAATCCTATGCCGGCTCCCTGTGAAACACCTCCTTCAACTCTGTTGCGTCTGCAAGTCATGGAATTCTCTTATCTCTCATGATTTCAATTTCGCCAAGAAGCAACTTCGCTTGTCAACCTCCAACAACCATCGCCTACACCTCAATCTAACCTCGAGAGTCACTTCTATTTGATTCCTCAATCTCCTCTATTTTCAGCTCTGCCTCCACAACTCTCCAATCTCCTCCATTTACTTGGCGTCGAGACTATGATCTCGAGGTTTCCATTTGTGATGGCATCCTCTGTGTTGGGATCAATGGATGTTTGCCTTTTCTGTATAACCCTTCTGTTAGAAAAATATAGTATAGGAGCTGGTGGTGGAGTGGTTAGTAACATTGCACAAGAGGACACACGTTAGGAATTAGTTCATTGTAGGAGGAGAGAATATGATTTGGTGAAGTCATCAATATTATTGACATTGCATCTCAAAGGCTTTAATACAATTGCAGCCATATAAGTCTATTTATAGGTGCTTGAAGATGTTTCTAGAACTAGAATAATCTAGACCTTTGTTTGCCTTTTCTACATTAGATTATTATAGATGTTTCTAGGTTACAACTTAATCTAGACATTAATAGAACAATCTAGAAACATGTAGCAACTTTAAGCTATTCTAGTTTTCTTTAATAGAAATTGTAAAAAAATTGGAATATTCTAGAAATATGTATCAATTTCAACACCTTCCATTCAACAATCCAAGACATTGCCTCCTTTCAAAACTACTACAGAGCATATAGCTATTAAAACTTTATATGCCTTAGTGTATCATGGTTTTACTAATACTTATTAGATTATTTCTCTTACTTTCTATCATAACAACAAAAGCCAAGTTAATGTTCATACTTTGGGTACCGATTATTGGAGAAAGATCGAGGACTTCCCATGTCATTCCCTCGCTTGTGATGAACCAGGAATATTTGTGAGTGACACGGTTAACTGGTTGGTATATGATACTTGTAGTTCTTCACTGGTCATTGTTTCTCTTGATTTGGAGAAGGAATCATATCAAAAGTTTTTGCTGCGGTTAGGTACTTCCGTTACCTTTGGAGCAGCATTGAGGGGTTGTTTGTGCATTGTTTCTCATAGTGACAAGTTTTCAGAAGTTTGGATAATGAAGGAATAATACATTTAAGATTCCTACAATTCAAAACATCAACCATGGTGAAATGGCACAACTAGAAGTTTATCACCTTTTTTTTTAGTATTTTTATTAGGATGTAGATGTTGTGTTATTTGACCTGCCCTAGAGACTCAACTGCAGCCTATAGATTCGTCTTTTTCTTTGATGAAATGATCTTGTTATTTATTTTATGTTGGTTCTCGTTATTGTTAATTTATGGTCTATGGAATATGTGGCTTGAGAAGTTTCTGTGTTAATCTATTTGTTAGTTAGAGTTGTTGGTTTTGTCATCAAGCATTACATTTTATACAGTTAATAACAAGCATTAGATTTTATATAGTTAACAATCATTGAATCTTCCTCCATAGATTATAAATTTCTCTTATTATTTACTCTACTATAACTTCAATTTTTTTTTTTCTATATCATTAGTTGGATTCTGAATTCAGCTGTAGTGTTTGATTCCCAATTACAGTTGCTATGCAACCATTGGCCTCAAACAAAGCTTAAAATTCATCATCGGATAGAGATGGAGTGTTTAAAGGTGAATGTGACAAAAAATGAGGTCTTGCAGTTATTTATTATAGGTACTGAGGTAGTTTTGTCTATTAATAGTCTCACATTACAACTCTTATTAGTTTGTCTCATTACATGTGATGTGTGACTTGCTTTACATAAATAACAGTAATAGTATAGTAACATAGAAAAAAAACCAAAAATTAAATCAGTTAGAATCCTGAAGAATGGCATCCCAGTAGCTCCAATATCATCAGATTATCCTCAAGAAGCTGCCATCGGCCATACGATCTCGTAGCAGCACTATGCAAAAGTCGGAGATCCTCTTAGTCATTTTAGTTACGCTATTGTAGCACTACATGAATGTCTTCAGTCTGAAATTCAGGTACTAAATCAACTATTTTGGAAACAATTAAACTAAAAAAAGAGTAATGTTTATATGAGGCCTAAAATAAACTGTCCTTGACTCCTTGCAACAAGAAAAGGGACTAAATGTGTTTCTGCTAATTATTGATTTAACTTTCAGCCCCAAAAGTGCAAATAAAAAGCTATCATTCCCTCATAATCTTTAATATATAACTTAGAAATATCTTCGACGTTCGTGGTAAATAGTGGCTGAGAATGCAATGAGAGTTCTGGAACCACAGAACAGAATAGCAGATCTTAATTGAGTTTCATGATACAAGCTTATATCTGTGATTTTTTTTTTTACAGATTAAAACAACTTACCACTATATCTAGTTATTATACAACTCATTTATTTTTCAAAAATTGCTTCAACTCTCTTCTATAAGGGTCATCATTGAGCTCCAAGATTATCTGTCAATCTTTTATGTTATTGATAGCACGTGGATCATTATTATTTAAATTAAAAATCATCGAGTAAGATCTAGGCAGGATCTGGATCATATTGATCAAGGTCTTTTGTGTAGAAATTAAACATGAAATGTAATAGTTTACATTATTAAATTGGCTAGTTTCTTCACAATTATTGGAATAAGCTCTAGTATAAAATATAACTCTGTTATTTGATGCTTCGATATATGCATTTCACTTAAATAATTATTAAACATATGATTCATGAAGAAACCAAGGTCAATCTACGATCTATACAAAGATTCTTGCATCAAAATTGCACATGTACCAAAAAATACTTAGGATAATGACGATTAACATAAGAAAAAAAACATCAATTTTCCCTTGAAACACTCTAATAATCTCGATGAAGCTTTACAAGACCTTGACAATGCATTGCAACCACAACTTTTACTAGGCTTAAGAAACGGTCAAAGTCGAATCCCCATAACCCGCAAAACTCCCAGAACTCCCAACTATTTCAAGCTTGATGAAGACGCTAGAGTCTATTATCGATTATTAAAAGTCATTATTGTTCTCCGGTTGGAAGTAAATCGAAGAGAATTCCCGAGAACATACAGTATTACAAGAACACAAAAAGGTTTTGAGGCCACATATGAGTAAGACTTTTTGTATGATCACTTGCCTTGAGTACCTTTTGCAGCTTTCACTTTTTTGCTTGTGGAGATGGTAGTAAAACTAGATTATGCACTTGATTAAATTGAAGAATTAGGAAAAAATGTCTCGCTTTAGAGAGTTCAGAGACGACGATGATTAGATTGTTGTAACTTTGGAGAGTCCAAAAATGAATACAGATGAGAATGACTTGCCTTCTCATGGAGCAGAGCAGGTCTATCATCACATTTGCAGAGTTATACCTATAAGCATGTCATATTCATATGTGTATTTAAAGGAACTTAACAAGCTAGGTATACTTCATTATCCCTAAAGTGCAAAGTGAGCTTCTTTGATTTGTTAAGTATATATAGCTTGCTCTGAAGCTCAAGCTCACTGGCCTTTGGCCCAATCTCAAATCCTGGTCAGTGATTCCACTTGGTAAAGGTGTTTTTGAGTTCAAATTTAGCTCAATTGAAGATATGAGAAAAGTGTGGTGCATTAGTGTTATGAATCTGAAACCTGGGATACTTCGATTTTATTGCTGGACAAAGGATTTTTCTCCTTTTAATCAGGTTCAAACTCATGCCCAAATTTGAGTTCGATTGATGAACCTTCCTCAAGAGTATTGGATTAATCGCACATTGTTCGAAATTGCTTCGAGTATTGGGATTTGGGACTCCACTGATAGATGATGTTACTCAGTCCAGATTGTTTGTGTCTGTATGCGCATGTTCTTGTGGATGTTGATGTCTCTAAGAAGCTATACAATACAATTTTGGAGGAAAGAGAGGGCCACACCTTCCCTGTGGAGGTGATTTATGAGAAGCAGCAGTTATATTGCTCACATTGCAAGGTTATGAGGCATACTCTCCAACAATGTAGGAAGTTAGAGGTTAATTATGTGCACGTACCTTTATAGAACACCAACAAAACAATCACTAGCCATCCTGTTTCAAAACAACAACCCCAGCAGCCGAATCTGCAAGCACAAAATTCTGAGAATCGAACAGAAGGGATATCAGTTCAGGTTACCAAGTCTCAGCACACAATTGCCAATTTACATAAGAGCAAGGATCTAGAGTTGGAAGCTGAATTAGATGAAATGCTGAACTCATTTAATTTACCCAACACTGAAGCTAGCCCAAGCAATAATACTACTGCAGTACCTCAGCAGACTACTCAAAAAACAAACACAGAGGAGCATCAAATTGACACTAGTAACTCTTTTGAGGCTCTGTCTGATGATGTTTCAGGTAATGGGGAGGTCTTGGTAGAAGATAGAGACAACAGAATTCTCTCATCTGATTTAAACTTATCAATCAATGGATAACACTCTGTCGTTCCAGTGGTGCCTACTTGTTCAGCTCTGTCTAATAATGTTGTTCAAGGCCAGCTGAGTGAAGGGCCCTATGACAACACTATTCAGATAACTGAGAAGCATGATGATATAACTACAGCACCTCAGAGGCACAATGGCATCTCTCTTAACAATTCCTTTGCCTTGCTTGAGGGTGATGTTTATGATGATTCTGCTGTACTTATTCATAGGGAGACTGTTGTTGATGGTGATGACTGTGAGGCTACCTCTAGCAAGTAGTTGAAGCCTAAGGAGTTTGGGAGGCTGTATTGCCCCCTTCATGTTCATGTTACGTCTTTGGGGGTAAAGCTAGGGAGCAGCCTTTACCTTGTCCCAATCTCACAAACAACATAGTTTTGGATTCTTTAGGTCACTCTGAGGTTGTGGACGTGTTAAGCAGGTGGAATCTATGAGTGTTGTTCCTAAGGGACATGATATCTGTTCTATAACTTTTGTTGTGCCTTTAACTAGCTCTCCCCTTTATATGACTGCTGATAAAAGACTCGTTAGCAGTTTTGTTGATGCTCCTCCTTGCATTCCAAATGAGGTTATCAAAAAGAGTGAAGCTATCCTCAAAAATCTTTGGGATGACTTAGTGGTTGATCCACCTGAGACAGGTTTAGAGGGTGGGACTGTTGGTTCAAATACTCCTCAAGTATCCTCGAGCGCTTCTTCCAAGAAACAGAAGAAGCATGTGAATAAAGTGAAGCCTGCTAGCTTCAACTCAACATGAATGATAACCCGTGCCCAAAAAGGTACCTCCAAAGTTGTCTAACCATGATTGGCTTGAGAGTGACTCCTTGCTGGTGGTTAGAGCATTCAACTGCAATACTACGATGTCTTGGCAGCTACAGAATAGTTGGTTCAGTTGCAAAAGAATAACTAGGAATATAAATACTTTTTGTTCACACTTTCATAGATAGGGTAATCTTGTAGCAGATGTTATGGCCAAGAATGGTCAAAATCTGCCTAGCTTTACTATACAATGGTGGATTAAGACACTTCTTTTCTTAGAACATTTCCTTTTTATTTCCAACGACATACCAGATCGATGTCATACTTGATGATCCATCTATTTATATGTAGGATTTTTATGTGTTATTGTGTTCGTCTTTTATGTCCAATGTCATATGGTCATTGTCCTACCAAAATGAAAACAAGGAAAAATCCTAAAAAAAATCATTTTTAGTCCTTGTTATGTTTTTCATATGCATTTTAGTTCCTGTCAAATTTTCCCCAACATTTTTGGTCTCAAAAATGATAAAAGGAAATGTTACAATGACTAAAAAGTGCGAATTTTTTGTAAGGATTAAAAACAATATTTTAGATATTTGTAAGGATTGTTTACTTAATTAACACAAACACAAGATATAAAAGAAATTGATAAAAGATGTTTTTCTTAATAGCAAAATAGGTAGTGTATTATATTGAAAATAAGAAAGCTAAGTTGAATAGGTATTAAACGCAGAGTATTAAAATTTCCAAATTTTGGCGTGAAATCCACCTCTTGTTCTCTCTCCTCCGATTGCCGTCGCCGTCTCCGTGGCCGTGAGTGCCTCACTCTCTCAACTGCGCAGGTCAGTATGATTGAATAACACAAACTCTGATTCGCATTTATCTGATGGATCTTTCGTTGCAGATTTCAAATGACAAGAAGTAGGCGATTTATTCAACTCTTGTACATCTATTTGTTATTTCGAAATTGTTTGCTTGCTCATTCAGTATCTGCTTCTGCTTCTGGTCAGGTTGTTTTTATTGCTAGTCCTTGCCTTGTGTGTGTTGATGTTCGTTCAACATACCAAATGATACATTATCTACTTATTCTGCATATCATAGTTTCATATTCTCATCAATAAATAAGCTTTTTTTCTGTCAACAAAATCAAATTTCATCTTTAAAATTTGCATGCAGTTGGTTGATCCACTTTAATTTGACCTTTATAAAGTTTAAACTTATTGAATAATATCTTCATTTTCATTTCAGGTGGTTGATTCCCCGAAAACTAGCTCTAATAGCATAAATGATCTGAAGCAATATCTGATGCAGTCTTATTATGACAGATATACAAGCTTACATGATTCAGATTTTGATAATTTCATGTCAGAACAAGTCACTTCTGGTCTCTGTGAAGTGCTTCCGGAAAACCATAATTCCATGTTAAAATTCTCAGTTTTAAGACGCGATCTTCTTGGTCAAGGTTCTCATCGCCGTGTGTCTACCTTAATCAAATTACAAACTCAACAGTTGAAGTCTTTGTCTCATCTTTTAAGCTACTCGTGTGAATTCATATTTATTGAAAGACTGCCTTATGGAGTTTTTGCTGATCCTTTTGAATTACAACATCTTGCTCAACGTGGAGGTAAATACTCTTCACCTTCTTTTTAGATTTAAACAAAACAAAAGTGGGAAAGAAGTTTCATATTTTTACTTCAAAAAACATCTCCATATTTCTTCCAATCAATAACACATTTTGTTGCAGTGTTCAATCATATAGCTGTCTTTGGTGATACAAATCTGGAGCTGCCTTCGTTCTTATCCAATCGTTCTGCTGTTGAAATCCACCTAGATGTTGATCCAAATACATTGCTACAGCCAACTGATATCAGCGTAGAGTTTCCTTTGCACGCACGATATCAAGTAAGGCTGTTATAATGTCATTTTTTGCTAAGCTTGCCCTTTACATTTTTTGAATCTAATGTTCTGCAGAGGAAGAAGATTTATATCTTTTGAAGGCACTATCATCTACGAACGAATCACTGTTTAGTCCCTAAAGTTGTAACAATTAGACAATTTGGTCTATGAAACCAACAAACATTATAAGTGACTTGTGAAATTTAAAATCTTCCTTAACATTAGTCCTTCTAGGTCGGTTAGTTTAATTTCTAAAATTGCCTCGAATAGACTTGTATGGTTGAAGATTTTTCATTTTAGAGACCATTTTGAAATTTGTTACTTTCAGAGACCAATTTTCATGGCACTTATAATTTCAGGGACTAATTGCTTCATCTAGAGACCATGATATGATTCTCTACAACTTGCACTGCTTAAGGCCCGTCTGTTTAAGATTCTTATAAAATTATTTTTGATGTTTTAGTTATGTTCGTGTCTAAGCTTTTTTTCTTCAAATCATTTTGATATAAATAATTTATAGATTATTTTTAGAAACTTTTAAGAAAAGTATCTTATTTTGTGTTCATTTTAAACATAAAAGAGATTTGTATTTCTGCATTCTATTTAAAATGATTTTCTTCTAAAGTTAATCCTAATAACTTTTCATTTACAACATAAAAATTATTTTTTAACAATTTTTTTTTTAATAAAAGCATAAACACAAACACAAACATTCAAAATGATTTTTTAAGAACTTTAAACAAACGGGCCCTAAATTGCATTGATAATTCATTAGTGCTCTATGTTGTAATTATATACTAGGAAGAATAATAAAGTTTGTCCCTTTGCAAGAATAATAAAGCTGTCCTAAGCAAATACTATACTAGTACTGCTATAAGTTGTCCCTTACCAGGTACACTACTGTATTACTTCACTCCCTTATTTTTCACTCTTCTTTTGCAGCCTCTGAATGAAAGTGGCTACTCAATAGTTGAATTTGGTGCACCAGATATGTTACTGCGCTGCAACACAAAGGAAAAGGTGAAAAACAGCAATTGTTTGTTCAAATTGAAAAATGATGATGCCAATATGTATGATGCTGGTCTTGTTTGGAGAATACCATCTGGAAAAAAGGCGCATTCTGAACTTGTCTCTGCCGTTACATTTCTTATAGCCTTCTTATCGACTCTCGTAATTATGGTAACATCATTGCATTGTTTTAATAGAGTGAGCAAAGATTTGAAACAATCCTAAAGGTTTTTATTAATGCAACTTTTGCTTTGTTGGTTCTACACACTCCGTATTTGTTCTATTTATTTAAGGATATAAAAGACAAATGAAAGAATTATTGCAACAATTTATTTAATGCAGGATATAATAGATCTTACTGGACCCTAACATGCTGGACTTTAGAGAAGAGAATCAAAATTAAAACTTCTATTGTCAGATTCAAGAACATGAGGTAAAAGAAGCGTTAAAAATTATGGCTAATGACAAGGCATTAGATGGTTCGCCAAACATTTTAACGAAAGAATGAAGCCAAAACAAATGTCAGACAAGGGGTATACAAAATCGCACAAACTATAGTACTCCCTCTTGTCCTATTTATAAGAAACAATTGACTTTTTAGATTTATTGAATAATTGATGTATCCGGTCAAGAATCTGACCCATTGCCTTTTACGAAACGTCATTTCAGGTGGAAAACTGCTCTTTTCCGATTCAATTTTGCTCATTCCCACCTCAAACTCCCTAAAATAACCCCAACGTGAGTTAACTCACGCTCACGCTGGATATCCGCGTGAGTTAACGCATGCCGAACCTTAACATGAGTTAACTCCCGTTGGGTTGCATTCAAATACCCACGTTTTAATTCTGAAGGGCCTTCAAAGTAAATACTGTTAGAATAAGAACTCTAAGTCAGTTTGATATAGAGACTCAAGTAGTGTTTAGTCATTAGTTAGGTTTGGTTATTGTAAGTTGTTAACAGTTGTCACTTAGTGACACATGTCCCTTACATTTACCTTCTATAAATATGTGTAAGTAACCTTGAGAATCATCATGGAAATATTCACAATTCTGAATTCATCCTTTCCCTCTCTTTCTCTCTCCTATAACAAACTTTCTCTCCCCTCTAACTAACTTTCCTTCGAGCTTTTCTATGTTCATCAATGGTGTTTTGCACTTCTATCATGGTATCTAGAGCTTCTTTTTGATCCAATGCCTTCGCCATGGCTACACCTCTTCCTACTGCATCTACTGCGTCAGAAGCACAACGCATTACCGCTGCAGCTTCGAAAACCTTCAAACAAACAGTTTCTTTAAAACTTGATGATTCAAACTATCTCCAATGGAAGCAGCAAGTAGAAGGTGTGCTGCAAGGTACGAAAATGGTGAAGTTTGTGGTTTCTCCACAGATTCCACCGGTTTATCTCAACGACGTCGCGCGCGAAGCCGGAACTGAAAACCCTGCGTATTTCGAGTGGGAAGAGCAAGATTCCTTACTATGCACCTGGATTTTGTCTACAATTTCACCTTCGCTCCTTTCGCGCTTTGTTCGGTTTCGAAATTCGTGGCAAGTCTGGGAAGAGATTCACAGCTATTGCTTCACGCAGATGCGAACACGTTTGTGTCAACTGCGTTCTGAACTTTGTGTTATTACCAAAGGCTCACGCAAGATCTCAGAGTCCATCTTTCGTGTTCGTGAGATTTCTGAAGCACTCATGTCTATAGGAGATCTTGTTCCTCACCGTGATCTTATTGAAGTTGTTCTTGAGGCTCTTTCTGAAGAGTTCAATTCTATTGTGGCCTCTGTTAACAGTAAATCAGAGGTTATCTCATTGGATGAGCTTGAGTCTCAACTCCTTACTCAAGAAGCTCATAATGAGAGGTTCAAGAAAGCTGCAATCACTGAGTCTGCTTTTGTCAATCTCACTCACAATGCTAATGCTGAATCCCAAGGCCAAGCACCAAACTCTGGCTTTCTTGATGGTAATCCTAATCCTAATTCACAGTTTAACAACAATAATCAGTTTTCTGGTGCTTACTTTGGTGGTAGAGGTTAGTCACGTGGTAGAGGATTCAGAGGAGGACGTTTTAGCGGCAGAGGTGGTAGAGGAAATGGTTTTCCACGCCCCTATGTTCACTGCCAGATTTGTTACAAAACAGGGCATGATGCTAGTTACTGCCACTACCGTCTTCAGCCTCAATATGATGCTTCATTTGCTCCATATGGATATGGTGCCTCTTATGGTTATGGTGCTCCCAGTGGTTATGGTGGTGCACCATCCAATGTTTGGATGCATCCACGTTTTCCTAACTCTGGAGGTCCTCTTAGGCCTCAATCCTCTCAGTTCCCTCAACCTTTTGGTGGACAAAGACCTCAAGCACCACATGCCTTGTTTGCTAGAACTCCTGCTGAGTCTGTCAGCTCCAATGGTGGTAGTTTTAACCATATATGGTACCCTGACTCTGGAGCCACTCACCATGTTACACCTAATGCTGGAAATTTGATGGTTGCAGTGCCACTTTCAGGTTCTGATCAGGTTTATGTTGGTAATGGACAAGGGTTCTTCTAAAGTTTTCTTGAAAGGTCCTCTTGGCAGTGATGGTCTTTACCAGTTTCATCCTCAGTCTCCTGCTCTCTCCTCTCAGAGTCCCACTGCCAATCTAGCATGCACCAAGAATAACTTATTCTTCTCTATAGGAAACCTTTCTAGTTTACAATTTGGTACTTTTCAACGTAATAATGTTGGTTGTTCACCACCTGTTTCTCCAAACAGTTATTGTTCATCTTTGTATGGTATATTGCTTTGCAGGCTAGGTCATCCTCACTATGAGGTGCTTAGGAATGTACTGAAGCTGTGTGATATTACTATTCCAAATAAAACTTTGTTTGATTTTTGCTCTTCATGTTGTCTTGGTAAATCTCATAGTTTGCCATCTGTTACCTCCACTACTAACTATACCAAACCCCTTGAACTTGTGTTTTGTGACTTGTGGGGACCTGCACCAGTTGAGTCTTCTTGTGGATACTCGTATTTTCTCACAATTGTTGATGCCTTTTCACATTTTACTTGGATTTACCCTTTAAAATTAAAGTCTCATACCTTAACCACTTTTCAAAACTTCCAAACTATGATTGAACTACAGCTTAATCACAAAATTAAAAGTGTTCAATCTGATGGAGGTGGTGAATTTCGCCCCTTTACCAAATTTCTTAATGATCAAGGAATCATACATAGATTCACCTGTCCACACACACATCACCAAAATGGGTCTGTTGAGAGGAAACACAGGCACATAGTTGAAACTGACCTCACTTTACTTGCTCATGCTAAAATGCCTTTGTCCTTCTGGGATCATGCTTTCCTTACTGCCACATATTTGATCAACAGAATGCCTACCTCTACTTTAAACAATAAGTCACCATTCTTTAGGCTTCATTTACAATTCCCTGATTACAAATTCTTGAAAAGTTTTGGATGTGCATGCTTCCCTTTTCTGAGACCTTATAACACTCAAAAACTTGATTTTCACTCAAAGGAGTGCATCTTTCTAGGCTATTCATCCTCCCATAAAGGATACAAATGCCTTGATTCCACTGGTAGAATTTTTATCTCTAAGGATGTGGTCTTCAATGAACTAAAATTTCCTTATCCATAGATGTTTCCCTCTCCCTCCCATCAGTATGTGCAGCCTGATCCACCTACCTTGTCCACCTTTCTTGCTATCCTTATTTCCACCATCCCAACATCAGGTGACTCCTCTGCTACTCATCCACTTAGTTCCCCTAGTTTACCTATGAGTCATGCACCATCTCAGCATGATTCACCTAGTTTACCTATGAGTCATGCACCATCACAGCATGATTCATCTGCTTTTCCTATGAGTCCTAATCAGTCTCCCTCTCACAATTTTGATGCTTCTGTCCCTGATTCACCTGTTCCTTGTGATGTTGTGTTTGATGTTCCTCCCATTTCTGTTATCCCTCCATCTGACTCTGTTTCTAACTCAGTTGAGTTTACATCTGGCTCAAGTAGCTCTTCTTCTGTGTATGTGTCTCCACCTGTTGTTCCTCATAGAATTCATCCCAACAACACTCACTCTATGTCTCCACCTGTTGTTCATCATAAAATCCTATGGATGCAGTCCTTACTCAAAGAACTCAGAGTTCCAATCAAGGTTCCTCAAGTTTATTGTGATAACTTGAGTGTTGTTTCACTAGCACATAATCCAGTACTTCATTCCAGAACAAAGCACATGGAGTTGGACATCTTTTTTGTCATAGAGAAGGTCATGAATAAAAGCTTGCAAGTCTGCCATGTTCCTGCTCAAGACCAGTGGACAGACATCCTCGCCAAGCCTTTATCCACAACAAGATTTATGTATCTTAGAGACAAACTAAGGGTTTGTGACACCCTCAGTTTGAAGGGGGATGTTAGAGTAAGAACTCTAAGTGAGTTTGATATAGAGACTCAAGTAGTGTTTAGTCATTAGTTAGGCTTGGTTATTGTAAGTTGTTAACAGTTGTCACTTAGTGACACATGTCCCTTACATTTACCTTCTATAAATATGTGTAAGTAACCTTGAGAATCATCATGGAAATATTCACAATTTTGAATTCATCTTTTCCCTCTTTTTCTCTCTTTCCTTTCTCTCTCCTATAACAAACTTTCTCTCTCCTCTAACTAACTTTCCTTCAGGCTTTTCTATGTTCATCAATGGTGTTTTGCACTTATATCAAATACCCACGTTGTGTTATCAAAGTTTTCATCAATCTCCTTTTATTTGGGTAAATCACAAATTGAGCTTACTACTTTTTTGTTTGGTTGATAAACGAAAAGGCAGGAGTCGTTGAAATTCACACATACAAATGAAGGACATGGGTTCGAACCTTGATCATATCATTCGGTCTACCAATTTTGTCATTTTTGTCAATTGAGCTAAGATTAATGGACTGAGGTTACTACTTTATTATTGAATTTATAAATAATGTGATTTAACTAAATATTTATCAATCTATCTATCTATCTATATTGTTTTTGAGAAAGAAAAAAAAACATTGGGGTATACAAAATTTGAATTTTGAAAGAAAAAAAAAGGTTGCGGGTTTTGGAAGATTGGAGAAGAAAGTGAATGTGAAATCTGTGTTCCTGGAGAAAACTTGCACACAAAAACAAGGTTTAGAGGTTAGGGGTTATAAGAGATAAGTTTGTTAAGAATTGTTAATAGTTAATTTATAGTTAGTTAAATTAGTTATCATTGTTAGTTGTTATCTTCTCCTTTTCATATGAATTTATATGTATAAATAGGCTCCATTGTATTCTTTATAATTCAATTCATCAAATCATCAGCAATTTCTCCTTCAAAAAAAAAAAATCATCAGCAATTTTGTTTATTAGTTTTCTACTTGTTTTAATCAAGCACCCTCTGTTTTTAACTTCCTGCATGTAATTTTCAGCGGCAAAAGAAATTATTGTACTAAACATTAACGACTTCAACTAAATTTAGATTGCCCCTAAAAAATACTAAATTTAGATTGAATAATTACCAAGAAAAAATTATGCATTTTTTTATACCATAAACTTATGTATTATGACAGGGTAAAAAATTCATGTCACAAACAATAATAAAGTTAAATTGTAACTAGAGCAACTGTCAACACACTCGTTAAGAAAATAATGTTAACAATGCTTTTAGCTGAAAGAAGAAAAAAAATTGGTCAATGAAATATGCAAAGTTTAAATGTTTATTGTCTCGATCAAAATTCAAACGATGCCCTGCCTAAGGCAACATATAGCTGAAACCGGTTTTAAAGTGTTACAAACAATGGAACAACTAAATAGGCGGAAACTACAAGTTGTCAGGTCATAACGCCCCTTCACATCTTCTCCCTCTATCTAGTGGTACAAAACTGTATAACCAAATTCACAAAACCTATAAACTCACTTAAAAATATTGGAAAACTGTGACGATGAACTCATGCCGAATCAAATTCTTAGACTGAATTAAGGCTTTTTTAACTACAAAGACAACAAAGAATCAAGCATTTCCGAAGGTTGAAACTCATTTCCCTGTACATTTCTTATAGGAAACACCGTCAAATAAGACCTTGAAGGCTTGTGGAACTGCCTGCCTGTAATCATCAAGCTAAACGAATTGTATAAATTACTGATAACCCTGACCGATAAAATTGGACCAAGACTAAGCTCCTTCTCGATACGAATCATGACTCAAATATTGCTCGACAACACACATAATGACCAAGGTCAATGCAGATACAATGCTCACTCAATCAAATTATACTTGATATTTTGAAAGCTTTTCTTTTACTGGCGGCTCCAATGCAGACATACACTGGTCCCATGCTCCATTGCGCAGCATCTATATAACAATCATGGAATATCATAAATTCTCCCCACGTAATCACGATTTAAGACAGAACAAAGCACCATTTAATACCAATTTTATCATACAAAGGGACACATCTACTAAAAAGGTGAAAAGGGTTACTTCATTAATTTAGTTTCATTTTCATGACGAATGAGTTGCAGCTATGACCTATACATAAAATTCCTAAGGAAGATGTGTTCCCAGCAGACAAGCAACACTAACCTGTTTATACCCATGCAAGACCTGGCAGACTTCATTGTGTAAATCTTCACTCCTTATTTCCTATGCATGTCAACAAAAGAGACTATATTAGGAACTACAAATCACTTGACATTTAAAAAAAAAAATGGCGGTGTTGGCAAACATACATGCCAACTTGCAATGGCTTTACACATATAAACAAGCGAACTTAGAGCTCCAGAAGGATTGGCTTTGACCTGAAAACAAACGTAAATTGTAAAGCACTGATTACATGACCAGTCTACGTGTATAAAGTTATGTGTTAAAAGGAGAAGCATACCATAGCACATAGACCTCTAAAGGCGTCCTCTTTCTCAACATCATCTCGTATCCTGCCAAAAACCATACAAAAAATTTATAGACACAAAAGATATCCGGCACAGAAAGAGATGACATCTAAAAACCAGGATCAATTTGTAAAGTGGAAATAATCAGAGATTAGTTTAACCTCCATCATATGTTTCTACGCATGACTACCAAATACAGGATCACAAGCACTAGCACTGATCAGTTTCAAAAGTAAACCAACAAAACTTTTATGTTTTGAGACAAACAAGTTATATGTTAAGAGTCCCACATTAGATGAGATACGACCTAAAAATGAGTTTATAACTGGGAGTCATCCCCCACCTTACATGCTAGTTTTGACGAGTTGAGTTAGACTCAATCCAAATTCTAAGATGGTATAAGTGTATATCCAAGATGTGTTGGGCCACCCACCATCAGGTCACTCGGGTCCAAATGTCCGCTGTTGGACATGAGGGAAGTGTGTTAAAATTTTCACATTAGATGAGACGTGGCCTGAAAATAAGTTTATAAGTGGGAGGTTACAAGCTGCTTTGGTTGGGTTGATACTAAAATATGTAAAACAATTTCACAATTCAATAAGGGAAAACTGAATTTAGAGAAAGAGAAGAAACTCAGATCCCGATTTATGTTCTGAATCTTATTAATTAGCAGAAGTAAAAGAGATATTTGTAAAAAAGAGATAAGGTTAACACAGCACAATTACAGTAACGACTCACACATTGAAGATTGGGTCGTCGGAAAGGGGAGTTATTATACTCAGATTTTCACAAAATACAGTAGGAAGAAAATGTGGATTATTGAATTTTCAAACAAGATTTTGAATTGCAGAATCTCATACAGTAGGAATCTCATATCCTCCCCTTACAGCCTCAGTGCTTGATCTGGCCACAATATTTTGTTTTTGGTTCGCCAGACAATATTTGGTCCAAGAAATTTTAAAGACAAGAGCTCCAGAAATGGGAAGATAACTTACATTGACAGAGCATTGCACCAAGGTTGCATGAAATGCTCCATATGTGGTGATACAAGGTCTGGACAGACCCATGCAAGCCTCCCCAGTGTTATTGCACTATTTTCTATAAGCGACTTGTTGAGTCCCTAAAACCAAAATTAACCAATAAAGATTAGCAACTGAATACCTCCAAAATTATCAATAATATGCAATAAGATAAGATAGTGACCTCTGCATGCTGAAGAATTGGTACCAGGCATGAAATTACACTTAAAACAAATGGAGAAATTTCTTGACGAACCTGAAATTCAAAATTTATATTGTACAGTGACATGTTTCATATAAAAATGTCAAGTCTTTTAGTTAATATCAGAAGTTATTCACACCAATAAGTGAACATAAACAAGAAAACAAACCCATCGGGGAAAAAAGAAACAAACACATTACAGCATTAATTTAGCATTCTATTTAGAAAACTTAAAATTCCGTGCAAAAAAAATCTACTCCAAATTAGGTAGCAGAGCAAAACCAAAATATGCAGGGAAATCCAAAGCATCAATCTTTGACATTAGTACATTACTCCATTTCAAGCCTGGCCTTGGTAAGATTAACTTCAACATTAATCTTAGTAAGATGAATATTAAAAAGTGTGCCTTTAAACAATTAATGTGGAAGACACCAAACAAAAAACAATAGTGAATGCATGCATAAACTCTACCAAAGAGCATTCACTATTAATGTGGTATGCATAATCTCAACAGTTTAGAAGAGGAACATTTACAAAATAAAATAACAATACTCAACATAACTGAAAAAGGTATGCATATGAATTTTCAAAAGGCATAAAAAAATGAAGTGCAGAAGCGGTAGGAATCCAAAGCTAAATAGTGAATGCGTCCCCAAACCCCACCAAAGAGCATATATATATATATATATATATATATATATATATATATATATATCTGAAAATTATCTGTCAAGAACCTAATCTTTAACAATCTCAACAGTTTAGAAGAGTCACATTTACAAAATAAGTATGCATGTGAATTTTCAAAAGGCGTAAAAAAATGAAGTGCAAAAATGGTAGGATCCAAAGCTAAATAGTGTATGAGCAGCTCAGAGGAAGTTTATAACTTTATATTCAAGAATACATCTTGATAATCAGCCTTAATTTGTTGCGGATATACATCAAGTTTTTCAGTTGTAGCCTGATTCTGATTCTAAAAACAGACAGTTAGTCCTACTAAGTTGCAGTTACTGTTCTGCTTTTACTTACAATCAGTGCAGTCTGATTTCGTTAGTAACAGTTTCAGTTGAGGCAGTTGTATCTACCCGACTCTACGAATAGAAAGAGCTCTTACCATAGTTCACTCGACAATGAAAAAGTATAAATTTAAAGAAAATCATCTCTCATTTCGCTCTAATATATTGCTCTCTCTGAAGCATAGATTCGGGATTGTGTTCAACTTCGGGTGGCCACATCGTCCAATTTTCCCAATATTAAGAGGATCTACACCCACCTACTTGTATGTTCAGGTGCATTCTCAGTTTCAAGGCTGTTACTCGGTTTCTGCTCAATTGAATGAGAAAAAAATTATCATCTAAATTCAGCAAGTTGTTGTGATCAAAAGGACGTCCTCTCAATCACTTTGTGATCAACCTCTTAATCTGGTTTTCAATGAAGATGATCACAGTGGCAAAATCACTAATGATTACTTTTGCTGGGAGCGATATGACCATCTGCCCTATCCGACACTTCTCTACCATATGCCTTCATGCGTGAATTTTAGCATATGAAGGTTGGCGTTTCGTGTTCAAAGTATCATTATTGTCTAACACATTATAAATCTGATATTGTCCTAATTCTTACCTGACAATTTTGAACTACATTATGAAAAACAATGCCTATCAATGCCAATTAAATTCTAGTTTCCATACTTTTCTTTTGTTTTCTTAAAATACAGCATTTAACAATAACATACCTTAACTGCTAATTCTCCAATTGCCCAACATGCATTATTTGCCACGGAAATAGCCTGATGTACCTTAGAAATTTCCTGTACATTTATGGCATATCAATAAAAGGGTTGAATAAAGTCAACTGTGTAGCTAAACTTATACCAGGCGCACACATACCAGTTGTTTGGCAGCAAGTTCAAGAATCTCAGACAAACGAGGGTGCAAATGAACCACACACACCTAGCCAAATCACCATTATTAGAATGCTATCAACTAGGATGCAATATGCACAATAACCCTGCTCCTTCCCGCCACACCCACCCAAAACAAAAAATCTGCCTCCAAAAGCTAACCCAATTTACTTTCAAAAATATATAAGGGTCAGCTTGTGGAATAATCCTGTGTTTAATGACCATATGCAGTGCATGTGAGGGCTTCAGTATAAAGTATGCAAATACACATTAAACTTACTCGAGCAAGGTCTCCAAGTAAGGCAAATGCACTTTGGCGAACATCGTGAGCATCATCAGTACAACATTGCAAAAGTAGGTCCCTCAAAGAACATTGTGAAACCTGCAGAGTAGTAATTGAGATAACCTCAAGAAATCATACGATCACTGGTTTAACTATTCTAAAGCAGATATCAATATGTCAAACAGCATAGGAAAGTTCAGGAAATGCAGATTAGATGTCCATTTCAAAGACTTATTGATGCCCAAAAAAATAATAATAAGGGTTTAGGCGCAAGATACAGATTAAAGGTAAAATATGCCTTTATGGATAGATAAAAATATGTGACTGCAAATAGCTGCAATTACTTTGAGAAGTAAAGAGATTAAAGTTTTAGAGAGCTTGATAAAAAAATTATTACAGGAAAATAACATCCAAGAATAAGAAATATACTGTATCAACAAAAATGATTGTTTCATATCTCGAAAATAAAAGTTTTGGATGAGTACCAAACTCTCTATTCCACTGCCAAGACCCTCAGCTAGTCCAGAAAGCAAATCAAGAGAGCATACAATGAATTCCTTGTCATACTGAGCCCCAGCTGCAGCAGGATTGGCCTGAAATAAGACAACACACTTAATTCCTTGGAAAATAAAATAAAATCTCAAAAGCAGTTCTCCACTACTAAAAAATGAGTATGTCAGACAACATAATAGTAGCAGTAACATGATGACAAATGAAATCACAGGCAACACCTAAGAAACTATCAAAATGTTTTCCACAATGAGTAAGAATGACTAGAACCTTAGCCAATGTCTGGGTCTGAATTATATTTATGCACCTCCTAAACACAGGTTCAGCAAATTGAGTGAATCCGGTACCCAGTGCCTGTATCAAATTTAACACCAAAAATTTATATCAGGAGCAAGGAAATGCATATAATGGTGCAGAAACAGTCCATCAAGCAATCCAAATAATATGTAGCTTCCCAATATTCCATGCATATACAACATGAGAACAGAATTATAATCTAACTTCCAACTGCTAGCATAAGCCCATTAATACTCAAATGAAATATATAAATGAAACTTCCAATAGCAAAGATTTCAGTCAGAGGTTTAACAGCAAAAACCCTTTTTATGGCACCAAAAACTCACGAAAGAGAGAGCGGTTTGACATACTTTTTTGCTTAGCAATAAAAATAGCACTGCCTAACCAGTACCAAACGTGGCCATAAGTCCTCAAGTAAATTTAAAATAATAGGGATATCAGCAATGCATAATGCTAGTAATCAAGGGTGTGTCGAAAAGAGTTCTTAGCACTCTTCTTTAAGCAAATAAAATCAAAGTTTAATTTAAAAGATGTGTGGACAGGTTTCTTCTGCTTGGTGCTAATAATGCCAAAAGGATAAAATTGCAGATTGCCCGCTCAACAATTTAATAGTTTTCAATTCATTGATAATGTGATAACTGGGAATATATTGATCGTACAACATAGATGTAAGCATGTCAGCATACTCGAGAGTCTCACATTAGATAGTGATATGACATGAATACTGATTGTGTGAGGGAAAACTCTCAGCCCATGACCAAGCTTTTGGGGTTGACTTAAACTGAAACTCAAGTTTTAATATGGTATCAGAGCCTATCATAGATCCGTTGTGTCACCCACGGATGTTCAATCCTAAGAACATCATACACCAGATGTCCAATCATAGGCATCAGGGGGTGGCACACTGAAAATGATATTGAACAGCGGTTATATTGTGGTGTGCAAGGTAGTCAAAAACGAGTGCCGGGTCGTAGGATCGTCCGATCCTACGTGCCACAACCTCGCCGCCGTGCTCCGCCCCTATTCTGGGTCGTTTTTGCCCAGTTAGTGGTCAGGGTCGAGTTCCTGTACAGGAATGTAAAAAAAAACGAGCTGGGCTTCAAAAATTGGATTTGGGCCTTACATATCGGGTCGGGTCAAATTAAAACCCAATTCAAATTTTAAGTTTATAACCCGTTTTTTCTCCTTTCTCTTCTCCCTTACGCGCAAACCCTAGAAACGGCGCTCTATACATTTTCCACCATTCTCAGCCTCCAAACGGCGCAGTTCCGGTTCGTTTTCCACCATTAACGACGGTTTTGCTCCTTTTTGTCAATTCTGAGCTTCGAAATAGTGCTATGTTCTTGTTCCTTTTCTTCCATTAAGACCAGTACACTTTTCTCCTCCAACGGCGCAGTTCCGGTTCGTTTTCTTCCATTAACGACGGTTTTGTTCCTTTTCTTCCATTCTGAGCTTCGAAACAGTGCTATGTTCTTGTTCCTTTTCTTCCATTAACCCGTTTTCTTCCTGTTCTTGTTCCTTTTCTACGACCAGTACTTTTCTCCTCCATAATGGCTTCAACAAGTAATGTTAATGCATCTTCTTCAGTTGCTTCTTCAGCCCCAGTTGCTTCTTCAGCCCCTGTTGCTAGGATAAGGCCAAAAAACGCAGCTGGAAATAGAAGTGATCCAGCATAGGAGTATGCCATTTCTGTTGAAGCAGGATTAAGAAGGGTGAAATGTAGATTCTGTGAGCTTACTTTTACAGGAAGTGCTTATAGAGTGAAACATCATTTGGCTGGAACTAGTAGATGTTAAGCCTTGTCCAACGGTTCCTTCGGATGTCAAGAAAGCTATGCAGGATAAGGTTTATGAGTTACAAGAGAAGTTGCTAAAAGATGCTAATGTGTTAGTTGACGTTGAAGGTGACAAAGATGGTGCTGATGCTGATCTTGATGTTGTTGATGGTGGAAAGGGAAAAAGAAAAAGTGTAAGGGAGATAGCACCTAAGGACATGTTTATAAGAGGACTCACTACAATGAAACAAACCACAATCAATGGTGTATGGAAGAAGGAAGACAAGGAAGATGCTTGTAAGGCTATTGCTCTCTTTTTTTACAATAATGCTATTCCATTTAATGTTGCAAGGTCTGATGAGTATTTTAAGATGTTTGAATATGTTGCAAAGCATGGTGTAGGATTTAAGCCACCCTCTTATCATGAGATTAGAGTTAAATAGTTGGATTATTTTTATGGTGAAATTAGTAAGGATTTGGCAGGACATAGAACTGTTTGGGAGAAATATGGTTGCACAATTATGACTGATAGTTGGACTGATAGGTGGAGAAGAACTATATTGAATTTTTTGGTACATAGTCCCAAGGGAACTTTTTTTTTAAAGTCCATTGATGCATCTGACATTACCAAGACTGTTGATAAAATTTTTAAGATGATTGATGATATTGTTGAAGAGATTGGAGAAGAAAATGTTGTCCAGGTAGTAACAGACAATGCAGCAAATTATAAGGCAGCTGGTGAGTTGTTGATGGAGAAGAGGCCACATTTGTTTTGGACACCATGTGCTCCTCACTGTATTGACTTGATGTTGGAGGATTTTGAGAAGAAGATCCCTCTCCATAAAGATAATTTCTAGGGGTAAAAAGATCACCACTTATATTTATGGAAGAACAAGTCTTATATCTTTGTTGCATAAGTTTACTAACAATGTTGATTTGATTCGACCGGCAATGACTCATTTTGCTACCTCTTATTTGACATTGTGGTGTTTGAATGATCATCAAAGTGAACTTATTGATTTGTTCAACTCAAGAGAGTGGAAGACTAGCAAACTTGCTAAGAGTAAAGATGGAAAGCTTGTGCAAAAGGCTGTTTTAAATAAGTTTTTTTGGAAGGATGTTTTGAACTGTCTGAGGGGTGCTTTACCACTTGTTAAAGTGTTGCGCATGGTGGACTCGGATGAAAAGGCAGCCATGGGATATATTTGTGAAGAGATGGATCGTGCTAAAGAAAAGATTCGAACAAACTTTAATGGGGTTGCTAGGAGGTAACTACCTTTCACTATATTCTTTTGCTTATTCAATTCGATTCTTTTGATTAAAAATTCTGCCTATATGTGATTCAATTCTTTTCCCTTTTTTAGCTATAATTCCCTTTGGAAGATAATTGATGATAGGTGGGATAGGCAGCTTCATAGGCCATTACATGCTGCTGGCTATTTCTTGAACCCTATGTTACGTTTTGCTCTTGAATTTACAATTGATGATGAGATTGTAAATGGCATGTATGCATGTTTGCGTAGAATGGTTGATGATGCTGGAAAAAGATCCAAAATTGATCAGCAACTGGAAGATTTCAAAGTGAGAGCTGGAAAATTTGGTAGTGAGTTTGCTACATATGCACTTGAAACTAAAACACCAACTCAATGGTGGGAATCTTATGGAAGTGGACATCCGGAATTGCAGTGGTTTGCCATGAGAGTACTTAGTTTGACATGTAGCTCTTCTGGATGTGAACGGAATTGGAGTGCTTTTGAAAGGGTGAGTTTTCGAATTATTTGAACAAATTGTATTACAATCAAAGTATCTATTATGTTTTAATTCATCTTATAAATATAATCATTTAGGTTCACACTAAGAAGAGGAATCGCTTGAAGCAACTCACAATGAATAAGGTTGTTTTTGTGATGGTTAACTCAAAATTGGGAAAGAATAAGAAGAAGAGAAAGAGTGCTAACTATGAGGTTCATGAAATTGATTCTGAAGATGAAGCGGAAGAGTGGATTGAGAATGTGGAGGATGATGAAGATGGAGAAGATGACATCTCACTTAATGTTGGACAAGATGCTAGTAATGGTGATGTTCTTGGTGATGATTTGGAGCTTCCTTCCATTAATGAAGAAGATGATGATGATGTTGAAGTGGAAGAGAATGAGGATGAATTTGATGATGACCTTGATGACTATCCTCTTGACATGGGATTGAATAATGTCTTAGGCTTAGATGATTAGTCTAGTTTCTATGGATTGTATTTTGAGTACTTAGTCCTTACTCTTTTGGATTTTAAGTTAATTTATGAACTCTCCTCTTTGTTGTTATGAATTTGAAGAATGATGATTATGAATTTATGATTTATAAGTTATTTTGTTGTATTATAATTTTTATGATTGTGTGTGTGTATATGTGAGATTACAATTTTGCCCTTGAGTGGGTTCTTACGAACTGTGTTACGTCCCTTGTGTTTACGTTCCTTCAATGGCCGACCGAACCGACGTAGGATCTCGATCCTGACTACATTGGTGGTGGTGTGTGTGTGTGTGTGTGGAGTGTGGTCTCTCACACTGTCAGCTAGCTTTATGGGAGTTAGGCCCTAACCCAAACTCTAACATACTCGTATTAAAACATGCATATAATAAATGTTGGAAGTTAAACACGCATATAATAAACTGGCATACATACGTGTGCAATAGATGTGAAGCACTCTAGAAGTGGAAAGAGATCTTTGTCTGAATTTGAAAGTTGCTGCCACTTCTCAATTAACGGTGGCATGAGAATGTCAAGATAAACAGGCTGCACAGAAAATAGAACATTGATACTAAACTGTGATAAATAACTGAGGAGAAAAGAGAAAATTTGGGATGGGGAAGAAGGTTGATTAGCATACCTGATTCAGCTCTCCCCCAACAGCTTCAGCTAGAGTTCCAACAGCATCATATACAATTCTGAGGTTTCGCCTCTAAAGTATAGTACAAAAAAACTACAATTAAAGATGTCTGACCATGCATATGATGAGAAGGACAAAATACAGTAACAATAAAGAGATAGTGCTCTTCCAAGTATTATTCATTTCACATGAAACATCAACACAGAACTGTGTGATAAGGTTGGCAAATCACCTGATATTTCCCAAATGCAACCATCAGGTGCTTTAATATGATTTCCAAGCGCGGTGCCAGCTCTTCAGCAGCCTCCTACAGTAAGCAATTTAAATTTGAGAATTGTATATATTCAAAATAAATGAAGAAACTGAACTAATACATGAAGGATAGATGAAAAGAAATTGTAGTCAGAACCTCTTCCAGTGTTGCAAAAGCTGAACAAGCAGCCTCCTGTACACGCTTATTATCATCCAAAATTCTTCGAAGAAGACCCATAAGAACGTTATCAAATTGTTCATAACCCTTGGGATGCCCGATACCCTAACACACACATCAAGATTCAAACATGAAGACCTCTCAATGAAATTTATACACCAAATTGCACTATATCCAACTACAAATCAATCAACTCGGATATCCTTTCATATGTATCATAAAATAATAAATAACATGTCCTCCTGGTTTTGTTATTTCCCAATAATTTGGACAAACTACAATATTCCAATTGATCACGACCCATTGAGATTGACCTGAGATTTGGTATAACATCTAAGAACTCCATGTAGAAAGGGATTTTGATCATTGAAGTTATAATTAATTATCATGTTGATTGTGCATGTCAAAATTTATTAGCATGAAGATGGAGCAAGCCTTCAACCCAATGATGCATTTTGTGAATTGTTCACTCTCTGAAGTTTTTCATTGAAATAAGATTAACTTCAATTTCCACCGAATAATAAATTTGCTAAACCGAGATACTGTACATGCATACCTGAATAATAAATTTGCTAAACCGAGATACTGTCCAGCATGAAATACTTCGTATCAGAGGAAACTTATCATCAAGAAGAGGGATAAGAAATGCCACAATCTATAAAACAAGAATAATGAATGGCTTAGTTTTCCAATTTAATTAGTATGAAATCAGGGCTGCACAAAAGAATTTATTAAAACAAAAATTTGGCAACTACGAATTTTGCTAGATCACAAAATGTGTGAGCATGAGGATCAAATAAATTAGATAACAAAACCAGACTCAATAAAATAATAATGATGGTGACTGTGAATATAACTAAATGCTGTCATAAGGAAATATTTTACTTTTCGCAATGATATGAAATTATATCATCCAAAAAGGCATGACAGTGATTGAATAATTGAGTGTGACCATGAATAAGTAAATTATCATATGAAAGAAGAAACCAATGATAGCACAAAGCCCTTTATTGGGAAAGAAGTATCCTCAAAGTGATCATATATCTTAAGGAACAGCTCTACTGAAAGGCACAAATTTATCTACAAAGACGAGTAAGACCTAAACAAGTTGTTTGAGGGAACCCCTAAAAAAAGGTATTTGAGCGAAATGAAATAGAAATATGAATGAATAGATCTATAATAGAGTATTGAAATAGAACATGCATAAATCTATAAACTTGTTTTATTATAAACTAATAAATATAAAAACAAATTAAACTTTTTCCCATAATTAAGCCATCTGCTTTTGCATTTAAGTCATCAGAAGATAATATAAAACAATACCTCTGGCAGATGAGGATAAAGACCATTGATGCACCCCTCGCCTATGGCACCAAGTGCCAAGACGGCAGCTTCCCTTTCTTTCCAACCATCATCTCCGACGGTTGATAACTTGGCCTGATCACATTCTTAGAAATTTTAGTATATCCTCATAAAGGGAGCAACAGCGCATGGAGAAAATGGTGCCATACAACAGTATGTATACATAAGTAACTCGTGAAAAGCACAAATCAATATGACATTCACAATGGCAGTAGACAGCAACAAAAACTTCGGTGGCAATTTAGGTCTTCTATACATACAGTTATGTTTAACACACTATTTACATGTAATCAATCTAACTTTGAATTGATAGAGCAGCAGTTCAACAACTTCGTTCCAACAAGAAGGGGTTGTAAATCACCTCAACAATAGGCATCAGAGTAGGAAGGATCTCATCTCCAAAGACGTTTGAGAGAATATCAAGGGCAGCTGCACTACATTTCCGTAAATTCCATGTGTTGACAACATCATCATCATCCTGTTGATACGGAAAATAAAATGGAAGTCCAGATCAGCAAACCATTATTTTTCTTGTCATTTCATCTTATAAAAGCAATGCAAACTACAATAATTATTGACAAAATGACTAATCAGTTGACTATAATTCGCAATCAACAGAGCAGATACAACATACATCATCTTCTGCATCATCTGATCCATGAAACCTTGATACATGAAATCGAGGTTTAAGATCCTGTGGAAAAACTACTAAAATTAGAAACATGTCAAACTAAAGAAATCCAGTAACTCAACCAAAATCAAGCAGACCTGATCTCGATCAGGTTGAGAACCCTCTTCCTGAAAAGGAAAAAAAAATAAAAAAAAATAAGCCTATGTAATCAAGAAAACAAGAGTTAATTTAAAGGCATCTAAAAATAAATCAATCGAAAGCAAACCTCAGCTTCAATAAGTGATTCATCATCATCTGCATAAGCCATGTTTGACAACAATATCTGCAAAGATGCAACATAAATTTAAAATTTTAAACCTCGCAACATAAAAGAATTATAAAATGAAATGTGTATAATTAGGCTTACAGGAATAAGACGGGGCAAGAATTCTCTCAAGTTTTCTGGTGGCATTTGAGCATCACAATATGCAGACCTGCAATAGCAATTATCAAAAAGAAAACGATACAGAAGCTTGCAGGTTTTAAGATACAGCATCACCATTTATAGAAACATCAAAATCTCATTTGCATTAGTTTGCTGATAACAGAAACAGGAGATTGACTACTCATATCCAAACAAATCATACAGAAACCAAAAAAAAAAAAAAAAACTTGTAAAATCAGATACCCTTGTAGGATATACTTCCCATATTGGAATAGATTATAGCCACCCGATGAAACTCTTCCCCTTTCCCCATAAAACAGACAATTATAATCAAGTTTATTCCTTTCCTTGTAAATGATTACAATATATAGAAGCTATACTATGAACAACATCCACACATTTAGAAAGTAAAATCCCAACCGAATAGTACCAAAATTCACAGGATTCAAGAGCCACTTCTTCATCTGCGTCCTTGTTGACTTGCAACATATACTCGATCACATTCCTTAGATGTGGCTGCGGTATGGTTAACAATTGATCAGAAAAGAGGGAGCTGATAATAAAGGATTTATTTTTAAATAAAGCTAATGACCACCAGACTTGGTGCTTGCTCGTTTGAGTAGGTCAAATCATATAATTGTATTTATACAAAATAAACAAAAGATAAGAATGAAAGACACAGCAACATATTCAGATTTTACTGCTTCCAAATGAAATGCATTATATTTTCCAGCTTCCTAGTATTCTACTTACTCAAACAAGTAAACACTTATATGAAGTGTAATGTGATGGAATGAATGAAGTGTAACAACCAGCTCAATATGCAATATTACCCACAAACAGTATATTCAATTAACTTTTAAAACAAATAAATAGAATAAGAAGTCCAAACCTCCAAGATAGACGGACGGACTTCAATCAGCTGAACAAATGCTGCGCAAACCTGGCAGTCAATAAAATCAGAATGGTCTCAGTTGATTCCAAATTAATAAAAAATAGAAATAGACGACTTGAGAAAATAAAAATGTATCAATTCCAAATTAATTCTTATGAATGATGAAACCTATCAAAAATTAGGTTTCACCAAACATCAACAGGATCTGGTCTTGATCTGAGTCGTAAATATAATGCATACATAAAATATAGAATATGCCGCAAGTTCGTGGAAGGGGGAAAAGAACAAAGAATCCGGCTACTAGCCATCTAAACCAACAAAAATAAGGTGGATTTGAAAAGAGAGCATCAAGTACTTCCGAAATTTGCAATATTGGAAAATATTTTATTTCAGTTAACATTAAATACATTCACACAATAAGGCATTAAGAACTTACCAACTTCCTCACTTCTGCAGTAGGGTCATTTGCAAGAATAAACAGACCTTGAAGATATTGATCCATGGACACATATAAGGCCTAAACAGAATGAATTGAACTACTATTATCAAATTCCAAACTTCTATGTTATATTTCATAACCAGAAAACAGAGATGGTAAAGTCCCGTGATGTACTTACAGAAGGCATCAACATAATGTATTGATTAACAGAACCCAACGATAGCTTTCTTAATGAAGCGTGAGGTGATTGGAAAAACTGAAAGGGAAAAACAGGAACAGTTGGAAGATATAGTCATACACACACGCGCACACAAAAAAAAAAAAAAAAAAACTGATGTTACCCTAAATAATCTGGGAAGAAATATATTGATGGGCCGCTCTGCTAAGCCTGGTACATCAGTGTCAAGAATTTGGGGAACATCTTCACAAATCTGCATGTGCAGTAAAATATTCAGTGTTTGAAGGTGTTTATAGAAACAAATAATATGGAATCTGAAGTATCATTTGCTGATACTGGAATTGGAATATTTCCAAACACTTAAAAAACCAGTGGATGCAACCTCTCTATCCATTTCAACTGTATATGTTACATTCGACTTTACCGAATAGAGATCAAATATCTAGAACTTTAACTGCAGGAAAATTTTAACAAAGCATAAGAACTTCCATTCTGAAGCTACCCAGCTTTCGCCTCATTTCTGTTCTCTGGAATCAAGTGATGAGGAAGGGAAACAATCATTAATAGGGGAACTATAAGTCACCTTTTTTGTTTTTTGCTTAATATTATACTTTTGGTCTCTTTAGTTTCATTGAAGTTCATATCGATCTCCTTAGTTCTAATTACAACAGTATCCTCCTTGCAGTTTCTAAAACCAATACAATTTAAGTCCTCTATCAGATTGACATCATAGCACAGTTTTTTGCAAAAGAGACATTGTTCTGCATAATTTCCAAGTCAGCAGAATTATAAGAAAGCAATACCACTTTAAATTTTATGCCATACAACCATAAAATTGACAGAAAGGGAGCCTTTGCACATCAATACTTGCTTTTAAGTAGTAAATAAGTTACATCAGAAATTGACTGGAGACTAATATAGGCCTTTTCCCATGGTTAAGTAAGGCATTAATTTGCCCTTCAGCTTCAACTTCAGCTTCCTGAACAGACTATAACTCGTCCTGTTTTTCATGTATCCTAGCTAAAGAAAGTGGAAGGAAAACATCCTGTTTAGCAAGACCATCTACCATAGTTGTAGATTGAGGCAGAGGAAGTGGTGCCCAAACAGCTATGTAAAAAAAGGGATATTTACTGAGGGACAGACCAGTTCGATCAAGTAAATATCAAGGGCAAGAATAAGCCTACAGACGAAGCCACATCTAGGATCTCCAAATTAGCTCAACTTTGAGGACAAGGTTGACGTATCCAAGAGAAATATTGTTACGAATGGAGAGGGTCCACAATTGAAATTTTATTCTGGAAGAGAAATTAATTAGGACACAGGGAGCAGTAGAGGAATCTGGATGCACCGGTTAAGTGAGTTTGACTGTTATGACTGTTGGGAAGAGGATAGTTAATGACATTATAAGAGAATTGTGTTTACAGTTGTAAGAAGGGAATTCTTCCCTTGGCAGGGAATGCATTGATCCCTTTTTTATACATTCTTTTCAATTCTTTCTTTTCTCCCTCTCTACTCCTGAAAACCTAATAGAAGCTCACATGGCGTATCCAGACACTTCCATGCACCCATAGACGCACCAAATATTTGGAAATTGCTATATCATATATCTAAATCTTATTGATTACTCTTATTGATGTGTGCTTATTTTACTATGACAGTAAATCATTAAATGTGTGCCATCATCCTATGACCATTCAATGTATGTGAGCAGAACATGTAGCATTGCTTTATAACACAACCCCCCTCTCATCTCTCTATAACAGATCTGATTTCTGAGTAGCACTACATAATGGATGTACTCTATTTTCTCTGTAGGCACAAACTAATATAACTACATCTATAATTTAAACATACTATACTGACTTTAAAATGAAGAGCATACCTTGGATAATGCATCCATTGCACCTTCCATGTGGTTTAAATCACTACTGTCCAAGCAACTTACAAGGGCTTGCAATAATTCGGGCCACTGTGAAACTCCTCCAGTTTGAACAACAACACTGATAATAGTTCCAGTCGTAGACCTTATGTGTTTATCTGCTGCACCAAGACAAGGCAGCAACTCTGATTTCACGTATTGTTGGTATTCAGGCTGCATTAAATTGTATACATTCCTCAGGTTATTCTTCAGATATAAACCTGCAGCCTGTCGAACCTCCACAGATATTCCCTGTTCAAAAGAAAATTGCCAAAGCAGCATAGTGTCAGGGATTCCATGACTCCGTTAGTTAAAACACTCACATAACACTGTAACCGCAACATAACACTTGAAATACTTATGTAATTAAAACGTTAAATCAAACTCACAAGTCTCAAACAAAACAAGAACAATAATTGCTTTATGTAGTTCCATCATTGCGACCATAATCGTAGAATCGTTTCAAAGAAAAGTAGATTATACAGGATTCCACCAAAATAAGATTTTGCGTATACTCGTAATTGTTGAGGGCAAGTATAATTGCAAAATTGTAAGATTTTAAGATAAAAATCAGGATTTTAACTACTACACGTCAAACAAATGTCACATCCCACAGCACGTGTTTTTTATTATAAACTAGCATTTAAGAGTTTATTGGCTAGACCATGTTTTACATCTCAGAATGTATCATTGCCAGTTTTATCAATTGCAGTTCACGAAAAAATAACAGTTTATTCAAATTCCACTGCCATGCAGAATAATCCGATATAGCTGTTATTTGACAATACTTTGTACTAAATAAGATATCACAAAACATTAGCAATTAGTTTGAATTCTATTACGCTATAGAGCCGCTATTTGACAACACTGATCATTGCAACTTGCAGGCAACACCATCCAGGTTAAACTATACCATTCATTTCAATAATTTCAAAAACATTTGAGATATGCTTAAGCTGGTTGAATCAAATTAATGAACTAAACTAACAGAAAAAAAATAATAAAAAAAAAGAGAATCAAAAACAGTGAATAAAACCGTTTAAGCAACGCAACCTTATTGAAGCAACGATTTAAGCATCATCTTCATCACTGAACTAAATTTCATTGAGTTGATAACAATTAAACAGGTGAATCTACGAATAGAAGTAGAACAAGGCAAAATTAGGAAAGAAAAAGGAAGAATGAAGATACCTGAGCACGGGAGAAGATGAAGATGAGGTAATTGTTGAAGTCAGGAAGATTGGAATATTGTTGAATTTGGTTCCAAATCTGAGACTTATCAGCGGAAGAAGATGAATGGGAAATTTGTTGCTCCAATAAGGCGCAGATCTCCTTGAAGCCTTGCTCTTGTGGTTGCCACGATGGTGTCACCGCCGCCGCCATCGTTGCCGGAATCCGCCGTGCACGAATTGAGGTTTTAGAGAGAGAAAGAAAGAGGTTTTAGAGAGAGAAGATGAAGAAAGAAACGCAACGCGAGAGACACAAAAAGAGTGAAAATACAAATAACTTTTTAATTGTGCCAGCAAATAAACACAACAATAGTTAAAGAACCCTCTCACACTAGTACTAGGCTACTTCACTCTTTATCAATTACAGTATTATCCAACATAACAAACAGTGTTGTTATGTTATGTTCACGCCTTAGGTCTATTTTTGTTTTTAGGTTACCCCTTGCTTTTGCTTCGTTGGCATGTTCCCCATAATTACATTTTTATAAGTAACAAAAAAATAACTTGGATGATATCTAATATAATTATTCAAAAATCATAGTATGGCCTACAAAAATTATACTACTACTACTACTTTTATTTTGTCAAAAAAAAATTATACTATTATGATTCTTTCACTTTAAGGTATAAATTAATCATCTGTTACTTTAATTGCAGTGTCGATTTTTGCAGTTTGCGTGTTTTTATAGGGTTTTCTCATGACATTTGTGTGGGAGATGATCTCTAATCGAGACAAACTTTGGGAATGTATCCTTAGGGCTAAATATGATTGCAAAGATCAGTTGTTTCCTTCCATGGCTGACTTAATAGCAATCTTATTTGTATTATTAATGATGATTGTACGGTCCGCTTTTGGATGAATTTGCATGTCTATGGTAAGGTTTCTTTTGTGCCTCGTGGTGAATTGAAATTCATGGTTATACACCTTAGTTTTGGCGGCAATTAGAATCAGAACAAGTTTTGTCCCTTTTTGTTTTCATATCCTTGTAGTTACATTGCTTCATGATCAGACCTCCTACTTTTGGGATATTGATTATCCTTGTTCTTTCCTCTCTGACGTTCTTGATCCTTTATTTTTTTTATCTTGAAGTGGCATGACCCTCAATGCATTAAATATTTTATAGGTAGTCTAGTCATAACAAACTAATGACATGATGATAGGCGGGATAAAAATATGAGTGCAGATACTACTTGTTCTCGTTGTAATACTTTGACGAAACAATTGTGTCTCTCTTTTTTTATTGTGAATATGTGTTTGACTTTTGGGACCCTCTCATTGTCGAGAGGATCATGGGAAGAAAATTATTCGACTTTGCTCACCATGATTGACTCTATTAAAATTGAACATTGGAGCTACTAATGTTAATTGATTCGTCTTCTTTGGAATCACTGGTCGGTGTCTCTTGAAAAGATAAACCCCTAATCCAACGGGAGTAGTTTATTACTCCCTCCGTCCTAAAATATAAGCAAAAATTGGTCAACAAAAGTTAATGTATTTGGTTCAAAATTTATACCAAGTACATCAACTTATGTTGACTCTTTTTTGCTTATATTTTGTGACGGAGTAGTACCATTATTTGTGATACCTCTAAGTCGATTTCTATCCAGTTTAATCTAGTGAGCTTGATGTAGCCTGAAAAACTCCTCATATACTTTTTTGGCTTAACTGAACATTTAGTCCCCTAACTTATTTGTTGTTTTCATTTTGGTCTCATAACTCTAAATTTTTTCCGTTTGGTCCCTCAAATATACCTCCGTCAGTCAAATTGGTCCATGTCAGTTAACTTTAACTCCAAATGTATTAGGTGGACCAATATTATAGATGGTCCACCGTAGACCTTATTATTTTTTTAATTTCAGCCCTTTGATCTTTTTTTAAAAAAGGGGACGGCTGGATTTTGGAGCTTTATTATATCTTATTATACACCCCCATGTGACAGAGATATTTTAGTAATTTCACACCACCGTTACCACAACAGCAACAACCACCACCGTCGTTAATCCTCCAACCAAATCGCCCCTCCACCTCCTGTGACAGTGAGGGATTGGACGAATCTGAATCAATCAAGCAATAATCATTTCATCTTCTTCTAACGAATTTGAATCAATCAAAAACCTTCAATATCAAAAACAATCAAACAAATCTGAATCTGAATCGCAATCTGGATCTGAAAACAAACAAACCCAGATCCATTGTCACCATTTTCTTCTTCTAACGGATTTGGATCACGAACCCATGCCCTTTCACGATGGATTTGATTGGTTCTTGATGGAGGGACGAGAGAAGAAGGGAACAAAGAGTGGATTCAGTTGAAGCGGAGAGGTGTGGGTAGATGAAGGAGTCTTCGTGGTGGCGCGTGAGGTGACAACAGAGGAGGATGGTGGACATGGTGTCTTCGTGGGTTGAAGAAGAACACATGTGTCTGGGTTTGAATCAGGGCATGTTTATATAATCTATCACATGGACCTATATACACACACAACAAAGGGAATAACCCATAATTGAATTGGTATTGAATCAAGGTATGTTTATATGTTGTACTACTAGTCTACTACAACCAGGGAATCAGCTCAAAGAAATATGTTGCAGAGTTGTAATCTAATGAGGGGAGAAGATGAAGAAAAACAAAAAAAAATTGGTGTTGGTGGTTCATCGTTACATACAATGGACCTGCAATCTAATAGCTGAAATCATATCTAAAATATTAGGCATTAAATAACTAACAGAGATGATTAATTTGACTGACGGAAGCATAGATAAGGGACCGAAAATAAATTTTTTAAAGTTATGGGACCAAACTGAAAATAACAAATAAGTTAGGGGACTAAATGATCAATTAAGTCTACTTTTTTTAAAGCTTGATGTAGATGAATTTCATAACTCGACAAACCTCTTTTCCTATTGTACCTGTCTCATCAGAGATTCTCTTATCAATTTATATCTATTAAAGGATTATATTGCTGCTTTGAAACCTCTGCTACTTTACCAGCTGACTTTCGGGGTATGTTTCACAACCTTAGTCTCGATAAATGTCTCCACTGTTTGGCAAAAATAGCGGATAGCTGATAAGTTAGTTGATAGCTTATAGCTTATGACTGATGGCTGATAACTGATAGCTTATAGCTGATGACTGATGACTTATGGCTGGTAAGCTAATTGAAATGTTTGGTAAAATTAGCGGTTCAACTAGCTGATAGATGTAAAATGACATAAAAGGACATTTTTATATCATTTAATTTTTTTTGAAGACAAGAACAACATACATTAATAATAATAATAATAATAATAATAATAACAACAACAACAATAATATCATTGTCGTTTAAGTATGAATTAAGATAATCTTAACTACAATTATATTAATCCAAAATAATAATAAAAATAAGTCTATCGCCTAATATTCCATAATAAAGCAGCAATATCGTTACGAATTTCCTTTGTCTTTGTTGATCTCCCTGATCTCCCCTATGGTCTTTCATTACATTGATTACCATCAACAATATCCGGAAGTTTATCATGAGGAAAAAATCGCAAACCTAGATGAAGAAAAGAGAAGAAACAATGGAGGAATGGTGGAGAAGGAGAATGACGATAAAGAGAATATGAAAAAGCAGTAGAACCCATTTTTATTTCTCTTTGCATGGTCGTTGATATTCCATGTATTTAATACATTTATTTTTTATTTTAAATTACAATAAAACATAACGTAAAACTGGTATTTAAATAAAATAGTAAGGGTAAAAGAGGAAGAAAAACAATAAGCTCAAACGCTACTTGAAATAACGTCTGAAAAATAAGTTATAAGCTCTTTAAATAAGCTATAAGCTCCTGACGAAAAGATTGTTATCAAACAGGTCTTTTTGTGTCATACAAGCTTATAAGCTATAAGACATAAGCTTGTTTCTGTATCTTGTCAAACAGACTCCAAATCATTTCACCGATTGTTGAAACTGATTCACTTGTGCTATAGAATCAACCATTAAGGGTATGTTTGGTAAGACACAAAAACAAGCTTATGTCTTATAGCTTATAGCTTATAAGCTTGTCTGACAAAAAAAAGATCTGTTTGGTAACAGTCTTTTCGTCAGGAGCTTATAACTTATTTCAGGAGCTTATAGCTTATTTTTCAGACGCTATTTCAAGTAGCATTTAAGCTTATAGTTTATAGCTTATTGTTTTTTCTTCCTCTTTTACCCTTATTATTTTATTTAAAATCTTTTTTTTACCTTTTACAATTTATTAATATAACTGCATCATAAATACAAATGTCTCTTGTGCTAATAAATATCCACTTCTTTTTCAAAACAAAAAAAAAAATCACTTCCTTTCGTTGCTTTATACGGCATACCTTCAGTTCTTTTTTTTTACAAATCAATATACTTTTTTTTACATGCAAATCAATATACCTTCAGTTGTGTTTAGATTTGATGAAAATATACCTTTTGTTATTTTGAACCAAATAAAATTAATTTATATATGTACAATATACTTTATTATTATTATTATTAATGTATGTTGTTCTTGTCTTCATAAAAAATTGAAAGATATAGAAATTGAAGTAGATAATATAGTCACAAGAAAGGGGGGGTTTGAATTGTGACCCTTTTTAAAATCTAATCCTGTACTTAAAAATTACTTCTCAAGTTGTTTCTTGGAAGAACAAAGTTAAACAGACTTCAGAACGTTCTGAAGTGTCAGTTGCAGAATAAGATATTAAAATTCAGTGTTGTGTGTGTGATGTGTATGCAGTAATATAAAGAGTATAGGGAGAGAAGAAGGACACACAGAATTTTATAGTGGTTCACCCAATGTGGGTTAGTCCACTCCTCACAATCTTGTGAGAGTTTTCCACTATGATGCTTGAGATACCCTCTCAAATCCTGCACCTTACAATCTTGTCCACTTGGAACGGTTACAACCTGTATTCTCTAAGCCTCAGCAGGCTTTCAATCTTCTGTACTAAGTCACACCAGACTTTGTACTATATTACTCAACCTAGACTTTAATACCCTTAAAACTAGATGAGATTTGCTCTTTACAATTGATTGGAGAATTTAAGAAGTGAGGTTAAGAAGAGGACTTTCAGAAGAGGAGGGGGAGAGTTTATCTTTGACAAGATAAAGAGAATTGATTTACACTTAGAGTGATGATCAATTTGAGATGCTAAAGCTTCAAACACTTTGTAAATGTTTTCTTGTATGCTTTGCAATTGTGTGTGTAATGCTGAGCCTTCCACTTCTATTTATAGAGTTCTTGGTCTTTTGTAACCGTTGGAGGGTGACCAATGGTCTTGTGCCATGTGTCCTGGGCCCCACTGACTTTTACTTGAAAATCTGGGTGAACATTCTGACTTTCAGAATGTTGTTCTGTTCTTGAGAATATTTCAGAATGTTGTTGCATTCTTGATGACATTCATCTGGGTTCATCATGTATGAATGAACATATGAATTTCTGGATTGCTGATAGACTCTTGTTTTATGCGTGCAGTGCATCAGAATGTTGCTGTGCCAAGAGCTTTGCAAATCAGTCTTGGATTGTGTGCAGGAGAGAGGAAAGTGGAACCATCACTTCATGCCCATGCTTTAGGGGATTTTGCTGATCTGTAACAGTACCAACCCCTTAGGTGTCAAGATCTCATGGATTCTGACTTTGAGATTGTGATTTGGCTTTTTGCTTAACTTTTCCAACTGCTTTACTGTAGCTTGTCAGAATTGAAGCATGTGCTGTATTGAACATTCTGAACTTCAGAATATCCTTTTTGTTTCACTTAGGATGACTTGTAAGACTACCATTTGATGTAATCAAATCCTAATAGTGAAACATAAATGAAGTGAGGTAGTTTGATTATCTAGGATGATATTCCCTTTTGGAATATTCTTGTTAATTCAATGTTCATAGTCTTAAATGAACATTGAATATCCTTTTTGACATTCATTTTGTAGATGCCTTTATTGCTTGATAGATCCATGCAATTTTGTTTTTCTTGGACATTTATTTATGTCACGTGTGGTATGCATGTTCTTGAATTTCTGAGTTGGTGTATGAGCAGCTTTATTGCAAGGTTTCAGAACTTGTAAACAACCTTCTGAACTGCATATCAGCTTCTGAACTATGTTCAGCTTCTGATCAATATTGCTGCATCTGGACAGGATTTCACCTTCTGAACTGTGTTTCAGCTACTGATCTTCATTTTAGCTTCTGAACTAAGTTCAGCTTCTGAACTTCATTTTAGCTTCTGAACTGAGTCCAACATTCTGAACTGAGTCCAACATTCTGAACTGTGTTCAGCTTCTGAACTGAGTTCAACTTTCTGAACTATGACAAAGTTCTTTCTTTGATTCCTTGTATCTTGGTATGGTTTATCTCTTGTTCCTGTCTTAATTAAACACTCAAGAGCACAAGTTAAATACCAAGAAACTAATCAAAGTCCATTAATCCTTTAATCATTTAGGGTTTGTTATCTTTAAAATTAATTAGGGATTTTGCCTCAACAATCTCCCCCTTTTTGATGATGACAAACCTATGATTTAGGATTACGGATTTTGATTAAAAAATATGAGAGGTTTAAGAGCTGAAAATTATTTTTATGCTCCCCCTCATTTTTATAATTCATGACATTGAGTTTTTAATAATTTTTAAAAGCTCCCCCTTATTTTTATAATTCATGGCATTATTAAGAGATGCAGATTTTTGAACCAAATGCATTTTTTCATTAATTAATCATGCTCATTACATCATATATGGTTCAAAAGCAAAAACTTAGCAAACAGAGGTGATCAAGCAAAAGTTGAAGTTTTAAGAACTCCAATAACTATTGATCACTGACCTACTTGGGCCTAAAACATAAAAACTTAAAGATTTAAATCCTAAAGCTTCTCCCCCTTTTGTCAACAGCAAGAAAGGTAGGGAGGGATAAGTGGAGGACACTCAGGGAGTTGAGTCTCCAGAATCTGAGGAAGGCTCAGAATCAAAGACAGATGGATCTTCAAATACTGGAGGATTCATAGCCAATCCAGGAGCAGCAACTTCAGAAGTCCATTTTGCTAGGACACATGCAATCTTATGGGTTTTAGTTGCAACCCTAAGAGAACGTCTAGCAATTTTTTCAGCTTTGGATATTTGTGATGTGGGAGCGGAAGTGGGGGCATCCAAGTTTGTTTTTGAGTGACCTTCTTTTGAGACAAAGGTTTCAAGTGAAGCAAACAAAGTAGGAATATCAGGTAGTTGAGTGGTTGTTTTAAGTGTGGCTGGAGTAGGGAGAGATATTTTGCGAAGTGTGAGGAGGGGATATCAGAAATTTGCTGCAAATGGCTTCTGACTCCATGGTGGAAGTAGACTGATTTAGGAGTGGTGGTGGTGGTTGGTTAGCCAGAGGTTGGATTTGTTCAATAGGCAAAGATCCTGAAGCTATAGGAGCAGGATCTGCAGAGACTTTCGCAGATGGAGGGAGTGGTATGATCAGGGAGAATGTTTCCTTCAACATTCTGTACTTCAGTTTCAGGCATTGTTTCAGGATTTTCTTTCTGAGAGTCCTCAAAAACACCATCTTCTGAGTTGATCCCTTCCATGTTGAGATCAAATCCAGCTTGATTTCCATCTGATTGTTCAATACCAGTTTCTAGCTGGTCAGCATTGTCACTAAACATGTGGGTGACTAGGATTTCAGCTACATCATTCAGGTCCTGATCCTCAGCAGTCTTTTGTGCTCCTTCTTCCAGCTGAGCTCCTTCTTCAGCATTTCCTTCAATGTCTTGCTGAAATTGTTCTTCAGCCACTGTGGCTGGCTCAGCATTCTTTTTGAGAAGTGATTCATTATCCTGCTGACTTTCCTCCTCAGCCATTTCTTGAGATTCTTCAATATGCTGATCTTCAGCAACATTCTGATCTTCTGCAACATTCTGATCTTCTGCAACTTCCTGAGTTGCTTCTTTGGCAGGATCATCACTCTCTTGGAATGTTTCTTCAGCAGAAGATTCATCTTCCTTTTGATGTTCTGTGGGATTTTCATCCATTGGCTCCTCTTGAACCACATTGTTAACAGCTTCTACCTCTTCCTCTAGAGGAGGGTTTTGGACTTTCTCAATCTTCCTTTTCTTCTTTGTTTTTCTAACTTTCTGGTCTTGATGTCTTTTAACAGAACCAGATGTTTCAGATGCTGGAGGTGTGGGAAGGTTAGATGAAGTGATGTGCAGCTGGGCCATGGTTTTTGCAGTGAACCTCATAAATGTGTAATCACATTTTTCATCTTCAAGAGGTACTTTGTTGTCCTTAAGGATAAGGGTGATTGGCATTCCATAGACTAGGGCGCTGGTTTGTTTGGGATTCATACATGAATCAATCATGTGTTGAAGGATAATGAAGCAAAGGTTCAGCTTTTTCTTGTTAATGAGATGAAACATGATGCAGAGATCAGTATCACTCACAGCTTCATAGGTTCCTGACCTAGGAAGCAGGGTATGGCGTACCATATTGTGAAAGATTTTGGGTAGGTCAGCAAGATTTGTGGAGTTAAAAGGAAGGTTTGGTTTGGTGTATTCAAGTATGAGTTTGGCACGGTTTGTTCTAGCTTCAGAGAACCAGGAAGGAAAGAAGAGTTCATTACCTTCATTTGGGATTCTTAGAGCCTTTGAGAGGGAAGCTTGAGTGAGTTTAATCTTAACTCCTTTGACAGTTGTAATGAGGGTCTTCTTTCTATCTTTGGTTTTGATTTCCATTGAGCTGTAGAATTCTCTTACCAAGTCTGGGTATGTGAGTTCCTGAAGTGACACAAAGCTTGTCCATCCTTGTGCATCAGTGTATTCACACAGGTTCCATCCCTTCTTCTTTAGGTCAGCAAAATCAAAATACTTAGCCCTGCTTATGGGTCTAGGTGCTTTTTCCTTTTTGCCCTTCAGAATGGAGGTTATCTTCCCAATGTCTTTTCCTTTTCCATGCTTTTTGGGAGGAGATGCTTCTTCCTGCTCATCAGAAGGTTCTTCTTCTTCAGATTGAGATTTTGATTGAGATTCTTCTTCAGAGACAGAATTCTCTTTTTCTGGTTCAGAGGTTTGTTTGGGTGAAGTCTTGACCTTCCTCATGTATTGAGAGATGGTTGGATCAGAATCTTCCTCTGAGTCTGAGAGAAGGATCGTGGAGGCAGAAAATTTCTTGGCTTTTCCAGTTCCAGAGATGATTCTCTGAGACCTTCTGGGATGTTGAGAAGTTGAAGCAGATTTCTTAGGTTTAGTCACAGGCTTTCTGGGTTTAGAAGGTTCAGTGGTGGAGATGATGATATCAGGGAGAATGGTGCGCAGAGGTTGAGGTTCTTCTGGGAATTGTGGTGGAGCAGAACGAGGAACAGGGGTTTGTTCTTGTTCATTGATGCGAGAGGTATTTTTTGTTCTGGCCATGGCAGTGTTTTTTGCGAAGAGACAGATGAGATTTTTATGGTTTGGATAGTGTTGGTCTGATGAATATGTTTGAGTGGAGAGGTGGTTTGTTTATAAAGACAAACGTGTGGGAGAAGAGAGAGAGAGAAACTGATGATGGTGGTTTTATGGGAAAAGATGAAACTGAAAAGTGGTTGTATAGGAAAGAGAAAGTAGCCGTTTTAAGAGAAGAAAGGAGAGTGGCTGATTTGATAGTTCCCTTTTTGTATGGAGGTTAATGGTTTTAACACATTAACTCTAATACAAGCATTTAATGCTGAGATATGGAGGGATTTTTGAAGAAAGATCACTTTATGAGAGTGACTCACTAACTTCAGAAAAATTTTACTGAACATTCTGAGTTCAGAAAACTATGCTGAACAGAGTGAACGTTCAGAGCCTGAAGAACATTCTGAACTCTGTTTGAACATTCTGAGCTTTGTTGAACATTCTGAAGTGATTCAGAATGACTCAAGGGGGTTTGTCCTAGGCCCTTAGTAATTCAGTTAATCAATCTTTATTGGGATTTTTCATAATTAGCAATTTTTCTTTGATAAAATTGAATCTATCCTCAACTAATGGTTTTGTGAAAATATCAGCTAATTGATTTTCTGTATCAATGAATTTCAATTCAATGTCCTTTTTCTGAACATGATCACGTATGAAATGATGCTTAATTTCAATATGCTTAGACCTAGAATGTTGAATAGGATTTTTTGACAAATTAATTGCACTTGTGTTGTCACAAAGAATTGGAACATTTAAGTACCTTAGTGAGTAATCTTCCAACTGATTTCTGATCCACAAAACTTGAGAGCAACAACTGGCTGCAGATACATACTCAGCTTCTGTTGTAGAGAGTGCAATGGTATTTTGTTTTCTACAGGACCATCCAATCAGGGCTTGTCCTAAGAATTGGCAAGATCCACTTGTACTCTTTCTCTCAACTTTGTCTCCAGCATAATCAGCATCACAATAGGCTACAAGATCAAAACTACAGCCTTTTCTATACCAAAGACCAAGATCAGTAGTACCTACTAGGTATCTTAAGATCCTTTTTACAGCAGTTAGATGAGATTCTTTTGCACATGTTTGAAATCTAGCACATAAGCCTACTGCATACATTATGTCAGGTCTGCTAGCAGTTAAATAAAGCAATGATCCTATCATGCCTCTATATTCTTTTTCAGAGACTGATTTTCCATTTTCATCTTTATCCAGGCTGGATGATGGATGCATGGGAGTGGCCATTATCTTTGCTTCATTCATTTTATATTTTTTAAGAATATCTTTGACATATTTTTCTTGATTTATGAAAATGCCATTTGGAAATTGTTTGATTTGCAAACCAAGAAAGAAACCAAGTTCACCCATCATGCTCATTTCAAATTCACTTTGCATGAGTTTTGAAAAGTCTTCACACATTTTCTCTTTGGTTGAACCAAAAATAATATCATCTACATAGACTTGAACTATTAGCAAATCTGTGTTCTGAGTTTTTCTAAAAAGTGTGGTATCAATTTTTCCTCTAGAAAATCCATTGTTAATGAGAAATGTGCTAAGTCTTTCATACCAAGCTCTAGGAGCTTGCTTAAGACCATAAAGTGCTTTAGTGAGTTTGAAAACATGATTAGGTTTTTCTTTATTTATGAAGCCAGGAGGTTGACTTACATAAACCTCTTCATTTAAAAATCCATTTAAAAAGGCACTTTTAACATCCATTTGAAAAAGTTTGATGCTTTTATGTGCAGCATATGCAAGAAGGATTCTAATAGCTTCTAACCTTGCCACTGGTGCAAAAGTCTCATCATAGTCAATACCTTCTTGTTGGTTGTATCCTTGAGCAACCAACCTTGCTTTATTTCTGACAACTTTGCCATCTTCATCAAGTTTATTTCTAAACACCCATCTTGTTCCAATGATTGTCTTCCCTTGATCATCTGGAACCAAGTTCCACACTTTGTTCCTTTCAAACTGAGACAGTTCATCTTTCATGGCCTCAATCCATGAATCATCTATTATGGCTTCATTTATTGACTTGGGTTCCATTTGAGAGATCATAGCCATATTGTTCCCTTGAAAGGACATTCTGGTTCTTACACCATCAGTTGTGCTTCCAATGATTTGATCTACAGGATGATCTCCTATCATTCTCCAACTTCTAGGAGGGCTTTGTAGAGATGAGTCCTGAACATTCTGATCATCTTCTTTTTCTACAGAACTTACATTGTTCTGATTGTTAACATTCTGAAGTGTCTGATCTTCAGTATCTTCCTTTTCTTGGAGTTGAGAAGGTTCATCATATTCATCAAATATGACATGCATACTGACTTCAACTGTTTGGGTTTTTAAGTTGTACACTCTATAACCTTTGGATGTTGTAGAGTATCCCAAAAAGATAGCTTTATCTGATTTAGGATCAAACTTACCCAATTTTTCTTTTGTGTTCAGAATGTAACAGTAGCAACCAAATATGTGAAAATAAGATATGCTAGGTTTGATGTTTTTCCATAATTCATATGGGGTTTTATTTAGAATGTTTCTTATTGAAACTCTATTCAAAATGTAGCAAGATGTATTGATGGCTTCTGCCCAAAAGTAATCTTCAACATTTGATTCATTTAACATAGTCCTAGCCATTTCTTGCAAGGTTCTATTTTTCCTCTCAACAACTCCATTTTGCTGTGGAGTTCTTGCACAAGAAAAATTATGTGTAATACCACATTCATCAAAGAATGTCTTGAAGGAAGCATTTTCAAATTCTCCTCCATGATCACTCCTCACAGATATGATATTAGAACCTTTTTCATTTTGAATCTTTTTGCAAAAGTTTTGAAATGCTTCAAATGATTCATCTTTATGTTTTAAAAATAACACCCATGTAAATCTTGAGAAATCATCAACAATAACAAATCCATATCTTTTGCCACTAAGACTTGCAGTTTGAACAGGACCAAAAAGATCAATGTGAAGAAGCTCTAAAGGTTTTTGAGTTGAAATATATTCAATTGTTTTAAAACTGCTTTTAACTTGTTTTCCTTTAATACAAGCTTCACAGATCTTGTCCTTTTCAAAGTTAATCTTTGGCAAACCTCTAACTAGATCAAGTTGAGAAAGTTTAGCAATAGTTTTCATACTAATGTGACCAGCTCTTTTGTGCCAAATCCACTTATCTTTTTCAAGAGACATAAAACATGATTCAGCTGGAATTTCATTTAAGTCCAAAACATACAAGTTCTTTTTCCTTGATCCAGAGAAAATTAATTTCTTAGAGGAGGCTTGTCTTATTTCACATATGTTGGGTTTAAAAATAACTTCAAAACCACTATCACATAATTGGCTTATGCTAAGTAGATTGTGTTTCAACCCTTCTACAAACTGAACATTTTCTATCTTGGCAGAGTTAGTTTTACCTATTGTTCCTTTACCTCTGATTTTGCCTTTGTCATTGTTTCCAAATGTGACTAGTCCTCCATCTCTACTTTCAAAGGTTAGAAAGCAATTCCTATCTCCTGTCATGTGTCTTGAACAGCCACTGTCCAAGTACCATGGCTTTGTCTTTGCATTTTGAGAAGAGACCTACACTTGACATGAACAAAATCTTAGGTACCCATGTAATGTTGGGTCCTTGAGGGTTAGTCTTTCTAAGAGATCTTTTCTTATTGTAACATTCTGTTATTGTATGACCAGATTTGTTACAGTAAGAGCATATCTTCTTAGCCTTTTCAGCCTTTTGTGAACTTTCTGATCTATTGAGATGAGAACGTTCTGAGCTAAGATTATTTAATCTATTTTTTTCAAAATGTTTTTTATGAAAACATGCTGAGTCAAGATGCCCTAGCTTGTTACAGTATGAGCATTTTATTTTTATTTCAGTTTCTTTAGGCAAAAGAACAGTTTTAAGAAGATTTTTGTTTGGATCTTTGAATCCTAATCCAGATTTTTCATTTGTTCCAGCTTGTGATCCCAGAATGTTTTGAAAGGTTTCTGTGGATTTTATAAAACGTGAGAGATCATTTTTTAGTCCTTCAACTTCTGTTTTCAAAAGAATGTTTTCTTTTTGTACTTCAGAAGGTTTAGACAAAATTCCTTTTTGCTTTTTATTTAGCTCTCTTTGTTGTTCAGACATTTTAAAATGAGAGTCTTGCAAAGTTTGTATGGTTCTTCTGGATTCATCATATTTAATTTGAAGTTTATCTTTTTCAGCTTTTAGTTCAGAAAGTTCTTTTATCAATGATTGACATTTGTTAGATAGAAAATTTGAATCATATATAAGACTGTCAATTTTTCTTTCAAGTTCTTTTTGCAAAGAGTTAGGTTCATAGATAATTACCTCTTCCTCATCTTCTGATTTAGCCATCAAACTCAGGTTGGCTTCCTCATCTTCAGGTTCTGCTTCTTCTAGATCATCCCAGGTGATCATGGCTTTCTTTTTGAAGGGAGGTCTCCTTTGCTGTTTCTTGAGATCAGGACACTCATTCTTGTAGTGTCCAAGCTTGTTGCATCCAAAACAGGTGACTTGACTTTTGTCAGTCTCAGTTTTGTTAATGTTAGTGTTGGGAAACTTCTTTCTGAGCTGATTTCTTCTCATCATCATTCTTTGAATTTTCTTGGAGATGAGTGCAAGTTCATCTTCAGCTTCTTCTTCCTGGACTTCTTCTATTTCATCCAGTTCTTCCACATCATCTTGAGTTGCTGATGATGTTTCTTGGGAGGCCTTCAAGGCAAGAGTTTTTACCTTTTTCACTGGTTTGTCTTCTTGAAGTATGACTTCATGAGCTCTCAGTGAACCAATAAGTTCCTCCAAGGTCAGAGAGTTTAGATCTTTGGCCTGGGTAATAGCTGTGACCATAGGTCTCCATGTGCTTGGAAGACATCTTAATATTTTCCTGATTCTATCATGAGTGGAATATATCTTTCCAAGAGATCTCATTTCATTTACTATTGTTGTGAATCTAGCATACATTTCATCAATAGTTTCATTTTCACTCATTTCAAAGATTTCAAACTTTCTGACTCCAATGTCAATTCTAGTTTCTTTGACATGAGATGTTCCTTCATGGTGTATTTTTAAAGTGTCCCATACTTCTTTAGCATTTTGGCATTCATCAACTCTTTCACTTTCTTCCATGGTTAGTGCGCATGATAAAAATAATCTAGCTTTAGAGTTTAGTAATACCTTGGCTTTATCATCTGGTGTCCATGCACTTTTTTCTTTTATACCTCCATCTCTGTTCATTGGAACATGATCTCCTTCAGAGATTACAGCCCACATGTCCGTATCTTGAGATCTAAGAAAAAGTTCCATCTTGCCTTTCCAGAAGTAGTAGTTTGTGCCATCAAACAATGGAGGTCTGTTTGCTTGATCCTCCTTCTGTAATATACTTAGCCTTTGACATACTTCTTCCTGGATCTTTTCTCTAACACTTGTGTAAGTGTTCAAACCCTTAGAGCCAATGCTCTGATACCAATTGAAGTAGATAATATAGTCACAAGAAAGGGGGGGTTTGAATTGTGACCCTTTTTAAAATCTAATCCTGTACTTAAAAATTACTTCTCAAGTTGTTTCTTGGAAGAACAAAGTTAAACAGACTTCAGAACGTTCTGAAGTGTCAGTTGCAGAATAAGATATTAAAATTCAGTGTTGTGTGTGTGATGTGTATGCAGTAATATAAAGAGTATAGGGAGAGAAGAAGGACACACAGAATTTTATAGTGGTTCACCCAATGTGGGTTAGTCCACTCCTCACAATCTTGTGAGAGTTTTCCACTATGATGCTTGAGATACCCTCTCAAATCCTGCACCTTACAATCTTGTCCACTTGGAACGGTTACAACCTGTATTCTCTAAGCCTCAGCAGGCTTTCAATCTTCTGTACTAAGTCACACCAGACTTTGTACTATATTACTCAACCTAGACTTTAATACCCTTAAAACTAGATGAGATTTGCTCTTTACAATTGATTGGAGAATTTAAGAAGTGAGGTTAAGAAGAGGACTTTCAGAAGAGGAGGGGGAGAGTTTATCTTTGACAAGATAAAGAGAATTGATTTACACTTAGAGTGATGATCAATTTGAGATGCTAAAGCTTCAAACACTTTGTAAATGTTTTCTTGTATGCTTTGCAATTGTGTGTGTAATGCTGAGCCTTCCACTTCTATTTATAGAGTTCTTGGTCTTTTGTAACCGTTGGAAGGGTGACCAATGGTCTTGTGCCATGTGTCCTGGGCCCCACTGACTTTTACTTGAAAATCTGGGTGAACATTCTGACTTTCAGAATGTTGTTCTGTTCTTGAGAATATTTCAGAATGTTGTTGCATTCTTGATGACATTCATCTGGGTTCATCATGTATGAATGAACATATGAATTTCTGGATTGCTGATAGACTCTTGTTTTATGCGTGCAGTGCATCAGAATGTTGCTGTGCCAAGAGCTTTGCAAATCAGTCTTGGATTGTGTGCAGGAGAGAGGAAAGTGGAACCATCACTTCATGCCCATGCTTTAGGGGATTTTGCTGATCTGTAACAGTACCAACCCCTTAGGTGTCAAGATCTCATGGATTCTGACTTTGAGATTGTGATTTGGCTTTTTGCTTAACTTTTCCAACTGCTTTACTGTAGCTTGTCAGAATTAAAGCATGTGCTGTATTGAACATTCTGAACTTCAGAATATCCTTTTTGTTTCACTTAGGATGACTTGTAAGACTACCATTTGATGTAATCAAATCCTAATAGTGAAACATAAATGAAGTGAGGTAGTTTGATTATCTAGGATGATATTCCCTTTTGGAATATTCTTGTTAATTCAATGTTCATAGTCTTAAATGAACATTGAATATCCTTTTTGACATTCATTTTGTAGATGCCTTTATTGCTTGATAGATCCATGCAATTTTGTTTTTCTTGGACATTTATTTATGTCACGTGTGGTATGCATGTTCTTGAATTTCTGAGTTGGTGTATGAGCAGCTTTATTGCAAGGTTTCAGAACTTGTAAACAACCTTCTGAACTGCATATCAGCTTCTGAACTATGTTCAGCTTCTGATCAATATTGCTGCATCTGGACAGGATTTCACCTTCTGAACTGTGTTTCAGCTACTGATCTTCATTTTAGCTTCTGAACTAAGTTCAGCTTCTGAACTTCATTTTAGCTTCTGAACTGAGTCCAACATTCTGAACTGAGTCCAACATTCTGAACTGTGTTCAGCTTCTGAACTGAGTTCAACTTTCTGAACTATGACAAAGTTCTTTCTTTGATTCCTTGTATCTTGGTATGGTTTATCTCTTGTTCCTGTCTTAATTAAACACTCAAGAGCACAAGTTAAATACCAAGAAACTAATCAAAGTCCATTAATCCTTTAATCATTTAGGGTTTGTTATCTTTAAAATTAATTAGGGATTTTGCCTCAACAGAAATGTCCTTTTATGTCATTTTACATCTATCAGATAGTTGAACCGCTAATTTTATCAAACACTTCAATTAGCTTATCAGCCATAAGTAGGGGTGTGCAAAATATTCAGTTAACTGAACCAAACTACTAACTGAACTGCACTAAACCATATTTTAACTGAACCACTTCATACAGTTTTGAACTGAACCACTTTTTACAAACCAATTTAAATTCAGTTTAAAACCAGTTCAAAACCGGTTATATATATGAATTGATTTTTTCACAAATCTCAATCATCTTCACCCAATTATTCACTGTTCAATGAAGTATATATACAACAACAACATTTTATAATCGCTTAAATTGAATTCCCAAATCCCAAATCCCCAAAACCGTTCAGTTTTCCCCGAATCTCGTTCTCGTCGTTTCAGAGAACTCCACAGCAATCGATGTTCTCCCTGTTCCCGATCTGGTTTCGTTATCCATCCAAAGCTAATTTCGTCCGTTTCATCTCACAATTTATCTAAGCTTCCTTCGGATCTACGCGAATGCGCTCTGATCGGAAGCTGTTCTTCGATCAACGTTCCTAATTTTCTGCGGCGATTGCGGGGGTTGAACAATCTCGGAAACACTTGTTTCATGAATTCGGTGTTGCAGGCTTTGTTTCACACGCCATCGTTGAGGAATTACTTCCTGACTGATAAGCATAATCAGTACTTTTGCCAGAAAATAAGCAATGTTGATGATGCCGCAACTGGCGATGATTCTGCCATAGCAACAACGAATAGAAATGGAGGTAAGAATGGAATAAAAATTTGGATTCAATTATAGAATGATAGAATTTGGGCACCTGTGTTATAGAATTCAATGAATTTGGAGAAAAAAATTGGGATTCAATTGATTTGAGATTAATTTATCAACGACAGTTCTTTTGTTTCTGCATTTAGTTTTTTAATTTTTTTTGACAAATTTGTATCTTAGTTTGATCTCAAAACTGTGTCCGTAAAAAAAAAAAAACAAGTCTGCAGAAAACCGGTTTAAAAGTGGTTCAAGTCTGCAGAAATCCGGTTCAGTACGAAAACCGGTTAAAAATAAGTAAACTGGTTTAAAACTATAAACCGGTTCTGAACCGGTTCTAAACTGGATTGAAACTGTTTTTAAGAATTAACCAGTTTTTATTGAAATGGATTTTATGAACTGAACCAAACCATTTATATGGTTCAGTTCAGTGCAGTTCATGAACCATGAACACCCCTAGCCATAAGTCATCAGCTATAAGCTATCAGCCATCAGCCATCAGTCATAAGCTATCAGTTAGCTTATCAGCTATCCGCTATTTTTGCCAAACAGACCCTAAGAATGTCTTTACTCTAACACCTTCTTTTCGATCTCACTAATTCAAGACAATAACAGACAAGTCCATGTGAATCGTGTTGATGTCTTATCTAGCATTTTGTTCCTTGGTTTCTTTTTTAAATTTCTTTTTTCTGAAATAATAATGATCATACATCATTTAGTTTTTTTATTTTTTAAAATATATTCATCATTTGGGAACATTTTTGGGACCATCTCTAATTGCAATATTTACGCAATATTAACGTCGAATTATTAATGTTAAATTGTGACGGTCATTGAAATTGAGGCACCGTAATTTTATTTTATTTTTTGGTTTGTGAGGCACCGTCATGTGAACCTCTTCAAAATCGAAATAAAAAAAATGAACCAAACCCTTATTGCTGCACCATCTGTAATGAACCGGATCAATTACATACACATACTAATGACGTTTGGTTATGTTCTTAAGCTGGGGCCTACGGCACAAAAATTTGATCTCCTTATTATGTTTTTAGCAACAAAAAATCAAATGGGATGTTAAAATATCTTTTGAAACTAATAATTAGTCATTAAGCGATTCTTGTTATCACTGATTGAGATCCAAACAAAATGGAAAATGCTTTCCACGTTGATAGACTTTTAACGTGTCGCTTCTGTTTCATAGAAGACTTTAGACAGTGCATATTTCTTGTTACATGCCAACATAAACCTCCGGAGATGTCACATTCTCTTAGATACATAGGTTAGGTCTAATGAAGTGTTGCAACTATCCGTGCACTTTGATTAGCGCTACTATCCTGATTTGTAAGGTTGGCTTGGTGTTCCTATCTTTCACTCTCAAGTATTATTTGGTTTATGTGCCCAATAAGTTACTAATAATGACAATAATGCAGAGGCATAGCACACAAATCAATAAGCATACAACAGTACTAGTTAGTGGAACAATCATTGAACATGATAGAACCTATCTACAGCTTGGACGCACGTTCTAAGCTATAACCCTTTATTGTACTTGCAAACACAAAGGGCTATGAGAACCCTTTTTTGTCCAATTCCCAGTCTGCCTGCTTGCTATGGACCATTAGGTTGGGAGTTGGGACTAAGCTTTGCTGGATCCCAAATTCCCCAAAAGGGTTTATCTCAGAATTCTGTACTTAATCTGAGTGTGTTAAATTAAACTCCCATTTTAGTGTTGTATGCAGATAGCAGAAGGAATTCCAAACTGACCCAGAACACATGACTAGTTTATTGACACTAATATTCAAGTTTATATGCAACCAAGGGCCATTGGTCTCTGACTTTACAGCAGCTAGCATTTCTTTTCTCTTTTTCGCAGTCCAGAAACATTTGTCATGGACCCAAGGCTGCACTAAAACCACACACCTCCTTCAACTTCCAGTTTTTGGTTTTCATCAAAAGGAGACTTCCTTGGAATGGAATCATATCACCACAGGTTGCAGACTCCTGAGAATTAACCAAGCACAACAGACCAGTCAATGATTTGTACTTAAAATATATAATGTTTGTCAAACCCCCTTTTCTTTTAATTATGTCTAACAAATGCTATGAAAAAGGCAAAAACACAAGTCTGTTTTAAAAAATCTAATCCTCACAATCTCACTCATTTACCTTCTTCACAATTAAAAAGAGGAGATAAAGATGTTGAAGTTAGGTATTCTATTCTATGCTTGCTATTCATACCAGGAGAAACACTTGTCAAACATGGAATGCAAAATAATAATAATACCCCAACAACAATAGCAGCCACAAGTTATATATTTTATATGACATAATACATACAAACCATGGGTTCTGTAGTATACTAATCCTCATATAGTAAAACTCGTTACAAAGACTCGGGTTGTTAAATAACCGATTATGCATCATTGATGACAACAACAGTAGTTCCAGTACCTAAGAATGAAAATCGGCGAATCGGCATTCCAAACAGTCTATTCTGGTGTTTCACATGTTTACCATCATTTTTGCTTTGCTGCCGCCTGCATTAGAAACAAATCGAGAAAACAGGTAAGATATAAATGACAGAGGTCATATAAATTATAAAGTATTACTGTTATAAGACAATGGAACACACAGATTGTACAGAGAAGAAAGGAGCAGTTTTATTGTCAATCAAAATTGGAAGAATTTCATTCAAAATTGGTTCCTAATATAACCCAAAGATAATGTCTGATAGACAGATAACTAGAATAGAACAAAACTGAAACTGGTGTGTGACCCGGCATAAAGTATATAGCAACAAATCCGAAAATGGTGTGTCCAGTTTATTTGTTGATAAGGCTCAATTTCGTCATCTTCACTAGAGTTTGTTATTGAATAGCATTGATACTAGAATAAATATTTATTTATAAATACCGGAAAACTATCAATTGCAAGGAACGGCTGATGAAGTTGTCTTATTCTCCTTACAAATTCCCCCTCAATTTGGTTGCTACATACTTGATGTTCGGTTGCATGGATTAATATTTATCACAATGATTATATACTTAAATAATTAAAAAGCAAAAACACTCAAATTCCATTGGCTTCAACTACAGCAACCAAAATATGAAACTGAAATCCAAGGGCAGTACGAGCCCCTTAATACCAAGTGTATGGACAATAACACAAAAATCACACTTTGACGTGTAGATTTAAACAATGTTGTTAAATAGTGGTTTTGCGGGTGGCTTCTAGGGTGAATTATAAACTGTAAAATCTCAGAGAATCCATAGAATATTTTGTAACAAACTTTGAATCTGAATTTCTGTTTTTTTTCATTGAATGATTGAAACAGTTACAATCAGCTTTATATATGAAGCTGAAGGTTACCTGCAATAGCAGGTTAACCGATACACAACAGACAGGTGGCAGTCACTTGACAGTTGTAAATAGCTGTCAAGTGCCAGCTGTCACTAGCTGTAAAACACTAACCTATCTGTTACAAGGATATACTAACTGCTTCTCTTATACTCCCCCCTCAAACTCAGAGTGGTGGGAAGCCACATTGAGTTTGGATCTCATGAGAAGAAACTTTGCTGTGGAGACAGGCTTGGTCAAAACATCTGCCCACTGATCTGTTCCAGGAATGTGAACTATAGAGAGTTGCTTAGCAATGATCTTTTCTCTGACAAAGAAGAGATCTATTTCCATATGCTTTGTTCTGGTGTGCAAAATGGGATTATGTGCAAGAAGGACAGCAGACTGGTAGTCACAGTAAACAATGGGAGTGGTAAAAGGGACAGTGAGTTCTGTTAATAATGTCTGAACCCAGAGAGCATCAGCTGTAGCTTGAGCCAAAGCCCTGTATTCAGCCTCTGTACTAGATCTGGCCACAACAGGCTGTTTCTTTGACCACCATGAAATAAGATTGGGACCAAAAAAGATAGCAGCACCAGAAGTAGATCGTCTGTCATCAGGATCAGCTGCCCAGTCAGCATCACAAAAGACATGAAGGGAGAGAGGTTTGTGAGTAGGAGCAGGATGTAATTGAAGTCCAAAAGTGATGGTGCCTTTCAAATATCTGAGAATCCTCTTGACAGCAGTCCAATGAGACTCAAGAGGATTGGACATGAACTGACAAACCTTGTTGACAGAGTAAGCTATCTCAGGCCTGGTGATAGTTGCATACTGCAGAGAGCCAACTACAGATCGGTAAAGAGAAGGATCTGAAAAGGTGTCTGATCCAGTCTTAGACAGTTTACAACCGGACACCATAGGAGTAGATATGGAATTGCATTCAAGCATATTTGTTTTGGCTAGTAAGTCTTTAATATACTTGCTTTGTGTGAGCAGTAGAGAGTGATTGGGAAGATGCTTAACTTCAATACCAAGAAAATAATCCAACACACCAAGTTGCTTGAGACTAAACACTGAATCCAGTTGCTTAACCAAAGTGGAAACCAAGGAGGAAGAACTGCCAGTGATAATGATATCATCCACATAAACAAGGAGATAGACAACTTGTGTGTGTTTTGCATAGGTAAATAAAGAAGGATCACACTTACTAGCCTGAAAACCAAACTGAAAAAGAGCAGTAGTTAACCTCTCAAACCACTGCCTAGGTGCTTGCTTAAGGCCATAGAGGGCTTTGTGGAGCCTGCACACTAGTGTAGAATCAGGCCCTTCAAAACCTTGAGGCTGTTGCATGTAGACTTCTTCCTCAAGAATGCCATTGAGAAAGGCATTATTAACATCCAATTGGTGAATGGGCCACTTATAGGATAAAGCAAGGGTAAGTATGAGTCTAATAGTGATAGGTTTGATCACAGGAGAGAAAGTCTCAGTGAAGTCAAACCCCTGCACTTGATGAAAACCCTTTGCAACCAAGCGGGCTTTGAATTTATTTAGAGTACCATCAGAATTTTCTTTTACTCTAAATACCCATTTACACCCAATTGCTTTTCTATTCGGAGGTAAAGGCACCAGGGACCAAGTACTGTTTTTCTGCAGAGCATCAAATTCTTCCTGCATTGCAGCACGCCACTTAGGATCAAGTAAGGCCTGCTTAACATTCTTTGGTTCAGTGTAGGTAAGGAATAAATTCTTTTTAGGAGGAGGGATGACAATACCAGACTTAGAACGAGTCTGCATAGGATGGGAATGAACAGGTAAGTTTGTAGGTATATGAGGGAAGATGGGGGAAGATGAAGATGGGGAAGATGCAGTAGTGGCAGCAGATGAGTTGGCAGAGACATGGACAGCAGTAGGACTGGGTGAGACAGGAGAGGGAGCTAGTGGAGAAGGAGGGCTAGTGGTGTTGTGAAGGAAGGTTAAGAGGTCAGAATGATTAATGGGCAAAGAGGACAGAGAGACATCTTTGACAGGGTGGAGAGGATCATGAGAATGCTTTTGAAACAAAAGGGGAAAGGGAAATCTGGACTCATTGAAAAGAACATCCTTGGAGATAAAAGTACGACCACTAGGAGACAAGCACTTATATCCCTTATGAATAATAGAATACCCCAAAAATAGACATTCATGAGACCTAAAATCAAATTTATGGGCATTGTATGGTCTTAATAAGGGAAAACAAGAGCACCCAAACACTTTCAAAAAATTATAGTCAGGAGTTTTGTGAAACAAAGTTTGAAAAGGAATTTGAAACTGCAAGGAAGAAGTAGGTAATCTATTTATGAGATAAACAGCAGCTAAAAAGGCATGATCCCAGTAAGTCAAAGGAAGGGAAGCATGACTAAGAAGAGTAAGCCCTAAATCAACAATATGTCTATGTTTCCTTTCCACTACACCATTTTGGTGATGAGTGTGAGGACAAATAAGTCTGTGAGTAATGCCTAAATTGGTAAGATATTGTGTGAAAGGTCTGAATTCTCCCCCCCAATCAGTTTGGATAGATTTGATAGACTGACCTAGCTGAAGTTCCACCATAGATTTAAATTGTTTGAAAACAGTAAGAGCATCAGACTTGTTTTTAAGCAAATAAATCCATGTGAACCTAGAATAGGCATCAACAAAGGTAATATAATAATGGTAACCAAGGGAAGAAACAGTGGGTGAAGGACCCCACAAATCACTAAACACAAGTTGGAGAGGGTGAGTGTATATAGTTTGTGAAGTGGGTGAATGTAATCTGTGAGCCTTACCTATACAACAAGCATTGCAAAAATTGGAAAAATCTTTATCTTTATTACTTGTGGAAATATTACAATGCTGTAAAACAAGTTTGAGTGTATGAGTATTAGGGTGTCCTAGTCTTAGATGCCACAAATGCTGAGAATTAAATGACAACTGATTATTACAAGAAGGAGAAATTGTATTAACAGTGTAAACAGAAGGGTCAGAAGAAGAAGAGGATGAACACTTAGCAGAATCCAAAGACAGACTTGGAAAAGTATAAAGCCCATCTGGACCAACACTGCCACGAAGAAGAACTTCACTAGTGTCCTGAGATTTAACAAGACAATAGTCAGCATGAAATTCAAAGAAGACTGAATTATCCCTAGCAAACTGACTGACACTAAGAAGGTTTTTGGTGATATCTGGTACATGAAGTAACTTATTGAGGCTAAGAGTTATGTGAGGCTTATATGGTGAGGTAAAAACACTTGAACCAGAAGAATGTATTTGCAAACCTTGACCATTTCCTACGAAGATCTGATCAGGACCTTCAAAGGTGGACAGCTCCTGGATGTTCCTAGCATCACTAGTCACATGATAAGAGGCACCTGAGTCAGGAAACCAAGCAGTAGAGCCATTTGTAGAGGGAGCATTGATCAGCATAGCACTAGGTTGAGAAAACTGGACAGAAGGAGGCCTTTGTGGAGCTGGAGGACGAGCCCAGTTGTTGAGAGAGCCATATCCAACAGAATTTTGGCCATATCCAACAGCAGGAGCACCAGAATTCATCATACCAAAGGAGGCACTGTAAAAAGGATCATTAGGAACAGGATTGAATCCTTGAAAGCCTTGAAAACCTTGTGGAATAGGTGCCTGGAAGTGCTGATTAAACCTGTGCCAGCACATAGAAGCCAAATGACCAAATCTAAAACAAACTTGGCACTGAACATTAGAAAACCTGCCTCCTCTACCACGACCTCTGCCAGATCTACCTCCTCTACCACGATTAAAAAGTAGGATTGAAACTGGAGAGATCTGGACTAGCAGTGACATTGACAGAGGCCTGAGAACTGGAGGACTCAGATGCTGATGAAGATTGTGATGCAGAGGATGAAGTAAGATTGATAGAAGCCACATCTTCAAGAACCTTTTTCTTGAACTTATCAAGGCGTGTCTCATGCGCAAGAAGAAGGGACTCAACTTCATCAATATCAATAACATCGAATTTACTCTCTACGACAGAGATAACAGGACTGAAATCTTGTGGTAAACCTTCTAGTATCACATCTAGGTATTGATTATCAGGAACTGGATCTCCAATAGAAGCGAGATTATCAACCAGATTGCGAATGCGAAGAAGATAATCCTGCACCGTACGATTCTCAAGAGAAGTAGAACGCAGTTCAACGCGAAGTTGACGTGCTTTCGCACGCATCTGCTTGTGAAAATGCGCAAGAAGTTTTCCCCAGAGTTCATACGCATGGGAGCAACCAATGACTCTGGCAAGTATAGCACTGGAAAGAGTGGATTGGAGCCACGACAAGAGCATCTGATCAGTTTGACGCCATTTGCGAAACGCAGGATTGAGCGTACCAGTAGCACGATCTTGTGCAGTGAGAAAACGAGGAGGAATAATCGGTGCAGCAAGAAAATCATCAAGGTTGTGAGCGTTGATGTAAGGTTCAACTTGTTGACGCCAAACCAGAAAATTCTGCTCAGTCAATTTCTCAGAGATCTTCAGTGCGAAGACAAAGGAGGAACGATTCGAATCTTCATCATCAAGAAGAGAGTGAAGAGGAATAGTATTGAGTGGTTCTGCGTCGGTGACGTGCGGAGAAGGTGTAGGAATACGGTTCGCCGGCGGCGGAGACGGCGGTGGAGTAGGTTGAGACGCCATGGATCAAGAGGCTAATCTGATACCATGTAAAATCTCAGAGAATCCATAGAATATTTTGTAACAAACTTTGAATCTGAATTTCTGTTTTTTTTTCATTGAATGATTGAAACAGTTACAATCAGCTTTATATATGAAGCTGAAGGTTACCTGCAATAGCAGGTTAACCGACACACAACAGACAGGTGGCAGTCACTTGACAGTTGTAAATAGCTGTCAAGTGCCAGCTGTCACTAGCTGTAAAACACTAACCTATCTGTTACAAGGATATACTAACTGCTTCTCTTATATAAACAAAAATGATAACATGTGTATCTTTCCACACACATTCCCATCTCTCTCACTTTTCGCTCAGTCACTTTGATGAGTTCCACAATACTGTTAAAACCCCCAATCTGTTCACCGCCACCTGAACCTCCCTTCTCTAACAGATTCATTCAAATTTTTATATTTTAAAAACGCTTCTTTTCCTGAACAAAAAAATGTTACTACTTCACCGTCTCAATTTGAAATCCATGAACATCCTTTCTCAAACAGAAATGATATATTGACATATGAAGTTGTTGGGCCACCGTATTTGTATACGGTTCATCCACTTTTTTATAACAATTATTTCTCTGCCTCGATTTGCGTGTCAGCCTTGATTATGAGGTATTTAAGCTATGGTGTGCATACGAACAACTTTTTTTAAGTTGTCAAAAAATATCACAACTCTTTCTCAAATTTGGTTCTGATTCAAAGAGCAAACAAGATCTCCGTGGTTTGTAATGGCGATAACACGAATTGGGTCAATCACATAGCTCGTTAACCCTTCCATGTATACACAATAAGGATACAAAAGACGTTGAATGTGAGGGGTGAGTATGAACATTGTTGTTTGATACTTCTGAGATTAACAAATAAAAAAAGGAAACAGTTTTTGCTTGTTCATTTTTCAATGTTGGGAAATGAGAATGTGAGAAGGTTGGACAAGTGTCTATTAATGGAAAAAAGGGGAAGCAGGCGAGAGTGGGATGGGAGGCGAGAGAAGAAAGATGCAATCTAGTGTATAGTAGTACATGTGACTTTGATTAATCTAATGGCTCTCAATTATTCCTAGTGGTTCACCAGTGAGGGACTTCTTTGAACCCTCACCTTAGAACCCACTGGTTTTGCGTAGCTGAATTTGAAATAATTGATATTGTTTTGTGATATGCTATTAAAATACAAAATGTTGTCAAATAGTGATAGTGACTATAGTGGAGCTATAGCACTTTTACATAGCAGAATTTGATCAACACGCTATTTTCCGCGAACTTCAATTGACAACATTTGATTTTAAAAAGTATATCAAAACCTAATGATTCACATTCACTACTAACACATGACCAATAACGTAATTTAAATCCAGATGCTACCTTACAAAAATGATGTAAGAAAGCTGGTATAATACTGAACTTTAACGTGGTCGTTCATTAACTCAATAGAAGCAAAAAAACGGGGAAAAAAAGATTAAAACAGGAAAAATGTATAAGCAAATGGCATACCTTTTGCAGTTTCATAAGAACAGAATCCTCAAAAGCTTGATAACCAGCCCCAACTAGTTTACTCGGTGCTTCAGGTTCGACAGACTTCGAAGCACCCCGAGAATCTGCTGGCATTGCAGGTTTAAGCGGTAAAACCAACAACGGATTAGCAAGATGACCAATCACATTTCCAATTGTAGCAACCTGGAAAAAACAACAATCACAAATCAGCAAATCACACAACAACAACAACAAAACCTTAAACCCTCGGAACACAGCAACATAAATTGATTAAAAACAATTATCCTCATTAGAAACAAACTCCAACTAAATGTAAATCAGCAAATTACACACAAATTATTACAGCAATCATTCAAATACAAAAAGAAAAAACAACTACAGCAACAAAATTTTACAGCTACATATATTGATCAAAATCAATCAACATCATTAGAAACTCCAAAACTTAAAATTTCCAAAAGCCAAAACCCTTTTAAATGATTCTTAATCCTCTAAACCTTTGAATTCAAAATTTATAAAAAAATAAATAAGAAACTTACAGCTCCTTGTTTAGTAGCCATGACAACAAGAGCAGAACCCTTTTTCTTACTCCCTTTAATAACAACATCTTCAACTTCACCGAATTTCGAAAACAATTCCCTCAACTTTTCCGCCGAATAATCTTCACCAACTTTTTCCCACGAAACCTTCAATACTTTCTCTTGATCAACTCCATCACCGGAAGAAGCGCTTTCTTTCTTCACACCCAAATCAGCTCCCGCTTTCTTTGCATGCATAGCACGAATCCTTGCAATCTCATCCTTCAACTTCTTCGCAATCCTATCCTCCTCTTCTCTCCCTCTCGCCGCAGAATCCGGAGAAAAAGCTTCACGCTCTCTCTTTTCAAGATCGGAAACCATTTTACGGCGTTTTCCATCGCGCTGAGATTCACGGCATTGATTTTCGCGCTTGACACGGAGAAGATCGTCGAATAATTTGCGAGCTTTGTCATCTTTGAGGATATCGTAGGAAGTTCGGAGTTGTTGGAAATTGGCGGCGGCGTTGGGGTCGTCGGGGCGTTTGTCAGGGTGGAGTTCAAGGGCTTTGAATTTGTAAGCTTTGTTGATATCTTTTTGGGTTAGGTTTGAACCTTCTTCGCCGGAGGGTAACCCTAGCACCGTGTAGTGATCGATGTTTGTGTCCATTGTTTTGTTTCCACGGTGGGTTTGTTTGCCGTGGAGAGAGAGAAAGAAGATCGGTGTAGTGTATAAGTTATGACGGATTATGAATTTTTTATTGGGCGGGTATAAATTTGATTAAAATTGTGATTTTTTTTTAACCCTCCAATTTGACAAGAGATAAATAAATTAGGATTAAAATTTATTTCACCAAAACCAAGCTTCATTTTTTATTTTTCTTAAAAACGATTTGTACTTTTGGACTTGGTAAAAGCTCGTTACCCACCCAATCACAGCCACTTGGTTTAATTATTTGATTGGGCAAGAAAAATAAAATTATCCTTTCAAAAAAATAAAAATTATAAATTAAAACCTTTTTAATCAAAAAAAAATATTTATAAAAATTATACCAAAGCTTTTTTTTCCTTTTCAAAAGCTCAAAATTTATTCTCTATTTTTTTTATATATAATTCAACTACTGATTTTGAGGTTTAAAAACTACTTTAAAATTAAAGATAAAAATAAGAACTTTGCGTTGAAGTTGTTTGTTAATAGTTTTTTTTTTCAAACTTTAAAAATAAATTTAAACCAATAAAAAATTGGTTATTATTTATTTTTTAAACCAATAACCTTTTTATTGTATGTTATCATAATTGAGTGAGACATTTAAAAAAGATTTTGATTAATATGCAATCTCATACTCATCTTATACATCCGTTGTCGTCACTGTTCCAAAATAAGTAACTCTTTTTCTCTCGATTCACTCATTGTTCACTCCGAATGTATATGCGCAAATAACAAATATCATATGCTTGCATAAGAAGATTCTACCCTGAATAACATATATACACACACACACAGAATGAGATCATGACGTGAATAAGAATATCGATCAATTCTCCAAATACCGTAAAAAATTTAAAACACTCGTGAGTTTTCAAAATTTATTATATCGAATTTATAATTCAATTATAAATCAACGGACTAACGTGCCCCAGATGTCTTACTAGTTTTATTAGAGGTAGGTTATACAAATCGGAATTGTTTTAGTGTGATTTTATTTTATCTAAGGTGGAAGTATATTCATGGTTTCTTTGAGTTTATTATTATGTAATAATAAAATTTTCATCGATATTTTCTCCTACGAATTTTCAACGTTGCATTCGATAAAATTTGAATTCATAAAAAAAGAAAAACGAAGATTCTACCTTAAATCAAAACATATTTTGATATAAAAGTAATGTGTCGTTAGTAGACTTATCCAACAAGTACAACATCAATGCTCATACGTCTTATCCAACAACTCTTTTAGTACCCAATTTTGTCTCATTATCCAACACTTCTTTTCTCTATCGTAAAATTCTACTTAGTATAAAAGAGGAACTATTCAAGACGTGGAAATTGTCAAAACAATCGAATATGTCGGTGTTGTTATCTTCCTTCAGATCATGCCCTCAAAAATATGAAGAAGAAGAAGAAGAAACAAGACATGTGCAGGTGTTCACAACCCCACACTTAATGAAATATGTTACTTCATTATGTTCTTTATGGTTTAACTTCACGGTGTTCTTTCTGTGTAAAATGAAGTTAAATGTTTTGATAAAGAACTATTGTGTTAATCAATAAAAGCTTTTCTTAAAAAGGTCTTTTAAGTTGAATGGTTAAATGGAAATACTATTTCAAAAAGGGTAAACACAATTCAAACCTCTCCCTTTCTTGTTTTTTGTCTGTCTTCAATTGATATTAGAGCTCTGATCTCTTGACTGAACACTTAACAGTGTGATAGTAGAGGCAGATACATGTGTAAGGAATTGGGGGCATCTACCCTCACTCAGAGATTAAATATGTTACTTTTTTTCTCCATTTAACATTAAGTGTTTTCTTCTAAAAAAAAAGTGTTGCCCGCACTAAAATTAGTGATGTTTCAAACATACTAGTTGAAATACAAAAAAATGGTATCTAGTAGTGTATTTACTTTTTAAGTTAGCCTTAATTTTAGTCCAACCCCGATTTTTGACCCAAAAAATGAGAACTTTTAGATGAAAAGGGGCGAGTTATGAAAATCTTTTGATTTTGTGTTTAACATATAATAAGGTATATAATGTACAAATAATATAGCTATATAAAAAGGGGTAATCAAGTTTTAATGTAACAATTTTTCTTTTAATTTTATCTTTTATTTAAAATATTTTATCAAATTATTCACTCAATCAAATAACTGGAGTTTCTTTCTTTTTAAATCATCATATGCAATTTTGTGACTTCTATTATTTGTATCGGGAAAAGAAGACAAACAAACATGGTGGTGCAAATAATATCATTATTTTATCATGCATATATTGATAAATTTTGACAACAAAAAAGAATTATAGCAAATTATATGTGCCCTCATGAGTAGGGATTTCTGGATTCGTCCATAGAAAATACCATCTTTATCGTGAAAATATGAGCAAAGAATTTGAGTCATTTTCTTTGTGGTTTTGCTTCTAAGATCTTTTATAAATGAGTTGGAAAAATACATGATTTTTGATAGATCATTATGACATATTTGATTCATTTAATCGATCTCACTTAATAGGATATAATTGGTTGTTGTTAAGACATCATTCTTGAATATTGTAACTTAACTTAGAAAAACCATTCAGAAACATATATTTTTTTTATTAAAGGAAGAAAAATTTAGAAACATATATTGATCCAACAATAGAGATTAAAAACTGTCTTAACATATTTTATGAGGCGTGTTAACAAAAAAACATATTTTATTTCATGAGAAGAAAAGAAAAGTAGATCATTTCGTAGTTAGGAAAAGGAAACACATTTTCTCGGGAAAATTCAAGCTGAAGCAAAAACTGTAAAGGAAATCAGTGTGATTTGCATGGCAGGGTCAGAAGGATTCGTCGAAGCTGACAATGCAGAAGCCATTATTACCAGAATTGAACACAAAACCCGCAAGATCGAAACCTTACTCAAACAGTAAATTTTCATTTTTGTGATGAATCAAATGCTGAATTTGAATGAACTATATTGTTAATTTTCTTTTTTTTTTTTTTTTTTTGCAAATTTAGGCATAAACCCGTGGAAGCCCTTAAAACTGCCCTTGAAGGAACCTATGCCATGACTAGTGATGAGCGTTGCAAGGTTTTCCCTTACCCCCTTTATCTATTTTTATTCATTTTTCGACATAAATTTATACTTTATGTCTATATTGTGCTTTCATTTGATTTGGGTTGTTAGAACTCAAACCGTGTTTTAGCTCCTGTTACTGCATCGGCACATCTGATTACATTCAATTATGTCATTTTTTTCAACTAGTTATCGGTGTGGATGTGTCAGTGACAATGTCATATCCAGTGTCATGCTTCATAGTTTTATAGTTCTGTACAATTGGAGTTTCCAAATGACTTTAAAACAACAACTTAGGACATGTTTGAGTTGGCATATTTGAGCTTATATACTCACATATGTTTTCTGAGACTGTTTAAGAGAACTTATAAAAACAGCTTATGACAGCTCTTTTCAGCTTAATTTCATAAGTTCTTCAAGATAGCTTATGAAAACAGCTTATAGCTTATACAAAAAATTTGTTTTTTAAGCTGATTTCCTCAGGTAAAGACTAGTTTGTTTTTTAACTTTAGTTGCAATTTGAAGATTTCTTATTTGTTGAGTTTTTTCACGGTATATTTCTCATGTATCTTTTTCTTCATTCAATTTTGGCAGTCAGCACATTGGATTGTTGTGCATAGAGCAATAATGGCTATAAAAGACGTGGATGGGATGCTTTCTTCCTTAGATCCCGAGTACTATGATATCCTAATGAAGTGAGTGGTGACACATTTGTTTGAGTTCATTTTTACATGTCTGTTTGGATAGTCTCATTCTTTTCGGATGCAAATTTGCTTGCATGATGGTGAATTTTTAAAATCTGAGATTTATAATTTGTGCTCATTGTAGCTTGGATTACCTGCATTCCACCTATAGAAACTTAAGAAAAAGACATCCTCAAGTTTGCCTTTGCCTTTCCTATCTTGACATGCATTTAGCTATTGACTTTTTATTTGGGAAGAAAAACTAAACAATCCTGAAATTTTTTGTTTGCACAAAGCTAGAACATTTTACCGTCCTTTTGTTTTCGGAACCTTTATAACAAGTAGAGGAAACAACTTCAGAAGTAGAGTTATGGACCATATCCAGAAATCTCCAAACAGCTTACTATAAAATTGCCCTGTTACCTCAACACAAAAAAAAAAAAAAAAACGGTGGCTGTTTGCTGTGTACGGTAAAAAAAGACAGTGAAAATTTCTTTCAGTAGTTGCTATCTTTGTAATACTATTATTTGGGGTATCATTTAAGCATTGCTTTCCAACACAACCATAACTGTGGAGGGAACTTAACCTTCCTAAATTATTGTTTCATCTGTATTTTATGGATGTTGAGAAGGATCAAAAACAAGAAACAGAAAAAAGGACTTATAGGTAAAAGATCCTGATGGATTTGACATCCAAATAGCCGTCCACACTCCATGCTTTACTTTGAAAAGCCTCAGCAGCCTCATAGCATATATTCAGCAAGTAATCAACCATCTTGAGAGATTCGAAAAGGACGTTGATCTTTAGGGGAGAGTCAACTCTGTCTCTCTCTCTCTCTCTCTCCCGAACTAAGCACCTTGTGAAATGTAGTAAAATTAACATACCCCCTATGTAGCCAATTCATTCTCTTCTATACATCAAATATCCGATCATCGGAAGCAAGCCTGTACAAGGCATTCCATTTGCAATTAAACCTCACACATTATAGAAAATCCTCTTATAGGGTAAAATCATACTTATTCACTCATCAGTCCTACAAGTTTAATCATTCACTCAGTCAGTCTCCTATAAGTTCAATCACTCAGTATGTAGTATAATCTTGTGAACTGTTTGTTGGACTCTTCGGGTGGTGAATCTCATGATGCTTAATTTCTTTCCAATTATGCTTAGTTCTAAAAGTTGGTTGCTTAAAAAAAAAATAACAAATACTTTGTTCATTATTGTTGGAAAGTCCGCCTTCATTGCGGTCTGCCCCTGGCCGCCTAATTGCGGTATTTGAGTTGCCTTCAACACCTTCGTTGTGTTGGGTTTGAAGGGGTGGATTTAGTCCCACATTGCTTAGAGATATTGCCTGTGTAACTTTCAAAACGTGTGTTGAGTGTTGAGAATTTAGAATAAGATCATAGTTAAAACATTGCAAACTCGAATTATATTCTAGAATGCATACTTATTCCTACTTATAGAATACATATGTTTGAGCAGTTGAGTATAGTATCAGCTGCTTTTGGTTCAAATTGTCATATTTTCACTTTATATCTCTAGTATAACATTAAATGTGATGGACTGGTGTGACAAGTTTTATGTTGTCATTGCCAACTCTTATCACTGTGTTGAAACATTGGTACTGAAGTGATGAAAAATTTATTCCATTATATGATGGCATGACAACTTATGTATCTAAAATGGTAACTTAAATTAAAGGCTATTATTTGTTTGAACAAAATTTCAAAATTGTTATATAAAAGTCGTAATTCTGTGTAAATGGCGAGTCTCTGATTTTTTAAGAAAGTCAAGCAAGTATGGTTACTGATATAGTAGATAAGTTATGGTTACTATTTTAGATACAATAATCTATGATATTTCTTGATTTCCATCCCTATTATTTGTCCTAAGTGGTTGTTATTCTCCATACACAGGTATTTATATAGAGGCTTATCTACTGGAGATCGTCCAACATGTGACCAATGTCTTCGGATTCATGAAAAATTGACAGAGAGAGCAGGCCATGGTTGCATTCTGCGTTTCTTGACTGATACTGTAAATACAGTTTAATTTCTTATTCTTTTCCTTTTGATGTTTTGAGCTACATTTATCTTGGTAAAAATTTAGATGTTTGGTTACAGTCGAGTAAAATAAGTTTTGCCTCTACATCTCTGTCTGACCATTAGTGACAAAAGGTGGCTTTAGCTCAGATTCAGTTTTAACCAAATCAATTATATAAAATTAAATATTTTCAAAATTGCCTTTGAGAAAAAACTTAAACACAATTTTGAAAGTGATGCATTCAGCCAACTGGAATGTGATATTTACAATACATGTGAGACCCACTTAGACATCAAAATATTTTTTAATAATTTATTTATTTTACTTTAATAAGATATATATGAACCATAGAATAGTATGAACCACAAAATTTTAAGACGATTAAAATAAAACAAAAAGTTTAAATATTTATAAGGAACAATATATATCGAAATTAGCAATACAATTTTAATCAAATGTGTGTTTTTGTTTTTACGAGAACAAATTAGCGTATTTTTATCAATAATAATTAAAGTTTCAATTCATTCATACCTTAAACATCAATATAAAGATTGAGAATTTGTTTCTTAAAAAAAAAATTGAGAATTTGCCTAATGAAAAAGAAGATCCCTTAAGACACCTAATAACAATAAACGAACCAACAGAAAAGCGAGATTCAATATAATTACTAATTCCCAAATACTAAAATTGAAGTGTTATAATTCCTATTTCAGGTTTGATAACTAACTATCAAATTAAATTTCAAGCATTTGGAGAGAAAACAGAGAAATATGGCAAGATTTTGTATAAGAGATAATGAAACCATACTACACGTTGACTGAAGTGCAAGAAAATCAAAAGACATGTAGTATTTAGAACAATGGCAAAATAGAACAAGACAAATTGAATGGATAAAAATCTTTTTTTGGTTCATAAAAATTAAAAAGCTGGCATAAACTAACTAGACAATAAGCAACAAATTGACAATATACTTGTTTTTTGCTTCATGATCATGATTAAAGAATTGTTAAAGAAAGTGGTTAATATCATAAACTCGCATGTTCCTTTCTCCTTTTCTTATTCATCTTTTTCAGTCTCCTTTCTTCACGTGCCCACCTTTCTTCGAGTTTCAACTCTGCTGCTCACTCTGACTTCAAATCTTTCCAAACTTGTTCTCATAAATATCACTGAACCAGCTCGTAGCAATTTTGTGAACTTCATCACTCCAAGGGTAAAGCAATCCATGAGAGAATACAATTCCTCAGCAAACTCATCCGATGTTAAATATAACTTCAACTTCGCCTCAATATCCTTTAAACTCCTTGACATTGACTTCACCTTTGACTCCTTCTCTAAACCCTTCAAAAAACTTGATGTCAAGAGGTTGTTTGAAAGCCTATCCATCTCTTCCTTCATTCATTCAATCACCCAACATTGCCTCCTCTTGTATGGTTCCATTGGTTTCTTCACTTTCTTGATAACCTCTTTTGCACGTGCGCCATGTTGGAACAAAATGTATGAACAACTCTCTTTTGGGTTTTGATGATAACAAAGTGTTAAAAAGAAAATTGGAATTGCTAATGCTTGATTCTAAGTGTGCAGAACCATGTACTTTAAGTCTGGTATCTAACATTGGTTATGAAAGAACAAGTTAAGAGCAAGAAAGAAAGCATAGAAGCTTGTGTTGCAAGGCTGAAGAAAATCAGCGTCTGAAGAGTGCGTCTGAAGACCAGCTTCTGAAAGGTGCGTCTGAAGACCAGCTTCTGAAGGGTGCGTCTGATGAACAGTGTGTCTGAAGACCAGCTTCTGAAGGCAGCGTCTGATGAACAGTGCGTCTAAAGTTTGCTTCTGAAGAAGTGCGTCTGATGAACAGTATCTGATGACCAGCTTCTGAAGTACTGTGTCTGAAGGGAGCTTCTGATGAACAGTTCCTGAAGCCAGCTTCTGAAGAGAAGCTTCTGAAGTCTGAATCAGCAGTCAACGTTTGCAACTGTGAACAGTGAAGTTCTGTTGTGTCAGAACAGCTCAATGGAACAGTTGTCACCTTGTACGAAAAATTCTCCATGTCTTAAGGAAGCAATTCAAATTCCTTCAACTGCTGCTCTGTTTTGCGCACACAATGTCAGGCAAAAAATTAAGCTGGACATAGCTTCTATTTGCAACAGCTCTTTTGATGACATGGCTCTTCTCAACAGCTCTTTAATCTTCTATAAAGGATTGAAGGATTGAAGATGAAGAACCAAGACTCTGTTCCAGAAAAACACATGCTCTGTTTTACGTGACAGTCATCAAAACACTTAGAAATTCTTACAAACTTATTATCTTATAATTTCTTAAGTAGAGAGTCTTAATCTGAATTGTATTTTGTGAACACCACTGATAGTATATCAAGTGTTCAACTCAAACTCATTTCTGTTGTAAATCTGTTTGATTCAAAGCCTCTAGCATGCGTGCTTGAGCAATTAGAAAGTCTCATCCTTTGTGGTTGAGCAAGGAAGTCTCATCCTTTGTGGTTGAGCAAGGAAGTCTCATCCTTTGTGGTTGAGCAAGGAAGTCTCTTACTTTGTGTTTGAGTAAGGAAGTCTTGGACTGTGTGTCTGAGCAAGGAAGTCTCTATGCTTTGTGCTTGAGCAATTGTAATCGTTTGATTATAGTGGAAAATCTTGTTAGTAACAAGGGGACTGGACTACTTCCGGGTTGTGGAAGGAACCAGGATAAATTGCTTGTGTCTCTCTTTCCCTCTCTCATTTACTTTATATCCACTGCATAAAACACTCTGAAAATAGTTCAGATCTGATCAATATCAGAATCTGAACTAACATAAGTTTTTGAGAAAGAAAAGAAATAACTCACACAATTCAACCCCCCTTCTTGTGTGTTTTTCTCACCTTCACGCCATCCTTCTTTAAACCTTCATTTTTTATCATCTTCTTGCACCCACCATCATCCGTTGAGCCTTTGGTAGAAACCTTTGAGTTTTCTTTGTCAAAAGTTTTTTGTGGGCATTGATGATAACTAGTGGCAGAAACAGTTGTTGTTGTTGGCTTTCGAGAAGAATTTTTCAACTTCATCCTCTTATTTTCTTCTTGTACAATGCAGTACACAGACAAGTACAAGGAAAAGAGTGAACAGAGTTTTGATGAAAGCAAAGCAGTACTAATTATTAGCTAGGATACTTTTCATGCTGTAAATCAAAACAACATTGATCCTCCTTATATAGAGAAAATATTAGTACTAATCAAATCTTTTGCCCATGAAAAAAAGTCAACTCTTGTTTTGTAGGAAAAAACTTAGGTACAATTCCTTAGGTGCTTTTAGTATGGTTCTTAACTAAATTCACCATGATTTCCTTAAATCCTTAATTTTCTCAAAGTTTGTTATATCCAAAAAAATTTGTATTTTTAGTTAAGAACCCTACGAAAAGCACCTATGAAATTGTACCTAAGTTTTGTCCTTTAAAAAATCACATCTACTATTCATCTTTTATCCTTAAAAATAAATCAAAGCTTTTTACAATATTTTTACAAGAACGAATTCGTGTGTTTTTATTAATATTAATTAATTAAAGTTTCAATTCATGCCACAAACATAAAAAAAATTAAAAAAATAATCTTGTTTGCAAAAACTCAAATCTTTTTAAAAATAAATCAAATTAATCAATCGTAACTTCCATGTTATGTTTTATTTCCTCAAAAGAATCTTTCATTTTCTTTGAGAATTAGAGAGGATAAGCTGAAACTTATTAGATTCATGTTTAAGTGTCCCGATTGCAATAGACTCTTATAAGCTGGAGATGAATGATACCAGCCAAAACTGACGGTAGGGCACTAATGGAATTAAGTGGGAAAAAAATTTCGTAACTTGAAATTGGTCGAGAGTTTGACTGCTAGAGCGTTTTCTTCCATAGTTCTCATGAATTACGTTCAGGCTTGTGAAGTTATTTTTTCATAGGATGTCCTTTTCAAAATATGTATTCAAAGTAGGTTTAGAGAGTTCATCTTATATTACTTTTATTTCCATAGAGTGTCGTCAATAATCTATTTACCTATGCCTTGTTGATCTAGATGTACTATATATATGAGCTGCTTTTTACCCTCTTCCCACGGTTTTTCTTAAAAATCACACGATTAGGAGGTTTTTAAGAATCACCGGATGGGAAAAGAAGCTCTAGGAATTGTGGGCAGTTGAGTCTGCCAAGGCAGAGAGATGAATCGTCTCAAATAACCAGACAGCATCATGAATGACTCCTAATTTTGGGGAGGCAAGTTCAGGATAAGCTTCCTGCACAAAGTGAAATAACTGCATTTATCAAGAAGTCAAGTACCGAAGCACCATGCATACCAAACTAATTAACAATTCGGAGATTCGTCCTATAAAACCAAAGCCAATGTTGCCAGATTCCCCAGACTAAAAAAGCCTGTTTCAATTATTAATAAATAGTATAGAACGAACAGATAAATACATCAAGGAAGTGTCCAAGTGACAATTATCCTTATTACAAAAATCCTAAATAATGAAATTACAAGATGAATAAGATTATGAAACAAGCAAACATACACTGGGAAAGTAGTCCACAAATTCCAACCATCCCAAACTATGCAACACAAGTTATATTTTGCCCAACCAAAAGTAAAAAATGGTATAGGAAACACAACATCTACGGGGTCTTCTTTCGGACTAACTGAACAGGCTCGAAATATGAGGCACTCAAAACAGACTTAACCTTTATTATATTTATGATGGATAGAACAAATGCAGACTTAGGCGAGAAAGCAAATAAACAAATCAATTGCCCATGACATTAGGCGCTGATTGAGCAGGAGACTAAGGTGGTATGTGAACTTGTCTGATCATCAATTACCAGCATCTCGGCTGTAAAACTGGTCAAGAGTCTTGGCTGGTATACGATGAAGAAGTTCACGAGGGAAAATCCGGAGTAAAGTCCATGCAAGATCTAGAGACTGGAATATATTGCGGGTGTCGTAGGCTCCCTGGGCAACAAACTTCCTCTCAAACTTGTCCAGAAATTCCAGATACAACTGTTAATAATATGGGGGAAAATAAGTTTCATTAATACCACTTCAAGGACAATTTCACTAAATCAAACAAAATATCTCGAGAGAAAATTAGTAGATACCAGGTCCTCAGATGAAAGTGCTTCTTCTCCGACAACAGCTTTCATTGCCTGGACATCCTTTCCGATGGCATAATTTGCATACAGCTGAACAGAAATAAAATAACACCGATAAGATAGTTTTTTTTTTCTGCAATACATATAAAAAAAGAAAACTACACAGGGAACAAACAAGAAGAGACCTGGTTGGACACATCAGAATGATCCTTTCTAGTCATTCCCTCCCCAATAGCACTCTGCAGTGGTGAACAATGATACATCATTAGTGTAAAACCACACGCCTTTTGATTAAGAAACATATGTTTACCACTTGACAGAACTTTGAAATCAGACAAGATTAACTTTACCTTCATCAACCGAGATAGTGATGGAAGAACATTGATTGGTGGGTATATCTGCTCGAGAAAAAAAAGAAAAAGAATAATGCTTAGAATGTTTACCAGGTCACTTAGACTGATTGTATACCAATCTCATACAATTCATCAGGGATCATATATATTTCATGGCATTCAACCTTGATGTATCAATGAAAATTGAAATCAAAACATTTCAAACTATTTGTTAAAGCCAAGAAAAGAAAGAGAATTGAAAAGTTGAAGAAAAGACCAAAATTTTCAGAGAGAATACAGAATCCCATTATATAACACAAGCCAACAATTAACTGCTTTTATATTTAATATATCAAATCGAATTATATTAAATATTATGATGCACTCTGCACCAAATTTTCTTGTGATAATGCAGTAACTAATCCAACATGGTTTTGGCATTCATCACAGCAGAAAGCTTCAACATGACCCACCTGTCTATTATGCAACTGCCTATCGATGTATATCTGCCCCTCCGTAATATATCCGGTAAGATCAGGAGTTGGATGTGTAATATCTATACAACAGAAGTACAAGAAACGTGATCATTCAGCATTGAGATTTGAGAACCTTATATCCAAAACAGAAGACAAAATTCATTACTTCATTACCATCATTTGGCATGGTTAGAATTGGAATTTGGGTGATTGAGCCTTTACGCCCCTCAATTCTTCCGGCACGTTCATAAATTGTTGCAAGATCTGTATACATGTAACCAGGATAACCACGTCTTCCTGGCACCTCTTCTCTGGCAGCAGATACCTGTAGGATCAAGAACAAGAAGTGATTAATAGCTTGTGTCGCGCAAATTGTTTGAGAAGAAACTAAATATTTTTTAGTTACTTACCATACTACAAGAATATGTGTAACACTTAGAAGTATGAAATTTTAATCCTCTAAAGAAAAATACAGGAGGATGGTAAAAGCAGTAAAAGGTTATTCTAATCTCTTCTTTCAATTCAATGATTATTTTTCCTAATAAATTACAGTTGGTACATTACCTCACGAAGAGCATCAGCATAAGAACTCATATCTGTGAGTATCACGAGAACATGCTTGCCACATTCATAAGCCAGATATTCAGCAGTAGTAAGAGCAATACGAGGAGTGATGATACGTTCAATAGTAGGATCATTTGCCTACAGTAAATCCCAATAGCAATTGTACAGACATGTAAGAAACAGGTTAAGAAATAAAAACTATCGGTGGATATCTCATTATAATTTTTTAACAAGGGGGAAAACATAATTATTAATGTATCACATTGTGTTCCTCAAAAACAATATGTTGATCCATTAAACAAAATATTGAAGTCATGCATAATTTTTATAACAAAAACTACCATTTAACGTTTTTAGAAAATTTTACTTATTTTTCCCTACACTTCACATGTGTTTGGTTTTGGTTAACGTGCCAAATACTAGTTCTACAATAAAGATGGACATATTACCTCTACATATATATCTATTGATGAATATGTTAGATTTAAATACAGAGAACAAAATGTAATAATTTTATGTTAGTTCCCCAATCTCCAAAGAAAAATGAAGAATCAAACAAAGACAATACTGTAAGTTAGTTCCAATCATTATGAGACATTTATTTTATTTAACTTGTAAGCCACTCAACCATCAATACTGGAAAGGAAAAATTCAAAAATATGAAACCAAAATTACCAGAATAAGGGGGAATTAAAGAACATGTGAATACAGATTTTAAAGATTACCAAATTAAGGAAAAGGGTCACTCTCTCCATTGAGCCATTCTCCTCAAAGTCACGCTTGAAAAACTGTGCAGTCTCCATGTTAACTCCCATAGCTGCAAAAACAATGGCAAAATTGTCGTCTTCTCCTCCTCCCTGCATAAATCAAGATTTGCAAGAAAAACCACCTTACTCATACTACATAAAGCATGGAAGTAATAAATTTAAGTAAATGACTATGCAAAAATAGACCTCTTAATCTAAGGCAATAAGAAGCAATATGTATATCTATAAGCAATATCACAAGTGAGGATACTTCAAATTATTCATGTCAGTTTCTTGATAAGAGTTGTCGAAAATACTATAGTGATAATGATTAATATGTCAATAGGAATAAAGGGTGTTAATAATAGATATGTACTTTGAGTTTGCTTTATGTTATCATATTGCATTGTGCTTGTTTTATGGTTTGACTACTTTTGTAAAGGTGGTTTTACTTTTAATCTTCCTTCAGCGCTGTAACCTTATCGCATTTTTTATTCCCCTTTCCTATCTTATAATATTTCTTTTCTTATCCATCGTCAATAAGGAAAATCCAAATGAAACACAGATCACAATCAATTTCCAAAAGTCATACAATTCAAGAGCATTTTTTTTATCAAGTACAATTCAAGAGCATTTAACATATTAAATAAAGTGCAATTTAGTAATTTATCTATACCTCAAGAAGATTATCAGACTTCTCTAGTCGCTTGACTAAGCCAGCCTGACGACAAATCTGTGCAGCAATTTCATTATGGGGGAGACCGGCAGCTGAAAATAGAGGGATCTTTTGACCTCTAGCAATAGAATTCATGACGTCAATTGTAGATATTCCAGTCTGTATCATCTCCTCAGGATAGGTTCTCTCACTAGGGTTGATGGAACTTCCTGAATAATTAGAAATATATTAGAATTTAGAAGTAAAAAAACCAGACATAAACAAACATGCAGTAGTAGTGCACAGCAGAAGCTAAATACCTGATATATCCAAGTAAGCCTCAGGTAAAATTGGCGGACCATTATCAATTGGTTTTCCAGAACCGTTAAATATCCGCCCAAGCATGTCCAGTGATACAGGAGTTTTTAACACCTACGGATATAAACAAGAGAGGGACAGAGGAAGTCAGAGGTGGAATGAACTGATTCCACTATAGTAAAAGCAAAATGTTAAAGAAAGCCAAGCAAAACCAATTTAAAGGAAGAACTTTTATTTCAATTCAATAACCAATACTTGGCTAAATTGCAGAGGAACGGAGGATGGGATTAATCTCGTGAAGTTAATCACCTGAGAAATTCCCCCTCCAGAACAAATTAATAGAATAGTAATCAGGAGTGAACCTTGTGATTACTAGAATTTCAATTCGACACAATTCCTCCCCTATTTTCTAAACAGAATTTAGCTTCCAGATTCCAAAGTTTCTAGGTTTACATGTATAATATCACGAAATCGAAGTACTCATTCTCCACTACAAAATTTCAAGTTAAAACGCAAAAAACAAATGCATGATGCAAAATTTATCCATTAATCAAGATGACATGCAACACAGGCTGAAGGGGGATAACAGCAGTTTTGGCATGCTTAGGGGATAGTTACAATTGGATTTATCTTCTTTATCATTATCTGGGACGGTTTAGTAGGTAGCAGTTTAAAAGGATAGCCAACCATCGGCTCAATTATGTGTTTTCTATTGACAAAGCAAAATATAGCTCGCAAACTAACAGTTAATGCATTATTTAGGTCCTGCATAATCCAAATTTCATTGAGATAAGATAATAAACAGCATATATTTTTATGGGCAAAAATCGATAAAATTTGCATTCATTATATTACGTGAACTGTTGAATGTAGAGTGAGAGTGCATTAAGTAAGGGCATGTACCTCTCCAGTAAACTGTACGGTCGTAAATTTATTGTCAATCCCAGATGTACCTTCAAATACCTGATCAATAGTTTTTATAAAGTCAGTAAACTATAAAATGACGTTAACGGTCTTAGCAGAGTAGTAAAACTAGACAGTGAAAAGCTAGGGGAAAAAAACGCAGCTACGTGAATAAAGCAGACAACGATGGAGGTACATTGTTTAAGAATACTACTCAGAAGCTCAGAACATTTAGGTTATTATTATGCATTAAAAAAAAAACACAGAAATCTTAATTAACTCAAAAGATAGGAGGCAAGTACAGATGATGGTTATGCATGCTTAAGGCTCTCACCTGAACAACAGCCTTTTCGCCGTCAACCTCAAGAACTTGTCCACGCCGGGTAGTTCCATCGCCTAAACGAATATTGACAATCTCTTGATATTTGGGTCCCTAATGCAGTTGGCCAAAGTTAAAATTTAGTCACACAGAGAAAAATCAAAATATCAGAACATTCAATAAGAATATCAGCAAGCAGACTGTCATTATCGTTACCTTAACTTTCTCAAGAATGACCAATGGTCCGGCAACTCCAGACACAGTCCTGTATTCTGTGACATTAATAAACAGACACATAATTTAGGATGAAACTACACAACAACCGAACGAATACCATAAGTTATCAACACAGATTGAAAATCAAGAAGTCTTGAATGCAAAATTTGTTTTTTATAGATATTAGCAAGCATTAAAAGTTTTTTTATTGATTTATCAATGGTGGTGTATACACACACCCACACGGTATCATAATGCAGTAGAAAATTAACAGGTCAGGTAAACCAATAAGACACATACCCATTCCTATCTCCAAGGTGCCGTCGTCATTGTCGTTAATGTTCTGAGCCACACCCATCTTAGAACTTCAAACAATCAAAAAATACAAATGAGAAGCACGACTAAAGCAGCACAGATTCCATCAATAATTAAGACAGCGGGAACAGCAAAAAATACAGCAACAACCAAGTCTTATCCTACTAAGTGGGTTCCACAATTTTCTATTGTATAAACCATATTTCTATCCAACTCATTAAAATCGATACAAAATCAAGTACAATGAAAAAAGAATATACTCTTAATCATAAAGCAGTTCTTCAAACGTCATCACAGTAATTTTCAAAGCTTATATCAATAAGTGTGTGTTTGATTGAAAATTTGAGAAACGTAATCAAACAAAAATTGATCTGATTGGTTAAAACTTAAGTGTAAAATTTTGAACCTATTGCAAATGCTAATTTTTATAGCTTCTTCTCAAAATCAAAATCACGCATGAATGAGTAAAAATCAAATCTAACAGCCTCCACAGTGAATCCAAACTCAAAAATATACAATCAAATCAAATAACAACGAAGTAAACTGATTCAGAAATCGAAGTTCATGTGTACTCTTAATCCATCCAGATTACACTTGAAAAAACAAAAATATGGTTTGATCCAATTGAACTCAGAAACAATAGAATTAGCATAAAAAAAAATAAAAAAAAATCAGAAGAAACAACGATAACGATAATCTTGAAGGAACTATGGTTTTATTATAGCAGTTAAGAGATCGGAGTGTAAATTAGTTTCATACTGAGATTTGGCGAAACAGTGAAATCGAGAAACGAAGAATTGGATCCGAAGAGAAAATGACGTACCTGTGCTGTGGTTTTCGATTGATGATGGGAACTTGGGTGATGAGGAAAATAGATCTAATGGACCAAATAATTTAACAATTCGTGATTATCATTATAGCTATTTTATTTCATATTATTTTTATCCGATTAAAATATCAACAAAAACACAATTATTTTAATCATTTCACATCTCATTATTTTTTTATTTTGTTATATTTTTTTAAACAAAAAATCTACTAACAATATATAAAAATCGAATTCCAGCAAAATTTCATAATCGTCCTTATTAAAACTCTTGATCTCCTTAACTTTATAATCGTCCAGCAAACATTGAATGTTGTTTTGAATATAAAATAAAAATTTATTTAATAGAAACACTACATTGATGTTTATATATTAAAAATAATCACGAGTTTTTAATATTTTATTATATCGACTATCACATATCGGTACATAAAAATTTTCTTCTGCATATATAAACATATAAAATTATCAACGAGTGTGGTTTAAATGTTTAACGGTGTTTTAAATATAAAATAAAAAATTATTTAATAGACACGCTACGTTAATGTTGATATTTTGTAAACAATCATGAGTTTCCAAAATTTTATCATATCGACTTTCTCATATATGTATATAAAATTTGTTTATGCAGATATAAACATTTAAAATCTCCAACGGGAGTGGTGCAAATATTGAACGGTGTTTTGCATATAAAAAAAAATAATTAATAGAAACACTGCATTAATGTTGATATTTTGAAAATAGTCACGAATTTTATCATATAGACTATCACATATCGGTACATAAAAATTTTCTTCTGCATATATAAGCATATAAAATCCTCAACGAGTGTGCTTTAAATATTTAACGTTGTTTTAAATATAAAATATAAATTTATTTAATAAACAGACTACATTAATGTTGATATTTTGAAAATAGTCACGAGTTTCTAAAAATTTATCACATCGACTTTCTCATATATGTATGTAAAAATTTGTTCATGGAGATATAAATACATAAAATCTGCAACGGGTGCGGTGCAAACATTGAACAGTCTTTTGCATATAAAATAAAAAGTTATTTAATAGAAACACTACATTAATTTTGATTTTGAAAATAGTCATGAGTTTTCAAAATTTTATCATATCTACTTTCTCATATATGTATATAAAAATTTGTTTATGCAGATATACGTACATAAAATCTAAAACGGATGCGGTACAAACATTGAATAGTTTTTTACTTAAAAAATAAAAAGTTATTTAATAGAAACACTACATTAACTTTGATTTTGAAAATAGTTACGAGTTTTCAAAATTTTAGAATCTCAACTTTCTTATATATCTACATAAAAAATTGTTTTTCCGTATATAAGCAAATAAAATCTATAACTGGTGTGATTTAACTATTTAAATTTTTTTTGTATATATAAGAGAAAAATATTTAATAGTAACATTACATAATATTCATAGTTTTTATTTAATATCTATAAATATTCTACAATGTTAACAATCTAATTATTTTTTGAATGCTTTTTTTTATATAATTATCGCAGTGTTACGTGACCCGTGCGAAAGCACGAGTCTTTTACTAGTTCATTTTAGAAGAGAAAAAAACAAATGTCAAATTATCATTTTATGTCATTTGTAATTTCGTAACAACTTTTTTATATATGTGTATCCAAACAAACTGAATTATTTGTTTAAATAAAAAGATTTTTGTTACGATAAACAAACACAAAATAAACTACGAAATTTTTTAATAAAATATCTGAATTATTCAATGTCAAAATCGTCTTTATTTTAATCCGTAATAAACGGGGTATTATGAGTCCATTTGTTATAATATTTTTAAGAAAAAGATCACTTTTTTAAATATAATCACTTTGCTAAAGTATTGTATCTCTTTGCTAAAGTTTTTTAAAAAAATGAGAATAATCTACAAAAATTCTAAAAACAACTTCAAATGGAAAGTTATTAAGAATTTTTTAAAATAATCACTCTAAATTTATTTTTTTTGAAAGAACTCTAAATTATTGAATGTCAATTTTTTTTAATCCGTAACAAACGGGTCCTATATTTAACATCTATTTTCTAACTATAAAACTTAATTATCAGCAAAAATAAAATTATGTCTCATTTTAATTATTTGGCACCTCGACAATTTTTTTACCATTTTGTGTCTTTTGTAACCAAAAAAAAACTTTTTAAAAGAGAGAGGAAATAACTGTCGTCAAAATATTGAGGTAACTTTGTAACAAAAAATCTTGTTTATATAATTGTATCTAAACAAATTAAATTAGTTTTTTTAAAAAAAAATGTATCACGATAACAAACACAAAACACTCCGATTCTATTTTTTATATATAAAATCTCTAAAAAAATCTAAATTATTGAATGGCAAAATCACTTTTATTTTAATTTGTAACAAAAGGGCTCTAAATGAAAAGATGATAAGAGTAGTTTTCTGAAATAATAATAATAATTAGTGGGGAGAAAATAAGTATCAAAACATGGAAGTAATTTTGTAACAAAAAAATATCTCTTTTACATAGTTGTATGAAATGATTTTCATTATGAAAAACTGTTGAAATTTGGGGCATAACTCATCCTTACAAAATCAGCTTGTAAGGTGAGGAGTGTCTCATTTTTATAAACTCTGATCAAGCTTCCTATCTAACCGATGTGGGACTAAATCCACCCCCTCGAAGACAAGCCAGCATAAGGCAACTAGGGGATTTCCAACACCCCCCTCACGCTCAAACCCAATGGGCATGAAGCGTGGCAATGTGGAATCCCAACGGTAGATTTTGGATAGGCTTTGATACCATGTTGAAATTTGGGGCCTAACTCATTCTTACAAAACCGGCTTGCAAGGTGAGGAGTGCCTCCTCTTTATAAACTTTGATCAAGCTTCATATCTAACCGATATGGGACTAAATTCACCCCCTCAAAGACAAGCCAACATAAGGCAACTAGGGGCATATCGCAATTAAGGTGGGATTACCAACACACCCCTTCACGCTCGGGGCGGGATTTCCAAAAGAAACAGACACAAAATTGATTCTTATTTTTTTAAAGTTTCTATAAAAATAATCTTTAAATTATTGAATGTAAAAATCACTTTTTTTAATCCGTAACAAACAAGCTCTATCCCTTAAAAAAAACGAGCCCTAAAAATTATATTTACTAAAATGAGTTTTATGATGTGCAAATGTTGTCTCGTCTTAGGTCTATTTAATGCAGTAGAACTACATTCCTATGAGTTTTTTTATTTTAGATAATCCAACGAAAAATAATAACGAAAATAACACTCGATTATATCTTGTTGAATGGTCACAAAAAAACATAACTTTGAGAGAGTTACAAAATATTCCTCACTTATAAAGTATAGGCGAGATTAATATTTCTTTACTTTTTAAGAAGAGATTAATATTTATTATGAGGCATAAAACCACTTTTTAAAAAATTACACGTTTTCAAGACTGCTTCTTTTCGAAAAATAATTTGCCTTTGTTTTTGTTTATGTTAATATCATATTATAAAATCATTTTTTCATTGTTATTGGTTATTAATTATACATCCTTTGGAAATATGGATGCAAAAACAATCAGATAAATGTTAATTGCGAATTAATGAGTCACAAAATAACATTGTTGTATAATTCATTCACGAGACAATAGTCGGTCATTAATTAATTAATTAGTTAGTTGAATTGATTTTTTTCTATCTTATAAATAATAATAAGAGTGACTGTAATAAAATAATTATAATTAAATGTAAAAATCATGTACACATCTCAAAAAAATCTTGCACGAGATACATGTTTATTACGGAGTATTAATTGAACAAATTTTTGAAAATTAATGGATAAAGATAAAAGAAAATACTTTATTTTTTGAGGAGAAGAAAAAACTAATTAAAATTTGAGAAAGTAGGATTTACATAGATAAAAAGATAAATATTTCTCAATGATACATAAAAAACGGACACATCTATGCCATCTTTGCCATTTTATAATATTTTGACATATTTTTAGTTGACCACTTTGTAATATTGAGATTCTTTATTTATAAATGTATATAAAAAAATACAAATATCAATGATATATAAAAAAATATTCACTTAGTACATATTTATTATTTATAAATTTATATAAAAAATATAAATATTTATCAATGATATATAAAAAACAAGGGGACTTCCTTCAAAAAAATAAAAAATACAAGACTCATTAACATCATATTTATCCTTAATAAGATCTTTATTATTTTTATATATTTTTAGCCTGCTACTTTATAATATTTAATAACATATGATTCAATGTTTTTATCATTAACATCATTTTTATAATTGTTTTGTTTTCTTCTTAATATTTAATATAATAACAATGCAAATGTGCTTTGATTCATAACCCATGTTTGGACGCTCAGCATGGCCCCGTGCTTAGCACATGTCTATTGTTAGTTTATTTTAAAATATTATGTGTTCCTGCTGGGAGAACTATGGTTCCAACCCCCTGATCAGTTGATGAACTCAAGAGCTTGGTTCTAGGTTTTTCTGTATAATGAATCTCCCCCTTGTGTGAACGCTCTGAGCTCCTTTTATACTTCCCTTGACCTAAGGGAAACAGGAGCGACCTTTCCGGGGTTCCCAAGCCACCTGGTGCTGTGACTTGGTCCACCCCCGGGGATCTCGGCCTAAAACGGGAACGTGGGGAAGACTTAGTAGACGGGCCGTAACGAACCGCTGAGTTCGGGTTTCGACGTGGTCAGCCCGCCTCGGATGCGTTTATGGGGGCCCTTCCTCTTCCCGACCTGTTACAGCGGGGCCCTGACCTCGCCTACGTGGCGGGCACGTGGGGAGTGAGATCCAGCTTGCCGGGGAAGGCTGCCACGTGTTCTGAGAGAAATAAGATGACGGTACACAGCCCCCCAAGCACGAGGCTCGAAGAGGCGAAGTGATTGATTATATGTCGCCACACCGATGTTGCCAATAAGTTGGCGGTACATTATATAAACTTGTTTCAACAGCTGTATGGCAAGGATTCTTTAACCACATTCTTGAGCCTATGTCGAACCATGTGGTGCTCGTTTTGTGAATATTTTGAATTCCAATAACAATTTAAAATTTGGTATAAAAAAAGCAACAATTCAAATACGATCCATGTGTGTACTGACATGTACAGTCTATGTTCGGCTTGAAAATTTGTGAAGTTGGGGAGAGATGAGGGAGTGCAATCGGTGCAAATTAAACAAAATATGGGTGTACAGAATTAATAAAATGGGTATTATTTATGTAAATTTAAAAATTTGAGGGTCTGCAAGTGCACACCATACAAGTGCAAATTTCAAATAGTGTTTATCGTTTGACACATTCTGGTTGATGATACGGTTTGACCTAGAAATTTTTCAATTAAGGAAGCGTCTTGTTCATTTTTTTTCTTTTTGTTTTTTACTTCCCACAAAAATCAACAACAAGCAATGCTACATTAGAGCTATTAGATCTGTATATTTGTGTTGAAATTTTAAAGTTTTATTCATGTGGTGTTTATTCACCTTTATCCCTTCCACACGGTCGCATTTTGATGCTCAAACTCGACATTTTTTCTTCTCTTCTCGTCTTTCTCACTTCACTCTCCAAATGTCAAAAAACAAATATACAAATTCAATGTGATTATCTTTCCTCGTTTGATTTTATTTCAAGCATCAACCGCATATTGTAAGCATCTCAACATATTTTTCATCCTTTATGTATACTAGCGTGTCTGTTTTTCCGCTATTTTTATTGCACTGGCGTTTGAAAATTATGAACGGTGTTTTTTTTTTAAGAACGGTGTTTTTTTTTTATGAAATTTTGATTTTGATTAAAACTAAAAAATATAAATGTATGTTGCTTTCAAATTATAACAAATCAAACTAACAATGATATCTATTTCAATCAATTCTTGGAGCAGTAGATGTCTCTCACAAGCTGGAAGGGAGGTACTCATTAAATCAATCTTGCAATATATTCCTTCCTATGTGATGAGTGTTTTCCTCCTTTCGGGATCACTCATTAATGAAATAGAAAAAATGTTAAACTCTTTCTGGTGGGGCCATAACTCAGCAAACTTTCGAGGATTGCACTGGCTATCCTGGGAACGGCTTTCTGTTCCTAAGGCGTTTGGTGGAATGGGTTTTAAGGGCCTTAAGGCATTCAATATGGCTATGGTTGGCAAGTAGGCTTGGAAATTGGTTTCTAGTCCAAGGACTCTAATCACTCGTTTACTCAAAGCTAATTACTTTCCTCGAGGTGATTATTTTGGAGCTAGTATAGGCCATAATCCTAGCTATGTATGGCATAGTATTTGGAGTGTGAAAGATGTGATTCGTCATGGTTTTCACTGGAGTATAGGTACAGGAGAATGTATACCAGTATGGGATCATCCTTGGCTCAGTAGTGTTGCACACATTTTACCAACTACTCATCAGCACTTGGAGTGGCCACATATCACTGTTTCAGACTTGTTGGTTACACCTCAGAAGCAATGGAATATGGAGCTAATTAATGAATTTTTTTTACAATAATACAACCAGAAGTATCTTAAATACTCTGTTGCTCCCTTCGGTGACTCGAGATGTGCCTACTTGGAAGCTTGAGAAGGGCGGTGTTTATACAGTTAAAAGTGCCTACAAGGATATTCTGAATCATGATGTGGCAATTTTACAACATCGTGTGCCGAGTAATTGAAATTGTGTTTGGAGCTTAAAATTGACACTAAAGGTAAAGAATTTCTTGTGGAGAGATTGTCGTAATTGTTTGCCTACGAGAATCCGATTGTAATCAAAAGGTGTTCAGTGTACTGATCAATGTGCGGTGTGTAACAAATTTGGTGAAGACAATACTCATTTGTTTTTTATGTGTAGCAAAAGTGTGACTTGTTGACAACACATTGAATTATGGAGCCCTTTGATGGCTGTATTTGATCCTGATGCAAGCTTCTAGACCAATGTTTTTGCTATCTTACAACGTCTGGATCAGCAGCAAAAGCAAGTCTTCGGTTTGATCCTTTGGAGTATCAGGAAGCATAGAAATAATAAGGTCTGGAACAATGTTACTGAAACAACTCAAGCTATATGTGAACGTGCAGGTTCCATTCTTACTAGCTTGAAGAATGCCCAAACTATTTGTCATCCTACCCCTCGGCATTCCATTACTCAGAGCAATCTGAGGTGGCTTAAACCAAGTCCCGGCAGGTTTGAATGTAATGTAGCCGCTTCCTTTTCTCATGCTCGGAATCGAGTCGGAATTGGTAATGTGTAATCGAGGTGATGAAGGTCATTTTGTGCTAGCTAAAACCGAATGGATGACTCCGCTCCTTGATGTGGATTTGGGTGAGGCTTTGGGTTTATTATCAGCAATGTATTGGGTCCGTGATCTGCAGACGGGTATTGTGGATTTTGAGCTTGATTCAAAAACTATGTTGGATAGTCTCTATGGTAGTAAAAGTGGCGTCTCAAATTATAGTGCACTGATCAATGACTATAGACGCCTGTTAGTTTCTGATTTAGCAACCTCTGATGTTAGGTTTATTCGGAGACAAGCCAACGAAGTCGCTCATAGTTTTGCTAGGGTGGCTTCGCGTCATGCTAGTTTTCATACTCATATTCGGATCCCATCTTGTATCTCTGTTATTATTATGAATGAAATGCAATAAGTTCCTTCTTGTCAAAAAAATCTATTTCAATGACACAAACAATATAACAAAAAAAATATAATTTAAATTCTTATTTTTTTTAATGACACCAACAACAATCTTTATTATGGAAAAAATTGTTTAATGGTATAATTGGAATAATGAAAAAATAAGTATAGATATACTCATCCAGTTTGTTACACTTTTGAAAGGATAAAGAAAAAAAATGGACGCATATATACTCATATCGTGTTTGTTACACTTTTATTTTAATATTTGAATTTACTCTTGTCTATTTGTTTATTTTTTACAAGTACTCTTGTCTATTTGTTATATGTGTTATTTGTATTGAAAGTTGATGGTAATTTTGGAAAGAGAAAAAATCAGCCCAAAAGTGTCAAAACATGCTATTTTCTTTATATATTAGCGAAAAGATGGGCACTCACGTGCCCATCTTATCGATGATATTTAATAGAAATTTTCGTGTAAATTACAAACGATATATATAAATATATATATATATTTGTGACTTTAAAATGTAACAAACTCAACAAACAATATTTATCTTTTCACTGACAACAATAATATAACAAAGATAATAAAAAAATTTATTTTTTTTAATAACACCAACAATATAGCATTATTATGAGAAAATTTGTTTAAGGATATAATTAGAATAACAAAAAAAACAAGCCCAAAAGGGTTATTTTCTTTATATATATATATATTTATCTTTCAATTTATATTTTCATTCCTTTTCTCAAATTTAAAAAAAACGACACCATGCATTTTATATATTTCATATTTACTAGCGAAAAGACGGACACTCACGCGCCCGTCTTTCCGCTCTTTTTATTGCGCTAACGTTTGAAAATTATGAACGGTGTTTTTTATGAAATTTTAATTTTGATTAAAACTAAAAATATAAATGTTTGTTGTTTTCAAGATATAACAAACCAAACTAACCATGATTATCTATTTCAATGACACCTACAATATAACAAAAAAATATAATCTAATTTTTTTTTAATGACACCGACAACGATCTTTATTATAGAAAATTTATTTAAGGGTATAATTGGGATAATAAAAAAATAAGTATATATATACTCATTTAGTTTGTTACACTTTTTAAATGATAAAGAAAAAAAAACCGGACATATATATACTCATATCATGTTTGTTACACTTTTATTTTAATATTTAAATTTACTCTTATCTATTTGTTATATGTGCTATTTGTATTGAAAGTTGAGTATAATTTGTTAGAAATCTTGTTTGTTGGGAAGAGGCTGTTGCGCTTGAGATCTGAAAAGTTTAATGGTTATGCACGTACAACTTTTGGTTCTAAAGTGATTCCATTATTTTGAAAATCACCAACATAATTTTGGGAAGAGAACAAGTCAGCCTAAAAAGCCAAAACATTCTATTTTATATATATATACACACACACACATGTATATTAAAACATTTACCTCAATTTGTATCCCTATTTCCTGATGTTGGTGTTTATGGCTTGCGTTTGTTTTTGGAACTACAATGTGTTACTTGATGTTACAAGGACAAGGGACAAGTGCAACGATTTGTTCAAATATATATGGTTCTATAAATATGGTTGTTCCTTTAATATATAATAAAAGTGATCCTACGATAGATGATGATTCAAGTGAAGATTGAGAAATATTTTTGGATGCATGCACCAGTGGGCAGTGGTAAATGATGAAGTGAATGTAGACTACTGACCCTTTTCAGTTACATATAACTCTATTATTAAAACTGATAATGCTAGTAATCATATCATAGTCGTTGTTAAAACATTGGCGCCAACTTTTGAAACAAAAATGACAGCAGTGAAGTGAGTTCAAGTTACGATTCCTTTTTGGCTACATATAATCTTGTTATTGAATAATCGATAGTGCTAGTAGTCATAGTGGTGGTTCAAACATTGGTGCTACATATAATCATGCTATCGAAACTGATAGTATTAACAATCACAGTGGTGGTCCAAACATTGAGGCTACACATAACCCTGTTATTGAAATCGACAATGCCAATAGTCATGGTAGTGGTTCAAACATTGGTGTTACATATAATCTTGTAACATTAGTACCAGGTGCCAAGTGAAGGAGCAAAAATCAAAAGAGAGGAAACCAAAAGTTACAAGTTAAAGAACTCAATTTTAAAGAGAAGCAATTTGATGGTTGATTGAAGGAGTTTGAAGGACAAGTCAGGACCATGAGTCAAAGGTGAGAAAATTCTTGTATTTTTTATCAATAGCTAAGATTTTATTATAATATTATGATAAGATCATTACAGTATATTATTGTAGTTTTAATTTTTCAAGTATATAACAAAAAACACAGGTTCGATATTCTAACAAACATTGAGGGACACTTAAAAGTCCTATCATTAGTGCAACTATTTGTAGTCTTGTTTGTTAACCAATGAAATCTAACTATGCCTCCGGTGATCTAATCAAGGTGTTATCTTGACATTGATTGCAACTATTAGTATAATGTTTTCTATATCACCCATATATTTCATAATTCAATGAGTTAAGGCCGCATTAATCCCAGCAATAGAAAATACATTTACGAGTTAATGAACATGAAAATGCTTAGTCTTTTACATGCTTAGAAAATACATATATTTTAGTAGAGAAGTTTATTTTACCTTCTCTAAAATATTTTGGCTATATTACATGCTTAGTCTTTTAACTATTTTTCTAGTTTTATTTAGGCTCCACAACTAATATTCTTACATTTTGAAACACTCCGTTTGTTGTTAACCCATGTGTTTAAGTTGGCAGATAGTTCCCCAAAGTCCACAATAATTTTTTAATTGGTTAAAATGTGGTTTTGGTCTCTGCAAATATGTCCAGTTTTGGTTTTCGTCCCTGGTAAAAATTTTTTTTTGAAAAAGGTCCTTGCAAAATATTTTGTTTTTTAAATAGTCCCTGGGACCACCAAAGCGCTGAAGTGGCATGGTTTTGTCCACGTGGCAGTTGGTGACTGTGCAACTTTTGCCACGTGGCAGTCCACGTAATAAAAAAAAAAACATTTTTTAAATTCTGAAAATTGTTTTTTGAAATTAAAAAATCTGAAAAAAAGAAAATCATAAAAAAATTCCAAAAAAATTCCGAAAATTTATTCTAAAAATTTTGAAATTTTTAAAAAAAAATTTCGAAAAATTATTTAAAAAATTTAAATTTTTTTAAAAAAAATTTCGAAAATTTATTTTTATGATTTTTAAAAATCTGAAAATAAATTTTAAAATCATAAAATTAATTTCCGAAAATAAAAACAGAATAAATTTTCTGAAAAAATAAGAAAATAAATTTTAAAAAAAATTGAAAATAAATTTTAGAAAATTAAATTTTTTCAATTTGAAAATTGTATATTAAATTTTTTTTGAAAATACTAACAATTATATTTAAATTTTTTTTAAATTTTCAGATTATATAATTTTTAAAAAAATTATTTATATTTTTATTTTGAAACATTTATATTCAGATATTAAAAAAAAAATATTATTTTCGATTTTTTTTAATATTATTTTCAGAAAATTTATTTTCAATTTTTTTTTGAAAATTTCTATTCATATTTTTTTCGGAAAAGTTATTCAGTTTTTATTTTCGGAAATTAATTTTATGATTTTAAAATTTATTTTCAGATTTTAAAAAATCATAAAAATAAATTTTCGAAATTTTTTAAAATAAAATTTCAAAATTTTAAAAAAAATTAAGTTTTTTTAATAAATTTTCGAAAATTTTAGAATAAACTTTCAGATTTTTTAATTTCAAAAAACAATTTTCAGAATTTAAAAAATATTTTTTTTAATTTTTTTATTACGTGAACTGCCACGTCGCAAAAGTTGCACAGTCAGCAACTGCCACGTGGGTAAAACCATGCCACTTCAGCGCTTTGGTGGACCCAGGGACTATTTTAAAAAACAAAATATTTTGCAAGGACCTTTTTCAAATTTTTTTTTACCAGGGACGAAAACCAAAACTGGACATATTTGCAGGGACCAAAACCACATTTTAGCCTTTTTAATTTCATCTATTTGATCATTTAGTCAAAAAAGAAGTTTATTTTACCTTTTTTCATCTTCGTCTCTCATTTTCATGTTATTTATCTCCTTTATATATATATAGGACAAGACTAATATTGTAAGAAATTTATATTTAATTTTGAATAATTTTATAATAACTATTTTGAGTATTCCAATTTCAATAAATTAATCATGATTTATTTTATTTAGTAGTTTTATTTGTTGTGTGTTCAATCTCTAACAAAAAAAAAATTATATTATATAAATTAATTTCTCACATCTTAATATGGGGACAAATTAATCTTTATGTTACCGTTAGTATAAATTAACACAGAGATTAATTTGTTTCTATTTGAAAATATCAAAAACAAATTTGAATATTATATTTTGTCAAAGATTGAATTGAGTCGTGAGAAAAACATGGTAAACTAAATTAGATCATAAGATAAAAATCTTGTGAGTTTTACTCAGTTGGTAGATACAATGCATAATATATGTAGGATTGGGGTTCGAACCCCGACACCCCACTTGTTCTCTTTGAAAAAGGTGAATTTATAACTATTAGACTACTTGAAAAAAAAAAAACATAAGATAAAGATAATCATGATAACCTACCTCCATCCCTAAACATAAGACCCTTTTGCCAAAATCACGAGAATTAAGAAAGTTGATATTTGTATTAAAGTTGTTTGTAATCACTATTGTTTTTACAATTTTATCCTTTAAGAGAGAGAATTAGTTTAAGTTTTCAACGTATTATTTACTGTTGATCGAAAAAAAAGATGTATAATAAATAGGAATATATATGTAAAGAAATAATTAATGTAATTAAAAATAACAAAAAAAAGTCTTATAAAAATTAAAAATATTTTCAAAAGGTCTTATAAGCAGGAGGGAGTAATAAGTGACACAAATTTGTATAGTAATTTGTTTGACACATAATTTGTTTTGTTTTTGGTCATAATGTAATAATTGTAGTAGCGTAGAAGGAACAGTTATCACTTACGTACGACTCTTTGAATTGTTGTAAAATGGATAGTGAGAAGATGATTATTAGCATCAACGGTTGTGAATGAATGAAACTATTTCGATCTTTTCTATTTGGCTTTATTTTCTTTTCATTTTTTCTTTTTCTTTTCTGTGTCGTCACTCCAATTTCAAGCCTCACATTTCTTCAACACACAAATGGCTGCCACTATCCCTGTCCGGTCCGACCGTATCTCTGCCGGTTCACCTTTCCCCAGACCACCACCGGTTCGCAGTCTCGTTAAACCGATCCTCACCGAACCGTGGCCGTTACAGAGAAGGTGGAGGCACGCGTCAACGAGGAGCGTGGGACCGGTTCAAGCGAGTTCGCGCGCAGATGACTCAGCACCGTTCGAGATGTCGGTGGAAAACGCGCTGAAGCTGTTAGGTGTATCGGAAGGTGCTTCCTTTGATGATATACTTCGCGCCAAAAACTCTATCGTTGCTTCTTGCAAAGATGACCAAGAAACTATTTCTCAGGTTACACTTTCCCTCAATCCCAACGCTATTTACTTGTTGATTTGCAGCTTATTTATTATAAGCTATTTCTATAATGTAAAGTCAAACTGTTTCTGCATAAGTTATCTAAGAGAGTTTTTGAAAATAAGCTGAAAACAAATTATGAACATGTTATAACTTGTTTTCACAAGTTCTCCCAAAAGTCGTGTTTATGTCACTAGATAAGTTTAAATAAATCAATCCAAAGGGACCATAGAAAGTTACTCTAGCTGGTGTTTGGACAGGTGGAAACACATTAAAGTGATTTTGTTTTTACTTTGTTACTGTCTAATTTTAATTTTGTTTCATGTTCCTAGAAAGTTGCATAGGAAGCACCAATAAGATTTGAAAAGAGTTTATACGGATGAATTATGTGTTTTGTGGTTAAAAGCTCTGTTGTTAAAGCGGAAATGCGGCGCGGAGCGGCCACCCCAAAAATTGACGCGGCGCGGGATGCGGGCGCGTATCGGGCGCTATTTCGGTGACGCGGGCACTAATATATTTAATACTAAAATACTGTATTGTTGAAAAAGAAATACTAAAACAACTTAAATATTACTCAAAATTCATAATTTGAAATAAAACCCTCAAGGCTTAATAAATATGTTCTTATTTTTAAACCTTTAAAATCATGAAAATCTTAAAAGTAACAAAACCACTAAAACATCAAAACTCAAATAAAAGTTCTAAGAATCATGAAAATCTTCATCACTTCCTCCACCACTAGAGTTGTGCTCCTCTTCATCCTCTTTCTCTTCAACCTCTTCCTCTTCATCCTCTTTTTCTTCATCCTTCCAATTAACATATTTTGGCTCGTGAACAAATTCTGGAAGAAAAGTGATGAAGAACCTGTTTATGTTGATCTGTGCAATGAAGGGAAGAAAAGAGATGAAACTTGAAAGAGATCTGTGCGATGATGAAGAGAGAAGAGATGAGGAGATGTGTGTTTAGCGGCTGCAGCTTTGTTATGACTCAGAAGAGAAATAATTAGGGTTTCGAAAATGACCAAATAGACCCTCCAAATGGTTTTAAATGAAGGACAATCTGGTATTTACACCCGGAATTAAAACTCGCCCGCTTTGACCCGCTTTCTGCCCGATCCGCTCCGCAAAACGCGCCCGATTAGACCGCTTCGCCCATCCGCCCCGCTTCAGAGCGCTGGGTAGCGGATTGCTTAAAACCACCGCGCCGCGATCGCGGCGGTGGCGCCCGCTATTGACAACAGAGGTTAAAAGATGGAAACTTAAAAGCCTATTTACTTCCCATTGTTTCCATCCAACATTTTCAGAATTTTGAAAATGTCAAAACATTGTTTTCATTGTTTTGAAAACTTCATTCTTCCTAGCTAGCATTTTATCTTCTCTCTATCACAATTATTTACTACATTAGCAATTTAAAATGAACACAGTTTAAGAAACTGGAAACTAAAAATGCTTTTAGAAACTAAACAGACTCTTAATTGTTAACCATATATTTCTAAAACAGATCCTTGGAAGTTGGACCATGTTTTGTTTGAGCTGCATGCATGTATTTTGTGGTCAATGATCAGACACCAGTTGTTATAGATGCTTGAGTTTTTTGCCTATGGTCTTGAAATTCATGTACATGCCCCTGACGTCCTGAATACTCACATTTTCAGTCTCTAGTTAAGTACTTTTAGTGTTCTACATATTAAGTCTATACCCCTATTGATGGAATTTGTGTGCGTTGTTAGGTTGAGGCTGCATATGACATGTTACTTATGCAGAGGTTAACTCAGCGGCGAGCAGGAAAAGTAGTGAGCAGCAGTGTTCGTTATGCCGATGTAAAGCGTGTTCAGTCCCAGGCTAGTAGTTCAGTGCCTCAATGGATGCAATCCACCATGAAGAATGCACCAGTTTCAATTGAGTCACCTTCCACCAGTGATCTTGGTCTACAAGCTGGAGTATATGGTGCACTGATGGGTTTGACCTATTTTAGTGGCGCTTCTTCGCCCCCTGCAGGTTATGCTGGGGCTGATGTTCCGGGACTTATCTTGGCTGGTAGCTTTGGTGCTTCCTTGTATTTCATGACCAAAAAGAATGTTAAGTTAGGTAAGGAGATTTATCATGCACATTGATATTGTAATGCGATGGAATTTTTGTTTCATGAGTGGCAATATTCGTATTGACTTGTATCATGGAATGAAAGCAAGCATTTATATGGCCATAATGGGTGGGAGAGTAGGATGAAAAAAAATGAATGTGATGAGCTTTTCCTTCATGTTTGCCTTTGTTGAAAGAAAAGTTCTAGCAATACTCTATCTTCTATTTGTTAAAATTCATATCAATCTCACTAAAGTTATGTGGAATCCACATGAATTAGTGAGATCCATTAGAATTTTAACCAATAGGAGATAGTGGTTAGAAAAAGTGTTGCTAGCACCCCTCTTATTGAAACGGTACATTTGAAGACTCATTGCTTTGAAGACACAAAGCAATGAGTGGTATGAGTATGCAAGGTCTATTTTTTAGTACTATGTGCATAATGCGACCTTGCATCATACAGAGTACCAATTTTGTAGACATTCATAATAAGTTTTTTTTGTATGCTGAATCTTTCACTTACATAGCAACGAGACATGCAACACACCATACTTTGTCGAAACAATAAGGCCAACCTATCGAATAGACTCCATTTCTTATGTTATCCCAGAATTTTGATATTAAAAGTTATGGTATTCTGATACTGCTAATCTGCTGGATAAGTGGATATTACTGCTCGTGTCTTTGAAATGAGGGTTTTATTTACCTAATATGGAGATTGTTTCTGTATAAAATGGTACTGCTGTCAAAAAAGCTGTTTATCTTAACAAATGGTACTTCTAGTTGTGGGTGGTTGAGATCTTTTTCAAAACTTGTAAGACCGTTTACCTCTTTCTTAAACTCTTCTCGGTGTAGCTCTACTCTACGTTTAGAAGAGCCAAAATTGACTCCAAAGGTGTATAATTGATTTTGGCACGTTTGGATGTTCTAGGATAGAATTGATTTTGCCTCCAGGATTTATTTTAACTTGAAGATAGAATTTGGAGCTTTTGCCTTTAGAATTGATTTTTAGCTTTGAATTTATTGTATAACCTACTACTTTCATCTGAATAGCTTTACATTCAACTTACTTTTAGTCAAAATCAATTAATTCAAAAATTTCTGTTACACTTAATTCTTTTGGATTAGCATAGCATTTTTCTTTCCGTTCACATTTTCCTCCTTTTACACTTCACTTTTCTATTTCTGCAGGGAAGGCTGTTGTTATAACCATAGGAGGGCTCGTAGCCGGTGCTGTTGTAGGGTCAGTTGTAGAGAACTGGTTGCAGGTAGATATTGTCCCATTTCTAGGGATACGCTCCCCTGCTGCTGTTGTTAGCGAAGTCATAATCATCTCTCAGTTCTTGGTTTCGCTATACCTAAGGTAGACAGGAAAACTTGGTGATCTCGTATTAAAATGTGAAATTTGTAATTATTCATTTGCATGATCATGTCCTAGGGTTGACAGGGAAGGCTACTGTTATAGCGGTATAGCTGGCCCTGTGGCAGCATCAGCTGTAGAGAACTGGTTGCTGTAGAAATTGTCCCATTTTTGGGCATAGGATTCCCTGTTGATTTTGTTCGTGAAATCATAATTCTTGGTTTCTCTGTGCTTAATCTAGACAGGAAAACATGGCAACCTTGTATCAAAAGCAAACATGGCAATCTTGTATCAAAAGCCGAAACTTGTAATTTTTCATTTACATGCAGCATGATCATACCTCAAGCATTTTTAGGGTGTAAAATGATTGCATATTGTACAAACATAATATGAAATGTAGTTGTTTATCTGGCAAATTAGAAAGTAGCATGCAATATATATTGTAAAGATGCAGATTTTATGTTCAGGGCTAGTGAGCTTGTTGCAATTCCAATAGTCCAATCAAATTGGATCCTGTACAGCTGCTTTATGGTGCAGCAGCATTAAGAACTGTTAGATTTCGAGAGAGAATTTTTCTCTCTAAATCTAACAGTTTCTACATTTGCTTGTAGCGGGTCCAGGTTCATAGTTCAATACATCTTGCTCTAACTATTAGACAGAAGAAGGAAATACATGAAAGCTACAGCTTCTTTTTTAATACTTCAAAATGTGTTTTTGACCCTTCACTTTATTTCTTACTTTGTTTCAAACTTATACCACACAGTCTCACATGGAAGTAACATTTCTACCCTAAAGGGCATAAAAGGTTTTAGGCCTGCTACATTATTTTTGGGGTTTTGTCCCAAAGCTATATGATAATATATATTTGTCTTTTCTTTTCGAGGGGTCATTAGCACTTGCTTTTATGTACTTGTACGTATCTGTTTTAAAGACTGCAACCTATGCCTTTTCAGTTTTCAACATGCGACACAGTTTGTGTTTGGTTGACAAGGTATTTAAATCAACAGATTTTCGAAAGGAGTTTATCGGTATCTTTAGTCACTTGTTAAAAACTTTAAATGATAATTTTTTATGAAACTTTATGTAATAAAGTGCATTGGAAATTAAAAATTTTGACATTTTTAAAGAATAATTACTTAATTTAGAATGTTTAAAAAGTGCTAATGTATTGTTGAAAGTAACTTCCATGCGGTTAAGGAAAACGATTTCTTCGAACTCTGGACATCTTGCTTCTTTATAAGTAAGTTCTAATCACAAGACTATTTGATTCGAAAAAAAAGATGAGTTCCCTTTTCATTAGTGATTGCTGAGGTGATCACAAACATTGAAAAAATAATAAAAGGTCTAGATCTCAAAATCTCATTTTTTATGACAGATTTATTTGATTGTGTAAATTTAGGATTTCTTGACCGTAGAAAATCTGGGAATCTGGGTTCATGCTTATGTGGTTTTTGTTATGTCATTATCAGAGTCTAGAAAGTATAATTGGTAACGAATTAAAGACCAGTCTCACTAATTTTAGCAAGTATAGGAACGACAATTGGATTCAATTTCTATGGGTGAATGCAATTATCCTGAATAAATGAGTGTTGGTAATTATCTAAAAAAGAGTTGTAGGCATGGATATGGGTGAGTAGTGTAGTAACTGATCTTCTTTTTTTTTTTTTAAAGGAAGTACCTCATCTGTTTATAAAACATATTTAGTATAATTTATCACTAAAATTTAATTTGATTTAAATAGAGTATATGCTATACTTTTATTACAATCTGGTATTCAATAACATGAAATTCTCTACAAGAAATTAAGAACTATCACTCTGTACATGATATCTTGTGCAAGTCACAGTTTCATATAGAAGATACCTGAATAATCAAGGGAGAATAAATGAATGGAAACCAGCATTTCAGATGATCCAAACTCATAGCCAAAAGGAAGAACAAAGTGAGTACAAAGTTTGGAGTATATCATTAACTTTTTTTTTAAGGAAGTATATCATTAACTTTCATAAACTATAAATTATTTAAGAAAAAAAAACCTATATATAATAGATTAAAAATTCAAAAACCACAACTCAGAGGACTTTCTCAACAACAATACCAACACTAATAGTGCAAATACATTAAAAATCGATGTCTGCACTTGGTCAACTAAACAAATACCTTAAAAATCGATGATGTCTCAGCGAGCTGCTTCGACATAACATCACACATAATAAAACATAATTACATAAATCACCTCCCAAATGAACAAATATCACCCTAACTAATACTAGTACAATTCTACTGTCCATTTTTGATGTTGCAGTTTTCCACATTGCAACCACCACCTTCTATATACGAAATGTTCCCAGCTTTCTCACTATTTTCATTAAAAGTCACGAGATCATTGTACATTTTCTGTGATGCTTTGGAGAACTCTGTCAAAGATTCAAGTACTTGAGAAAACCCGGATTGCAATCCATTCAATGTCATCCTCTGTGTTTCTTGCATGCAACTGTAATGCTTCTCCTTCTCTACCTCAAGTTTTCTCCTCAGTGTCTCCAAGTAATCACTTTTCTCCATTAAGCATTCTTCTTCACGAACCGACTCTTCTTCTGATCTATGATCTGTTACTTGCAACTCAAGCATCTTCGTCTTCAGTTTATATGATCCATCATATCTTCTATCTAAATCTTTCGTTAAGTTATCTACTTTCCCCTTCTGTTGCTGCTCTTTATTTTGTTGAATCCAAAGAGCTTTCACATCTTTCACAACACTTTTCAAAGCGAGTGCTACTGTCTTATCAGGCAACTTGCGTAAGGAAGTTAACCAATCGTTGCATATCACGAGTAATGGCGGCCCATTGACTTGAAATGGCATTGGCATGGCAACATTTTTGCTTCTCGAGTAAAATTCAACTTCATGGACAATGAACTTGCTTAACCATCCATGCAGAGCTTCTACGTATGCTTTTTGAGCTGCGGTATACTCTCTAAAGCACACACGCCAATGATGAAGCTCGGCTTCAAGCTGAAGAGTTGCCAATCCACGAGATTGATTGCAAAATTTATCATACGGGGGACATGTGAAGTATTTGACTTCGGAAAGAATCATCTTCTGAGTTTCATGAGACTCCAACATGATTTTCCACGATTGTGTTAGGCTGCATTTGGAAAATGGAAAATGATACATCAATGAATTCAAAACTATTTAGACTCCTTTTAGAATGAAGTTTTATATTATCTCACCCTTTCAATAGTTCAACAATTTGAGGCTGTAATTCTTCGTCTCTCATTTTCTGAATTCTCTTTGAGATCGACTCTGCACGTCGAATTGCAACCAAGATCCCAGCATACAGATCTTTCATATCAGCTCTAGTCTTGTCCATGCTTAATTCATCATCTCCTCTAACATTCTTATTTCTCAACTGAGCACATTTTTTCTCATAATTTTTCCGCGTGCTATCTCCAGCCTAAGGCAAGGAATTCATTAAATGTTAGCAAGACGTGTCAAGGAACAAAACAAGGCCACACTAGAAGTTATGCACTAACACATTGTTGTTTTATTCTGTTCTAGAGAATACACATTCAAGAAGTTTCATTTCGTCATAAACAGAAAATATGGATTCGAACAAAAGCAATAATAAAATTAACCTTACCTTAACCTCCTCAAACAATTTCTTTTCCCATGCATATAACCTTCCTAAGGTTAATAAATGACTTCCCGAATCCATTCCTCCATAATCATCAAATAGATCATTCTTATATTCCACCCAACTTGAAGAATCCTTCATATTTTGAACCACCAGACTCTTGCATGATGATTGCCTAGATGACATGGACTTCCATGTTAATGCATTAATGAGTTTGGTCGAACTTTCTGCATTGATATCAGATGGTTCAAACTTTTAATCATAGATACATGGAATATATATCACAACATGAGACATCCAGAGTATCAATTTTGTAATGCCTGTCTATTCTAGTGCATGCTCATTAATAAAATCTAATAGATTAAAACTCCTTAATCTGGCAAAGTTGCAACTAGTCTATGCACTCAAATCAATAGGGTCAGCAATTTTAAAAGGTTGTGTGGTCATGTAAGAAATGTACTTATTGTTTAAGTTACTAGTTATCACATACCTACATCAGGTTCCTTATTCACTACAATTAAAAAAACAGGCAGTAACATGCACTAAATCAACTCGGCCATCAATTGGAGATTAGTCAGCTCACATTACAACTTCACCAAATCATATTTAAGTAATCTTCCCAATTGATTTGAGATCTGACAGCCATCATCAATAAATGCATCAACATTATTGCGTGGAACTCAAATCCCCTACATAAGCTAATTCAACTTCATGCCTACATGTTACATGAACCAAATCAACTATCTACAGGTCTTAAGAAGCCCAACCTAGGAATATGACTAAATTCAAATGAATATTTACAGTTACTAAGATGAACCAATGTGTTGTTAAATGGTAATAAGTAATCATCATACCTTGGACATGTTAAAAGTTGAAAAGATTTTAATCAATCAATCCAACATACTCAACTATAATTAGGACTCACCTTTGATTTCCTCCAAACTAGAATGAAGGGGAATTCTATTAGCCTCAAGCATCTTGGTCACACCCTTACCAGACTCATAAGCCCTAATGAAATGGTCCTCAATATCTTTCAAAGCTTCAAGCAACTCTCTCCCCTCTGGAGGTGTATCAAGAACAGCAAGCCCCTTTTGCTCCGCAACATTTTCATTAGCCACATCCACAGCCTTTGCCGTTTCAACACCACTCACAACTTTCCCTCCACCTTCTTTACTATTTTTCTCTTCAACACTCACCACCACCTTATGCTCAGGTTCTACCCTTTCCACTTCCTCCTCTAACTCTGGAATCCCTTCTTCCTCCCTCACTGCCCTCAAATCATCATCTGAATTCCTATGGTAGCCATTCATAACCTCTGGCCTCATACTGTCAAAAGGGTAAAAGAAATCCCAACCAAAATCTCTTTGTGGGGAAGGCATTGAAGGTGGTGGCATAGACATATGATGCATAGGCATATTCATAGGCATGTGCATGTAGAAATACTCACTTGGGTGTTCATTTTGAACTTCTCTACAACCTTCACCTTCTCTCTCTCCCTCTTCCTCAGAAGACTCTGAGGTTGTGGAACCAATACATGAGTCACAAGCAACAGATTCATGCTTGGTTTCTGATGGTGTTTGCTGGAGAAACATAGGGTTATTTATGACATTTTCAGCTGATGAATGAGAAGGAGAAGGGTCAAGACCCTTAGGAGGGAAAGTTATAAGGAAAGGTGAAGAAGGTGAAGAATGTCTTGCAACAAAAAGCTTAATAGCAGCAGCTACAGCATTCAAAGAGCGAAAATATTTACAATGAGCTTCAGCAAGTGCATATCTTTTCTCTACAGCTAGTTTCAGCTGACGTTTTCTCTCTCTACAAATAGCTACAACTTCCTCTTCTTCCTCTAGTTTTGAGGCAACACACCCCATCTTTAACACTAACCCTTATCTTCTTTGGTTTTTCCTTTAGAAAATGAAGCAAGAAAGAAAGGCTCTTGCTTGACAGATTCAGGAATGTGTTGTTTTTACCAAGACTGAGTTAAACCATTTCCTCATTTACAGAAAACAAGCAGCATCTTGTCTCAGGAAGTTCAACACTATTCACAAACAAGAGCAAAGAACATAATGGTTATTGGTTAGTACCAAGTACATAAAAAAAAAAATGTAGTAATAATATAATAATATTAATAAAAAATACAGTTATTAGTAGTGGTTTAGTGAAATAAACTAATCCTTAAAAAATGTACCATTAGCATTAGCAGAAAATCCCCACCTAAAAAAACTGAAAGTCCATAACTTTTTTTGGTAAAATGAAAGTCCAAAACTTGACTACACATTTGTAGTGCAGACAAGGGAGAGAGAAGAGGCAGGTGAGTAAAGAATGTTGGGGCTCGAGAAAGAGTATGGCCATGGTGAGGCATTCTTGATAAAAGCACTTGTTAGAAGTGATTAAAAATTCAAAATACTCTCCGATTTTGTATATAAAAGAAAACAATTATTGTATTTGTCATAAAAGATATATATATATATATATATATATATATATATATATATATATATATATATATATATGTAGAACCAAAGAGAGTAATGTTGTATTTTATCTTTTATATAAAAAAACAAAAAGCAAACGTTGTATTATTGGTAGAGAATGTTGTTTTTGTACCCATCTAAATTTCATATCGGAGTAGTATGAAAAAAAATCAGAGTTATTATAAATATGACAAATTAGATTGAACTATCTTCAATGCAACAATTTGGTCTTTTGAGTTTATTGAGTAGTTTTCTTGTTGTGGGAGAGTTTAGAATTTTTCCTACAAAAAGTATGGTTGAGAGTGTAAGTGTGAAGTGTCGAAAAACATTAATTTGTGAGTTGTCTTTTGTTTTTTCTCCTTGTATGTGTGTTCTTCAGCTTGTTTGAAGATTTCCCCTTGTTTCTTTCCTAACTAACATTGGAGTCGAGGTTTCAATGAAGGGAGTATGAGAATATTTGTAGTGTGTCGTGTCATTCATTTGAAGAGGTGTTGGTTCTTATCTTATTTGTGTTTTTTGAGAAATGATCACCATGGTAGAAGATTTCAAATAAGAGACATGGGTATTGTCAATTGCCATTTTTGTGAAGATTTTGGTTACATAAAAGTGAAATGCATGATTTGCGAAGCCTCAAAGAGAAGATAGAAAAATTGAAAAATACTCTTGTTGTAAATATGGTTAGTCACGCGAATGATATTTTATCGTGTAAAGATGAAGTTGATGGTAAGTTGAAAATGGTAGAAGAAGAAAAATGTGAGTCTGTTTTTTTATTTCATTTTGATTTATCGAGCATTTGTTTTAACTTAAAAAATAGATTTTGAGTTAAAAAAAATCTAAAGATTATTTTATAGATTTTATTTTTTTAAACTATTTGTGTTTGTTTACTATCCAAAAAGTATTTTTTTAAAAAAAATATCTTTTAACTAGTTCACATGTTATCTCATTGTTTTCAAAAAAATGGATCACACCTGAAATTTGTAAAATTCATATCAATTTCACTCCATAAATTTTAGAGATAGTGTTGGAAATAAAATTCTCGTAATAACATTGTTACTTGAATACATTTGGACAAATTAAATATTTTTTTGTAAAAAAAAGATCAATTTAGTAAACTAACATATTTATGAAGATTATACTTAAATGACATTGAATTTTAATGACATTGATGATTTTATCTCTATCTTTTTCTTAACCAATCATTCTCTTCAATAAAAAATAATTTTATTTTAATAATTCATCGATCATTATATTTTATCTTAATACACTAAAGTTAACAACCTCTCAAAAACTAAAATCACCAAGTATCTTCGTTTCATGAAGGACAAAGACAAAGAGGGAGAGAGGATGTGACTTGTGAGTAAAAAGAGGAGTCAAAGGCAACAGAGGTATAGTAGACTCAGTAAAAACCGTTCCACCCCACCAGAGGATAGATGGTATTGTGTCAGTAAACGATGTCCTTATTTATTTTCTAATAATATTAATTATTATTTTTTACAACTAATAATAATAAACTCTAGTTTTTGTCATGTAATGACAGAATAATCGTGTGTTTATGCCATGAATGAACGAACGAACGAATAAACTAAATTCGGATTCAAGTGTGTGTGGGGTTTAAGTTAACAGAGCAAAAAATTGTCAGTACTTAAACTGTGTCAGCGTTTACGATAATGACGGATTTGTCCCTTTAATAAGATCCTTTCCGGCCCCAGTATAACATTGCTATTAGATTTTGTCAGTCCAATGTTTTAAGTTTTTCATTCATTTCATGTGTGTGGTGGAAGGGGGAACTAGGATCCTCACGTGATGAAACAAATATGAACAACAATGTAAACTATTTGGGTGCTTGAAATATAAAGATGGTACAGTTTTGGAATTTAAAAAAAAAATAGAAATGAGAAAGATTGGTTAAAGGTTGAAATTTGAAATATCAGAGAACATGATAATTAAACAAGCCAGAAACCTTTTCGGATACAACTAGAGAGGGTTTAGTATTTGCGATATCGATAATCATCTAATCTTGATTGAACGATTCAAACAAATATAAATTTTAATTTTGATCCTATAATTTGAAATAATGTGTTTGAATTTAGATCGTGTGATATTGATCAAACGACTACTGATGTATTAAATGCACGAATGCGAAAAAAACATTAATTGCAAATATTAACTACTTTTGTTTTTTTTTTTATTTTTGTAAAAAAAAGTTACTTTTTTTGAAATTATTTTTTTGAATTTTTTTTATAAAACTTGGTATTTGATCTAAGGATCAACTAATCTGAAATCCCACACTAAATATTTTGAAAAACTTATAAAAATGACTTCCACAGTTCGTTTTTATAAAACAATTATTTTTGGTTACAATTTTTTTTTAAAATATAACCAAAAATTATAAATCCAATAAAATTTTTTTATTTATATAATACAACATTTTACTCTTTTTTTTTTATCAATACACAACATTTTACTCTGACAACAAGTATTTAAAATTAAAAATTAGGTTTTTTCTAGATTACCTTTAAAGGATGGTGGGTAATTTACCCAACAACCAATGAAAATGAGCAATTTATTGGTGGGGTCAAGATAGTTCAAGGACACCACTTAAAAATGTGCTTATGTGGCTAATGTTTATTGGTTGAGGTAAACTACCCACCATTCTTCCATGGGTACCCTAGTAGTCACCTTAAAATTATATGTCCGATAAAAACTAACGGAACGGTGCAATTGTACCTGAGAGAGTGAGTACCCTCTCAATTCTAAGAATTTGGTAGTTAATGATTTTTACAAATTAAGAAATCATTTAACTGCAGGTAACTTGCACTTTCGTCACTGTAATATAAAAGTTTTCTGATCTTAGTCCTTTCAATATTATTTTCTTAGATTTTTTTCCTTGTATATTCATTGAATTTTTAAGTCCAAGAGAACCAATCCAAGGGTAAAACACTAAGTTTATAAAACACAACACTAAGTTTTTAAGTTTATAAAATTATATCCCCACAACACTAGCTATTAATAAATGCTTATATGAGTCGGACAAGATTCATAAAATACCAAGTCTAAACCTATCAAACAATCAAAGTTTATTAACAGATTCACTCATTGGTTCGCTTCATAATACAAGTGATGAACAACTATCCCCTAATCCAACTCTATCAAATGACGAATCTTCCGCATCGAACACCTACCATTCAAACTTAGTAAAAAGTAAGCTACCCTGCCACTAAAGAATCAACATGTATCTCTGCTGCTCTGAATTCAGGGGTGGATCTAGACATTTGGTACATGTGGGGCTAAAATTTCAAAGAAACAATAATGCAAACTATATTTAAAATAAGAAATAATATTGTTTGATACAATATATTACAATGAAAATCGTTTCCTACGCATTTGTTGAAAATGAGCTAAAATGACATCATTGTTAACTGTTAAAAGAACATCTCTTTCTATATAAGTTACAAGACAGTCATTTAGCCACTGATTACTCATTTTGTTACATAGGTTACTCTTCACAACTTTCATAACTGAAAAAACACGTTCAACACTTACAGTTGCTACCGGCAGGAGCAAAGCTAACTTCAAAAGCTTATAAACCATAGAAAATGTGTTACACTTATTTGTTTCCACAAGTTTTGCACAAAGATCTGAAAATCCTTTCAACTTAGCAAATTTTGGGTCAGATTGAACATTTGTAACATAATTCCTAAGTTGATGGCGTAACGCCACTTCCGGCACATCTATAAAATCATTTGGATAAAACTCAGACATCCTCAATAATTTGTTCACATCAAAAGTTGTCGATGACTTTTCATGACTCAAACATGAACACACATCGTAAAAGTTCAGTATTCTCTTCACCAAATCTAGCAATGAGCTCATGCAAATGCAAATCTAAAATATTAAACAAACAATCATTCTTAAAGTGATGCAAATTAGAAACACTAGAAGTTGAAGAAAGTTGTCTAGCTTTCTTCCTTTGCGTATACGGTGCATCCATATCAGGCAGATCGATATCATGCTTGTCATACCCCATTTTTTCACTTATATTTTTTGTGTTTTATCTTTTATTATTTCATTACTTATTATTACTTTTTATCATTTCCTTCTTGTTATAGTATTTTATTTGCATTTTATCATTATCATTATTAGCATTTCTATTATCATTAATATTATTAGTATTAATATTATTCTATTTTTCTTTAATAATATCATTATTATTTATTATTATTAAGATTTTATTTATTAATAATATTAAATTTTTCATTTATTATTATCATCATTCTCATTCTCATTACTCTTTATTTTTATTTTACATTTTGCATTGCCATTATCATTATTATTATTATTATTATTTATTATTATTCATTTTCCACCTTTTTATTTTTAATACAAAAAATCAAAAAAAAAAGGGAGTTCGCAGTGCGAAATCACCTTCGCACTGCGACCTCTGCGAATTTTTCTGCAGAATTTTATATATTGAGTTATCCTTTTTGCTTTCAACTACAATTGTTATTATTAGCATTATTACTATTATTATTGCTATTTTGTGACTGATTTGATGCAGCAAGGCAAGAATTAATGTGTGACATTAAAGGTAAAAGGAAAGAAGGATTTTCTTCCAACCTATCATGTGATCAAACAAATTGGCTGCCCTTGGTCAGCTCTTGTCCCTCCAAATTGACCCATCACCCAACCTAAGCTTGCCAGCCAGCTGCTTGATCCCTTTCCTTCCCTTTTTCTCTGCCAAAACCAGCCAAACACAAGTGGTTTTCTTGCCCAAAAAGCTGTTTGGTGTGCCCTGTTTTGAGCTGGATTTCTCCTCTCACACACCAGCCCACATGCTCATTTTGCTTCCCCCAATCTCCCTGTACATGGCAGTACACGTTTTCATTGCTTGACCTTCCAAGATTGCAAGGATTGATCCCAAGAATCACCCATTTTGCAGCTGCCCTGTTTTACAGTTTTTTCTCATCATTACCTTCTAGAATTAATGGCATTTGTGGCTGAGATCAGTCAAGATCTTGCCCCTTGGCACAAGGCAAAGTAACCTCTATCCATTAGCATTAAATGCAAAGTGTTCTAGCCTGAATTTAGCCCAAATCAGCTAGTGTTTTAGGATATTGTTCATCATTACATAGATTTGCATTTTGGCCTATAAAAGGAATGCCAAGGCCCAAGGATTAGAGAGAGCCATTACACATTGAAAAAACCTGAAATACACAGCCTTACTCACACGAAATTCATACCAAAATCCCTTGCATTGCAGCACAAAATCAGTCCATCACAAACCAATTAGAACATTGTTCATAACCTCTCACCAAGCAAGCAAACCACTTCCAATCTACTGCTCAAGCACAGCTAGGAGTTCTGTAAGTCTCCTATAATCTTTCTTTTTCATTGTGTTTGCTGCTTTCATCACTTGCTTTGTTCAAATTTGTTTTGTGCACAAAAGCCCCTTTTGAAACTCAAAAGGGACCTCAAAGGGGCCAAGCTTTGAAACTGAGTTTTTACATCCCATTTCCTTCCATTTTGTCAAGCTTTTTAACCCCCTTTAGGTTCTGAAGCTTGCTTAGAAGCAGTTTCTTAACTTCTGTTCAGAAACAGCTTCTGAGTTTGAAAATTCGCATACTTCGCAGAGCAAAGTATTGCTCGCACTGCGAACACACCAGACCCTGACTTCGCAGAGCCAAGTTCTGGCCGCTCTGCGAAGTATGTGAAACTCAGAACATGAATCAGGCATTCAAATGTCAAATTTTTGGGGTTCCAGCCCTTGATTCAGAACCTAAAGAGGGTTAAAACCATTTTGGTCCAAACCCAATTCATAATCATGCACAACTTTGAAGATTTCACAAGTTCGTGCGACAAATTTTGAGTAACTTGTGAAACAAGTTATGTTCTTAATGTTTTCAAAACCAAGTTTGAGCAGCAAGCTAAGTTCGTCTATTTCAAAACAAACTTGAACAACCATGTTGTTCATGATTTTCAATCCAAACGCGAACCTAAGCCGAACTTGCTCATCTCTTTTAAAACCAAGCTCGAATTGAGCCGAACTTGTGGACTTTCCAAATTTGTGCATGTCTTATGATTGTGTTTACCATTCAAACTTGAACTATACTCGTTCTTGAGTTTCAATAACTTAAGCAACAAGTAATGTTCATGATTTTTAATAAAATCGAACAACAAATTTGTTCGTATTTTCTTTTCTTTTCTTTAAGTTTCCTTTTGAAATGTTTTGGTTCCCTTTGAGATTCCTTAGAGTCCCGACGAAACCAAACTTGAATGAAACGGGAATGGCTTGACGTATGTCTCCCCAAACCTCGGTTGCACGAATGCGTGACGTATGTCTCGTCGCTCGGGCAACCGTCATTCCACCCTTGACGCGTCTAGCACGCTCAACCTTCCCTTGGCCCCCTTGTGGCCATTTTTACCCTTTTCTTGGCCCTCGTGGTCAATCCGAACCTCTCGCGCCTTTGCGCGTTTATTTTTCAACCATTTACGCCTTGCGCGAATTTTTCGCCTCTGTGCGTTTGTCTTTTTATTTTTAAAAACATTCACGCCTTGCGCGAGTTTATCGCCTAGCGTCCATCTTTTACCATTTAAAGCTTTGTACGCCTTCATACGTTTTTAAAACCTTTGTTCAAGTCCGAGTGCAAAATCCTTTTATCAAATCATTTACTTTTATGCATTGTCGTCAATGGCCAGTTCGGCAGCAACCCGAACAGTTGACATTTACTTTCATTACTTTCTCTTTTTCAAACTTTTTTCGCTCGGACGCGATCAAATTTTTTTTAACTAAAACGAACCAACATACAAACTTTTTCTACCAAAGAACTACGTACGCTTTGAATTCTCCGACTACCGGGAGATACGTAGGAGCAAGATCGACATCTTGTCAAGCCCATTAATAAAAAAAACCTTCTTTTTTTCCCTTTCGTTCGTTTTTATCTCTTTCTTCGTCTCGCATTATGTTTCTATATTTTCTTTTATATATGTTTAAACACGCAAGTAAAACATCGAAGCATTTTAAGCCTAAGCCGACTAAGAGGTTCCCGTTGAGTACAACGGATGTGAGGGGTGCTAATACCTTCCCCTCGCATAATCGACTTTCGAACCTAAAATCTTTTCTCAAGGTAATTTAGAACTTTTTTCCTTTTTCCCCGAAAAATTAAAAGTTCAGTCGTGATTTAAATTTAGTGATTCAAAGCTTCCCAATAGCTTGACATCCGAAATTCGATGCGACAGAAATGGCGACTTCACTGGGGACATGCATTAAACACTTTGTTTGTGCATAAACGAGTCAAGCCTATCTTAGTTGGCTTTTAGGCTAATTTGTTTCATTTTACTTGCGTGTTTATATTTTCTTGTCATTTGTTTGTTTATTCCTTTGCTCTACATTTATATATATATATCATTTTGCTTCATATTCATATATATATCAATTGTGGGGGTTACTTGAGCGATGTTACTCCACATTGTTCGGGTTAATGCCGGACGTGTGAGGCTCTCTACCCGAGCTCGAGAGAAAACTAAGTTAGAATGGTGGTTGTGAGCGGAAGTCCGCGTTGACGTATGTCCGTGAGGTAGGATGCCCAACCCCGCTTAGAGGAGATTTTCATAGGGAATTAATTGAAGTCATGTCGACGTATGTCCATAGACAACCCTAATTCCATGTGAGATCGATGACTCTAGGGACCTCTTCTTAGGAAATCTTACCTTTAGAGCCTACACGTGAGGATGGGGGGAAATTTTGAACATACATACCATACCTTTGCATACCGTACATTCGCATTCATAAAATTAATTTTTGCATATCATTTTTACTTTATAGGGAATTGCAAAGGCAGTTTTGCAATTATCTAAAAATTTGAGCGTGTGCTCCAAAAAACCTTTTGCATGCATTTACATTAGCATCATGCATAGCATACATACATTTGTCTTCGAGTCCAAAACTCGTTTCCCTTCTTACCTCAAGGATTTCTTACAATCCAAATTGAGTCATCAGTGTTCGCATTTCATTCGCAACACTACAACCCTTCAAGGAAAGTGGCTCGTTGTCCCAAAACAACCCACACATAACACTAGGCCCCCCGGTTGTACATGGGGCATGCCGTTCAACTTTAGTGAGGAATTTATCCCTATCCCCACTACTCTTCAAGAGATTTCGGTACCTCAACCCGAGGTTACCTTCCCCCAGGCTACTACGGCCTTTTCCCCAATTAACAAAAGCCCAATTTTCATTGGCATTCCCCCCATTTCCATACAAAGCCCGAACTACATCGGTTTTGATCCCATTCGGGTATGTAGGCAAAGGACCTTGTCCTTCCAAACCAAACAAAAAAAAAATCAAAAGCCCGACCTTGCTCGGCATTCCATCAAACAAAGCCCAATTCTCATTGGCACCCACGTGTACTTAGTACAAAAGTTATATCATATAGTTTGTGTTTTTAATATGTTTATTTTGTGAACCATTTAGAACCAGCCAAAATGTGAGGAATCCTCAAAATCATCATTATACATATGCATGGAGACCGGCATTTTTTGTCTAACTCGATTTTGTTATGTTAAATCTGAACGTTGTTTTAGATTGTATGAAAGCATTGACATGATCAAGACATTTTTTGAATATGAGTGAAAACAATTAACCACAAATAGCCCACCCTGTGAGCAGTGAGTATTTGTTAAACCCCTTTGAGCCTAATGAATCAGAATCATTAACTATGAACTGCCAACTTTCATAAGCTCAATTGCTTAATGAAATTGCCGGAGTTTGTAAAAAAATTAATTTCATAGTTAAATCATCTTTGAATTCTGATATTTTTCCTTTCATTTTGAACCCTTAAACCATCATGATTATTTGTCCCTTGTGTGCGCACCTCATTTTTTTCCTCGGGAAAAAGACGCGCAAATCCTCCGAGGTCGTTCGCGAACGCTCGGAGGGCCTTTGTGAAGCCGCCACCAAAGTTTTTGTGTAAAGGGAACGTTGATAAACCCTTAAGTTTTTTTTTGTTTAAAGGGAAACGATAATAAAACCCTTTGACGATGAGGATAGGAATTGGTCATCGCAACCATTGTCGGGTTCGGGAGTCGGTTACGCAAGGGGAAGGTATTAGCACCCCTCACGTCCGTTGTACTCAACGGGAACCTTCTATTTGGTTAAAGCTTGAATTGTTTTTTTAAATACTTTGCGTGCATGTTCATTTATGTTAAAAACATAATAAAGGGGGGAAAAGAGATAAAAACAAACGAAAGAGAAGAAAGAAAAAAAAGTTTTTTATTATTGCGCTTGACAAGATGTCGATCTTGCTCCTACGTATCTCCCGATATTCGGAGAATTCAAAGCGTACGTAGTTCTTTGTAGAAAAACGTACATGTGTTGGTTGATTTTAAATGGACGATGTTTTAACCGAATTCTTGCGATTAAAACGTAGCTTGTATGCTCGCGCTCGGGAGACTTATTAAGCGTATAGCTTGTATGCTCGCGCTTGGGAGACTTATTAAGCGTTTGTTCGTGAATCACATTAGAATTGTTAAAAGGTACGTCCGTTAGGGTAAAGGGTTGGAATTGGCCGCTATGGGACCAAGAGAGGTACAATGGACTCATACAAGTCAATCATTGACCGAGTGGACTTCGAAGAGTCGGGGGGTGAGTCTAATGGCCACGGGGGACCAAAAGGTTTGGATTGACCACAAGGGGCCAAGTTTTGGTTTGGTTAGGGTTGTACATATTGAAAAAAAAGGGAATGACGATTGTCCGAGCGACGAGACATACGTCACGCATTCGTACAATCGGGGCGATGGAGAGACATACGTCACACCATCCCTTTTTCATTCATGTTTTTGGGTTGAATCCTTTATAAATCCCAAGGTATGTCAAAACATTTGGTTTGAAAACCCAAAATGGGAAGGTTTAGCAAATTTTGCTAGAAAACTCGCAAGTTCGTCTCATTTTGCGAAAATGCGAACGTATTCGGCGTATGTTCATGTTTGAGTTTTGAAAGTCATGAACAATATTTATTGTTCAAGTTTTGATTGAAATGATGAACATAGCTTGTTTGTTCATGTGGTTTTGAAAGTTTGGGAACATAACTTGTTTTACAAGTTATCCACATAATGGTCATACGAACTTGTGATTTTGTCAAAATTATGCAAAATCCTTGTTATGGTTTGAAGAACATGGGTTTAAAAACTCTTAGGTTCTGAGCTCTGGGGCTAGAACCTCAAAAATTGGTCATTTTGACACAAAAACTCAGATTCTGAGTTCTGTCATGGTCGCATTGCGACCATGACTTCGCACTGCGAAGCATGCGAAATTTTGGGTTCAGAAGCTGTTTCTGAACTTTTGTTCAGAAACAACTTCTGAACACACTCAGGACCTTATAGATGGGTGAAAAACTTTGAGTTTTTGGGGTGAAAAAGGCTGGACAAACCAGTTTTGATGTTTTGAAAACCTTGGGATTTCTTTGAAATTCAAAAGGGGTTTTTTAGAATCAAATGGTTTTGAACCAAAATAGCTATGCAAACACAATTGTAAATGCAATACAAAGCCTTAGAAACTTACATAACTCCTTAGCAAAGCTCCAGCTGCACTTGATTTGATTTGGTTGAAGGCTTTTGCAAGAGGTTTGATATTGGTGATGGTTTTGGAACTTTGGAAAGCTTTGTGTTGGATTGGTTTTTTCTGGTTGTTTTGTGAGGGTTTGTAAGCTAAAATGAGTAGAGTTTCTGCTCTTGAAATGCTGTTGTTAATTGTCTTTGTTCCCTTGGGCATTGCCTTCTATTTATAGGCCAAAACCAAATCTTTTTCATCATTACTAAATCCCAAAATTCAGCTGATTTGTGGCTAAGATCAAGCTGGATCCTTTTGCATTAAATGCTAATGGATAGAGGCAACCTTGCCTTGTACCAAGGGGCAAGACTCAGCCTGATTTCAGCCACAAATTCAACCAATTCTAGAAGGTAATGATGAAGAATAAAGCTGAATTGCAATTGGCTAATGCTTGGGGATCAATCCTTGCAATCTCAATGGTTGATCAATGAAAACGTGCACTGTGATGTGCAGAGATTGAGGGATGAAAAAGGCTATAATTGGCTGGTGTGAGAGGTGAAAAGCTGCTGCAAAAACAGAGTAGGCACTCATGGCTTTTCAAGTGAGAAAATCCAGCTGGTTTGACTGGTTTTGGGGGGAGCAAGCAGGAGGAAAGTCCTCAAGCAGGTGGCTGGCAACCTTGTGGTGGTTAGCAGGTCACATGGGAGGGACTAGAGCTGCCCAAGGGCAAGCCCACTTGCTTGTCACATGCTAGGTTGGAAGAAAAAGCTTCCAACCTTGGCATTAATGGCAAGTCCTTCAATTCTGGTTTTGCTTGGCCCAATTAGCCATGAATGCTACTTAAAATAAATATGGAAATGATATGCAACAAATTCTGGAATTAAATCAAAGAAACCAAAAATCTGCAGAAAAATCGCAGACTTCGCAGTGCGAAGTGAGCTTCGCAGTGCGAAGTCAGCATTTTTGAAATGTTGACTTTTCTGTTGACTTTTGTTGACTTTTGACTTTTTCCCCTCTTTGATTTTTTTGATTTTTGTTTTAAAATGCTTAGGACAAAATTAGGGTACTACACCTTGCCAAAAGAAGAAGGAACGTTCAATTAGGGTATCATCTTGAACTAAGAAAAGGGAGGTTGTGAAAGTCAAGTAACGGTGATTTTCTTAATTGATCTTGACAACAAAAAAGAAGAGAAGAAAAGAAAAAAAAAGAAAGAAAAACAAATCAAGAAATCTCAAAGAGAAGAAAAAAATCAATAAATCAAAAGGTTGTCAAGATCAAAGAAAAACATTTGTAGATCACCAAAAGTTGTGATTGAACAAGAAGGAGGGCTGTAATCTAGAAAGAATGTTCCTTTTGCTTGGCTTTTTGAATTCAATTTCCCCACATATGACATTTCTTTTGTAACCAAGCCAAATTACAACCCTGAAAAGACCTTGTGATCAATGCTTTCATGCTTTTAGAAACGGTGATTAGATGGACACATAACTTGATCGGAATGTTAGCAAACTTGTCGGATGAGTGTTCAATACCCCTTACATTAATTTTCAATTTGTTCATTTACTTAAATGAGTGATAGGTTGGTTCATTGATAAACATGTTTTTAACTTGAGCTGTATGATATAAATTTTGTGTTTAGTGCAATCTTGGATAAATGGGAATATCAAATTGCCTGTACAAACAAAAAGCCCGACCTTGCTCGGCAACCAATCATACAAAGCCCGACCTTGTTCGGCAACCAATAATCAAAGCCCGACCTCGCTCGGCATCCCAAACACAATTTCCTACAAAAAACCCAAAGCCCAGTATTCATTGGCAAACCCAAAGCCCAATATTCATTGGCAAACCAAAGCCCAATTTTCATTGGCACACCCTAAGCCCAATTTTCATTGGCACCTAACTAAACAAAGCCCAACCATGCTTGGCACCTAATCACAAGCAAAGCCCAATTTTTATTGGCCTTCCCCAGTGGAGTCAAACCCAAAGCCCAATATTCATTGGCGAACCAAAGCCCAATTTTCATTGGCACACCCTAAGCCCAATTTTCATTGGCACCTAACCAAACAAAGCCCAACCATGCTTGGCACCTAATCACAAACCAAAGCCCAATTGTCATTGGCAATCACAACTACAATTTCACATTAAGCCCAATCGTCATTGGCATTCCTCACAAACCCCATTTCCAAAAAAACCAATTTTCATTAGCACATACAAACACAATCACAAATAAAGCCCAATTTTCATTGGCATTCCCACTCACAAAACATAACAAAAGCCCGACCTCGCTCGGCATCCTCCAACCAAAGCTCGACCTCGCTCGGCATCTTACCTAAGCCCGACCTCGCTCGGCACCCAACCAAAGCCCGACCTCGCTCGGCATCCAACCAAAGCCCGACCTCGCTCGGCATCTTACCAAAGCCCGACCTCGCTCGGCATCCAACCTAAGCCCGACTATGCTCGGAACCCAAATCATAACCCCCAGCGTCCAACGTGACGTTTGTCATCCCCCAGGTCAGCATAATTCATGCATCATATCATAATCATTCATTAACATGCATCTCATATTCATATCATGCATTTCCCACAACAAATAGTCGAATGTCATCCCCGATCTGTCTGGTCTAGGGATGTCATCCTCATTTTCGCCAAGCGATAGTTCTTTAACGAACAGCTTGTGCAAGTTTTTCATCGTATCAAGGGGCAATTCCTTGACAAACATGTTGGGTATCCCCAGTACAAGTCCATCTCTCACACGACGTCCCCAGTGACAGTCATGCATTCATACATTCATACATATGCATACAACATATCATACATGGTTGTTCTAACCATCATGAGTCCCACCAATCAATCGCGAGCAATTCGTGAATTCTTTTTCCCCAAGTGTCATCCCCAGTCTGTCTGGTTCGGAGATGTCACCCTTTTACGCCAAGTGGCAGTTCAAACGAACAGCTTGCGCGTCTTTTTGTCAGGTCCTTACGCCAAGTGGCAGTTCTTTAATGAACAGCTTGTGCATACTCCCCAGTGTTGTGTCAAGTGGCAAGTTCTTCAATGAACAGCTTGTGCATTCTTTCTTCCCGATTGAAGGGGCATTTCTGTAAGGAACAGCTTGTCAGCCGCATCCCCAGTATCGTCAGTGGCAAGTTCGGCAACCATCCGAACAGCTGACATCTTTCTTTTTTTCTTTTGTCGTCAATGGCAAGTTCGACAACAATCCGAACAGTTGACATTTTATTTTCCTGTCGTCAATGGCAAGTTCGGCAACAATCCGAACAGTTGACATTTTATTTTCCTGTCGTCAATGGCAAGTTCGGCAACAATCTGAACAGTTGACATTTTATTTTCCTGTCGTCAATGGCAAGTTCGGCAACAACCCGAACAGTTGACATTCTTTTCATTCTTTTGTCGTCAGTGGCCAGTTCGGCAACAACCCGAACAGCTGGCATCTACCTTTTCATTCTTTGTTGTCAGTGGCAGTTCGGCGACAACCCGAACAGCTGACACTTATCCCCGGTGTGGTCTTCCTTTTTTATCGTCTTTGCATCCATGTTTACATTACAAGCATTCATAACATTTGCATACATGCATTTATAGCATTTATAACTCAGAAAAATATTTAGTCAAAAAATGGCGTACTCTATATTTAAGTCTCTTCGGCCCGTCCATTTCAAATCACACTTTCAATCTCCGGGACGAAGAAACTTAAATAGGGGCATCTGTCATACCCCATTTTTTGACTTATATTTTTTATGTGTTTTATCTTTTATTATTTCATTACTTATTATTACTTTTTATCATTTCCTTCTTGTTATAGTATTTTATTTGCATTTTATCATTATCATTATTAGCATTTCTATTATCATTAATATTATTAGTATTAATATTATTCTATTTTTCTTTAATAATATCATTATTATTTATTATTATTAAGATTTTATTTATTAATAATATTAAATTTTTCATTTATTATTATCATTATTCTCATTCTCATTACTCTTTATTTTTATTTTACATTTTGCATTGCCATTATCATTATTATTATTATTATTATTATTATTATTATTATTATTATTATTATTATTATTTATTATTATTCATTTTCCACCTTTTTATTTTTAAAACAAAAAATCAAAAAAAAAGGGGAGTTCGCAGTGCGAAATCACCTTCGCACTGCGACCTCTGCGAATTTTTCTGCAGAATTTTATATATTGAGTTATCCTTTTTGCTTTCAACTACAATTGTTATTATTAGCATTATTACTATTATTATTGCTATTTTGTGACTGATTTGATGCAGCAAGGCAAGAATTAATGTGTGACATTAAAGGTAAAAGGAAAGAAGGATTTTCTTCCAACCTATCATGTGATCAAACAAATTGGCTGCCCTTGGTCAGCTCTTGTCCCTCCAAATTGACCCATCACCCAACCTAAGCTTGCCAGCCAGCTGCTTGATCCCTTTCCTTCCCTTTTTCTCTGCCAAAACCAGCCAAACACAAGTGGTTTTCTTGCCCAAAAAGCTGTTTGGTGTGCCCTGTTTTGAGCTGGATTTCTCCTCTCACACACCAGCCCACATGCTCATTTTGCTTCCCCCAATCTCCCTGTACATGGCAGTACACGTTTTCATTGCTTGACCTTCCAAGATTGCAAGGATTGATCCCAAGAATCACCCCTTTTGCAGCTGCCCTGTTTTACAGTTTTTTCTCATCATTACCTTCTAGAATTAATGGCATTTGTGGCTGAGATCAGTCAAGATCTTGCCCCTTGGCACAAGGCAAAGTAACCTCTATCCATTAGCATTAAATGCAAAGTGTTCTAGCCTGAATTTAGCCCAAATCAGCTAGTGTTTTAGGATATTGTTCATCATTACATAGATTTGCATTTTGGCCTATAAAAGGAATGCCAAGGCCCAAGGATTAGAGAGAGCCATTACACATTGAAAAAACCTGAAATACACAGCCTTACTCACACGAAATTCATACCAAAATCCCTTGCATTGCAGCACAAAATCAGTCCATCACAAACCAATTAGAACATTGTTCATAACCTCTCACCAAGCAAGCAAACCACTTCCAATCTACTGCTCAAGCACAGCTAGGAGTTCTGTAAGTCTCCTATAATCTTTCTTTTTCATTGTGTTTGCTGCTTTCATCACTTGCTTTGTTCAAATTTGTTTTGTGCACAAAAGCCCCTTTTGAAACTCAAAAGGGACCTCAAAGGGGCCAAGCTTTGAAACTGAGTTTTTACATCCCATTTCCTTCCATTTTGTCAAGCTTTTTAACCCCCTTTAGGTTCTGAAGCTTGCTTAGAAGCAGTTTCTTAACTTCTGTTCAGAAACAGCTTCTGAGTTTGAAAATTCGCATACTTCGCAGAGCAAAGTATTGCTCGCACTGCGAACACACCAGACCCTGACTTCGCAGAGCCAAGTTCTGGCCGCTCTGCGAAGTATGTGAAACTCAGAACATGAATCAGGCATTCAAATGTCAAATTTTTGGGGTTCCAGCCCTTGATTCAGAACCTAAAGAGGGTTAAAACCATTTTGGTCCAAACCCAATTCATAATCATGCACAACTTTGAAGATTTCACAAGTTCGTGCGACAAATTTTGAGTAACTTGTGAAACAAGTTATGTTCTTAATGTTTTCAAAACCAAGTTTGAGCAGCAAGCTAAGTTCGTCTATTTCAAAACAAACTTGAACAACCATGTTGTTCATGATTTTCAATCCAAACGCGAACCTAAGCCGAACTTGCTCATCTCTTTTAAAACCAAGCTCGAATTGAGCCGAACTTGTGGACTTTCCAAATTTGTGCATGTCTTATGATTGTGTTTACCATTCAAACTTGAACTATACTCGTTCTTGAGTTTCAATAACTTAAGCAACAAGTAATGTTCATGATTTTTAATAAAATCGAACAACAAATTTGTTCGTATTTTCTTTTCTTTTCTTTAAGTTTCCTTTTGAAATGTTTTGGTTCCCTTTGAGATTCCTTAGAGTCCCGACGAAACCAAACTTGAATGAAACGGGAATGGCTTGACGTATGTCTCCCCAAACCTCGGTTGCACGAATGCGTGACGTATGTCTCGTCGCTCGGGCAACCGTCATTCCACCCTTGACGCGTCTAGCACGCTCAACCTTCCCTTGGCCCCCTTGTGGCCATTTTTACCCTTTTCTTGGCCCTCGTGGTCAATCCGAACCTCTCGCGCCTTTGCGCGTTTATTTTTCAACCATTTACGCCTTGCGCGAATTTTTCGCCTCTGTGCGTTTGTCTTTTTATTTTTAAAAACATTCACGCCTTGCGCGAGTTTATCGCCTAGCGTCCATCTTTTACCATTTAAAGCTTTGTACGCCTTCATACGTTTTTAAAACCTTTGTTCAAGTCCGAGTGCAAAATCCTTTTATCAAATCATTTACTTTTATGCATTGTCGTCAATGGCCAGTTCGGCAGCAACCCGAACAGTTGACATTTACTTTCATTACTTTCTCTTTTTCAAACTTTTTTCGCTCGGACGCGATCAAATTTTTTTTAACTAAAACGAACCAACATACAAACTTTTTCTACCAAAGAACTACGTACGCTTTGAATTCTCCGACTACCGGGAGATACGTAGGAGCAAGATCGACATCTTGTCAAGCCCATTAATAAAAAAAACCTTCTTTTTTTCCCTTTCGTTCGTTTTTATCTCTTTCTTCGTCTCGCATTATGTTACCTTTTTTAGTTACCTTTTTAAATTTTTTACAGTATGACCTTTTGTGAAGAAGACTTTTTGTTCATAAATTAATGTGTTTTAATTTGCCACTTATTTGTCCATTAATTTGTCCATTATTGAGTATTATGGCCACTTATTTTATCAACATGTCTTTTATTGTACATTAGTGAATTAATATTTTAAAAAGGGGAGGCATTTGCCAGACAGGGGGACCGAATTCAAAAACGCAAAAAAAACTCAGAAACAGAAACAAACAATCAGAATAAAAACCAAATCATCAGAACCACCAACAAACCACCTTAATCCACCACAGAACCACCACACTACGACCACACTCCCCATCGCAACCTAATACCAAGCCGCAAAAAACACCACGTCCCTCACCCTAACTCACACACACTCACGCCACCCTCACCCCCAAAAGCCGTACGGCCTTCCCCAACTCTCCACTAACCACACGACACTACCACTACTCAATCCCTCTCCCCCTCCACAAACAAAACACGCCCAGCACCTACTACCACAACCCACACGGTACGGCCCCAAACCACCTCCAACCCATACGCCCCTCAGACCCACAACCCAAACCTAGCCGCACCACAACAACCCATTCACGGCCAGCCACCCAAACAATCCCAAACTCAAGACCGGCCGAACCAAAATCCAGTCACAATAACAGCAACGCAAAACTGAACCAAAGAGGTAGTTTTGTTTTTCTTTTTTAAAAATTTCAGATTTAGGGCGCTCCGTTAAGCTTTTGAAAAAAACCAGCACCGGATTCGTGTTTGAGAGGGAGAGGGGAGTAAGAAAAATTAAGTTTTTTAAAAAAAGGGTGAGTTTGTTGCTCCGGCGCGGTGGCGCCGCCCTTTGGGCCGGCCAACCACCACGCCGGAGAGTCTTTTTCAGGCGTGTAGTTTAGAGAGAGGGTAGAGCTTGTTTCTAGAGAGAAGGAGATGAGAGAGGAAGAGAGGTGAAGAATGGTTATTTTTTTCCAGATTTTTGCTTATATTCTGCCCATGTACCCGCGGCCCATACCCACGGCCCAGCTTCCTTTTCTTCTCCATCACTCTAATGGCTCTTCCCACCCCCCTGATCCTCTGTTGCACCCCCCTGTTTCTTTGTTTTTCTGTGTTTTATTTCCTTTTTCTTGCATTTCTTTTTTATTTCATTTCTTATCCACTAATTATTTCTTCATGCATTCTATCTTACTATTTTATCATTTTGCATTTTTCTTATTCTTTTTTTTTTTTATTAATGTTGTAGTCCCTTTTTTAGTTAGTTCATCATTATGCATTTATTTACTTTACTTACTTTAATGCTTTTATCATAATGCCTAATTATCTCATGCATCTTTTTTTTTTTTATACAACATAGTTATTTATTGTTTTTTGCACTTCATGCATTTCTATTCCTTCATCTTTAACATATTTATTTTAGTGCATTTGTAATTTTATTTTTATTTATCATTTTATCACTTTTATTGTATTTTATTAGAATGTATTTAGGTATAATGTAAATCATAAATGAGAATATGCACCGACACTCGCACTTTATTTATTTTGCTTTACGTCTTTTTTTTTTATTATTTATTCCGCTTTATAAAAAAAAATACAAAAAATATTAGGTTAGTTTCAAAGGATTTCGTGGTGATCCAACGTCACCACGAAAATTCCTCGCCTTTAACTTTTATTACGTTTAGTCTTAGTTAATTAAAAACAAAAAAAACAAAAACATTCAAATAATCAAAAATCAAAAAATCTTTTCTTAATAAACCTTGATTTTCAATCAAGTGTCCGTTTTTTTCTCTTTTATTTTCTTTAAAAAATCATTAATCCACTTTAATTACACTTTAATCATTTTCAAAATAAAAAACACAAATCAATCCCATTTTGCCATTTGGCTTTTATTTTTAAAACCTTTTTTAAAACCATTAAAAAACGCAAAACAAATCAAACGTCATTTTTAACCCGAACTACGAGGTTTTGATCCCTCACGGGTACGTAGGCAGAGGACCTTGTCCTTCCAAATCATAAAAAATACAAAAAAAACATTTTTATTTTTTCTCCCTATTCTAATTCATTCTTTTCTTTTTAATATAAAAAAAATAAGCAAGTTATAACCAAAATAAATAAATAAAATCAAGAGGTTCTCGTAGAGTACTACGAACGTTTAGGGTGCTAACACCTTCCCTAAACGTAACTAACCCCCGAACCCTAAATCTTTTAATTTGTGGTAATTTAGAACTTTTTTCCACTTTTCATTTAAAAAATTAAAAGTTCAGTCGTGAAATAAAATAGTGAGTCAACGCTAATCAATAGCTTGATCTCCGAAAATCACCGCGACAGAAATGGCGACTTCACTGGGGATTCCCTAAGAGGGTTGAGCCTAACTTGAATTTATTTAATTATTTTGTGCTATAACTTGCTTAAAATAAAAATAAAAGTGTAAATATGTGCATATATGTTTTTTTTTTCTTTTTACGTGAGTGGTGAGATAAGTCCTACACCCGGACTTGAGGGAAACATAAGATAGGATGGTGGTATAATCAAAGTGTCTTTCCGAGAGTGAGTTTCGGATGTGGCACATGTGATAACCCCACTCAATGGAGGAATCTTGGAAGTATTACTATGTTGACATGAGTAGTCGTGTTCGGCATCGTTATTTTCAAGTGACCGACGAAGTTGAGGACCTTTAGTTACCTTTAACCCATCTTGGCCTTTTAGGACGTAGTGCGGTGGCTAATCAAGAGTAGTCTTGAATTGGTTGATACGCGATACTACACTCAAACGAGACTTTCTTACAAATGTCGTCGGACCGGGAGTCAGTCTCGAAATCCGACAATATTCGGAAGTGGTCGATGACTTTGGGAACTTGGTAGAACCCGTGATACAGGTACATATGAAACCATAGTCCTTACCAAATGGCGTGTTTACCCTTTGACTCCAACATTTTGGACTTAACCTCACCATGTTTTCTCCGTTTCTTTAACATAATCATGCATCCATGCATAAACTTTTTTTTTTCCATCTAATTTATCGAAGGACTAAAACAAAGTTTTTTTGTAAACATCGTAGATATGGACATTCCAAAAAGAAGCACTAAGAAGTACCTCTTCAAAAAAACAGACTTGTCGAGATTAAGGGAGCTAGCATCTTTAGTAAGTGATCCAGTTGATTTTCAAGCTCATAATGGGAAGTTGCTCAGAATTCTTAGAGTAGATGTTGAGGAAGGATGTCTGGAAACCTTGGTCCAATTCTACGACCCTCTTTATCATTGCTTCACGTTTCCTGACTACCAGCTCGTCCCTACACTTGAGGAATATTCATACCTAGTTGGTTTACCCGTACCTGACAAGATACCATTCCACGGTCTTGAACCCGTACCTAGACCCTCAGATATTGCAGCTGCCCTTCACCTCGAAACTTCCCTTATCCAAGCAAACCTCACCTTTAAAGGAGGCCTCCAAGGTCTACCCACCCATTTCCTCTACCAACAAGCCTTCACCTTCGCCGAGGTAGCCAGTACTTTTGCTTTCCATTCCACCCTAGCCCTACTCGTATATGGCCTCGTACTTTTCCCAAATATCGACAACTTTGTCGACATTAATGCCATCAAAATCTTCCTCTCCAAGAACCCTATACCCACTCTACTAGCTGATACTTACCACTCCATCCATGACCGTACCCGGGCTGGCCGTGGAACCATCTCTTGCTGTGCACCTCTACTCTATCAATGGTTTACCTTCCACTTACCTCAATCCCGTGCCTTCAAGACCAATGTTGACAAACTTTCTTGGCCTCACCGAATCATGAACCTCGACCCATCAGACATTGTTTGGTACCAAGCAGCTAGTGACGTTGGAGAGGTTATTGTGAGTTGTGGTGAATACCCCAACGTACCTCTTTTGGGTATGCGTGGCGGAATTAGCTACAACCCATCTCTCGCTCGACGACAATTTGGGTACCCAATGAAGTCAAAACCAAACAACCTTACCTTGACCAATGAGTTCTATCTTAACCATGGAGACCCCTTAAACAAAAGAGAGAGATTCACACAAGCTTGGAGCGCTATCCGCAGACTCAGCAGAAGTCAGTTGGGGAAGAAATCAGATTATGTGCACGAATCTTACACTCGGTGGGTTATTGATAGGACCATGAGCTTTGGCCTACCCTACCATCTACCTAGATATCTGTCCTCCACCATTCCTCCACCATCATTACCCCTACCCTTTGACACCAAGGAAGAATTTCAGGAGCAACTGACCCAGGAAAGGCTTGAAAAAGAAACTTGGAAGAGAAGGTACCAGGAACTTGAACGTGAGCATGAAACTTTGAAGGGGAAGTTAGCGCAGAAGAATCATGAGCTTTTCATTCAGAACCAACGGTTGATCGAGAAGGATGATTTGCTTCAGCAAAAAGATGCTTTGCTCAGCCGGGATTCTAAAAGGAAGCGGAGGTTTACAGATTCGTTCTTTGGTGCACATTCAGATTCCGAGGATTCATCTACTCCAGGAGCTTGAGTTGAAGTCTTTAGAGTTTTATGTTTAGATTCTAGCTTCCAAAGTCTTGTAATCTGTCAAAAAGAACTATTTTGTAATATCTTAATGCTTAAACGGAATGTTCAAATCATGATGTTTACAATTACTCCAACAAAGTCCTTCGATAAAGTATCTTTCTTTTTTGCATACGCATAATCATGCATCATATTGCATTCATAGTTTCTAAATCGAGTCTCACATTGTGTTCACTACTTCAGAGGTCAATCAGCCGCCGTCCAAAGAAAGTGGCCCGACGAATTCTCCACAAGCTGAATTGCATTTACAACACTATGGCTGATCGGAAAAGAATGGATCTGTTGGAACAAGAAAACCAGAGCCTCCGGGAAGAGGTGACCAATCTCCGGGAAGGGATGGAGAAGTAGACCTCCATGATGAATGCTCTGTTGGCTCCCCAAGCCCAGATGTCAGTTCCTCAACCTGCTGTCACTACTCTTGAGCAGCCAATCTCATTTGCTTTACCAACTTCTACCCTACTTACTCCACCGCCCGGCGCGTCTAGAGCTTACCCAGGGGGATGTCATTCCTATCAGACGAAGGTTTTCATCCCACCTCTTTTGGAACCCCAACTCCGGCTATCCAGAAAGCAGCTCCAGCCCCAACAAAGGCCTCAACAACAATATCAACAACAGCCTCGACAACAGAATCGGGTTCAGCGGGTATCCCATTTTGATCCAATCCCCATGGCGTATGCAGAGTTGCTTCCCGCTTTGCTGGGTAAAAATCTTGTTCAAACTAGGGCACCTCCTAAGGTACCTGAAAGATTGCCAAGGGGGTATAGACCTCATCTTTTTTGTGCTTTCCATCAAGGGGCACCCGGTCATGACGTTGAGCATTGTTACGCCTTGAAAGCCGAAGTCCAAAAGTTGATCCAGGCCAACATCCTATCCTTCAAAGGGTCGAGTCCCGATGTGCAAGCTAATCTACTACCTGGCCATGGGACCCCATCTGTTAATTTGGTGCAAGATTGCCCAGAAGCTCACCCCGTTGAAGAAGGTGGCAGTGAATTTTGTAACACATGGCAGAGATTACTGCAATTGGATCGCTGTTGACATTTCCTCAGTTACTCATGGGTCCAAAGAATGTGTTTTAGTTGTCTTATCTTTTCAAAAATCCTTTCGTTTCGCCCGATACGAAAGTGAAATCATGTAGGGCTCTACTTTTGTCTTCAAGTTACCACTATCAATGAAAAATTGTCGTTTCTTTCGCGACTTTTTATTTTTATTTTACTGATTTTTCTTGGAAAATGGTAACACAAAAAACCCAAAAAAAAATATATTTTATTATTTTAAATCAATTTCAAAAGGTCTGCATTTTTCACTCATTTTCTAAAATCAATCATCAATCATATGTAGACCGAACATCAATAAGCCCGTTGAACACTGTAACCCTATGCTCTCTCCCGACTTTGAGTTCCCTGTTTACGAAGCCGAAGAGGAGGAGGATGAAGGGATTCCCGTAAAGGTATATCAGTTATTAGTATGACATGAAAGCCATTCAGCCTCATGAAGAAGCACTTGAAATAATTAACTTGGGTTCCGAAGAACTGCCATTACAGTATTCCTGGTCAAATCCCAGATGAATGGTGCCATCGAGGCTGCAAAAAAAAAAACAAAAAACAAAAAAACAAAAGCAAAAAAAAACAAAGAAAGAAAATACATCAAAAAGATGGTGCAGAAGATGGTAACCACCTACAAGGACTTGCATGGGATGTTATCGTATGCTTTACATGGATATCGTACTTCAGTGTGTACCTCAACAGGGGCAACCCCCTCTTCTTTAGTGTATGGCATGGAAGCAGTACTCCCTGTGGAGATTGAGATTCCATCAATGAGAATTTTAATGGAACCCAAGTTATCAGAGGCTGAATGATGTCAAAACAAATATGATCAGTTCAAACTTGATTGAAGAGAAACGCATGAATGCTTTGTGTCACGGGCAGTTCCCGTGTGTTCCAGGAAGGAGGTCTTGTGCTCAAGAAGATCATATCCTTTCAATCAGACTCCAGGGGCAAATGGACGCCTAACTATGAAGGCCCATATGTCGTCAAGAGAGCTTTCTCCGGTGATGCAATGACTCTTACGACTATGGATGGTGATGAGCTTCCCCGTCCTGTGAACGCCGATGCAGTCAAGAAATACTCTGTCTAAAAATAAAAGAACAGCTCGCTGAGTCGAAAACCCAAAAGGACGGCTTAGGCAAAAATGAGCATCTCGGTGGACTGAAAACCCGAAAGGGCGGTCCAGGCAAAAATTAGAGACATGAAACAGAGAATAATCATCCTGATAGGTCGAAAACCCGAAAGGGCGATCTATGCAAAAGTTAAGGATCCAAAGACAAAGTAACTGCATTAGTCTGATCTCTACTCACTTGGGGCACATCAGCGGTCAAAGAAACTCTGAATCCGAAGCATCTAAACGGTGGAATTCAAAGTTGTTAGGGAGAATAACGGTTATTGTGTTCAATGTACCTTCCCCTTATATTTACCATTTTCCAAACTTTGTGAAATCCGTGGAGCCACGCCATTGGCGGGCCACCACTCTGTTAAATGAATTTGAGCCCGTGCCTTTTATTTGGAATTCCCATTTATTCAGTTTATAAAATTTCTTCTATTTTTGATGGTAGTACTTGAAGCAAAACTTTTTTCAAAATCGTAAAAATTTTTTTTTATATTTTTTTTTGAAAAGCATAAACAACAAACATATTCTCTATGAACTCATGAATAAGTGAAGTGTGCGTCAACAGTTATCCTGAGAACGGACAAACTCTGCAGGTTAAACGTGGTCAATTGCCTAAAAAAAAAAAAAAAAAAAGAAAAGAGCTCGGTAAGTCGAAAACCCGAAAGGGCGGCTTAGGCAAAAATGAGCGTCCTGGTGGATCGAAAACCTGAAAAGGCGGTCCAGGTAAAAATTAGGGGCATACAAAAAAGAATATATTCCCGGTGGACTGAAAACCCGAAAGGGCGGTCCAGGCAAAAGTTAGGGATTCAAAAAGGAAAAATACAAAAAGCATGACCACAGAAACACCAGTTCTTCTGCCAGGTCTATGGATTAACACGTCTCCCCCAGGAAGTGTTTGCTCCCCCACCAGTTGTTGCAGACATCGGGCCTTACCCCGTCAATGTTTTGATATGTCCCCAGTGGCATCATCCCCAATGAAGATTGCTGAGTGTTTGTACTGCGTCGTCGGTCCACTTTCCATCTTATCCGTCCAATCTTGTCTCATCAAGTCGGTCTTTCATACAATCATACAAGTCAGTCTTCCATACAATCTTACCAGTCAATCCTCCATACAGTCATACAAGTCGTATTGTCATACATACATTCATACATTCATGCATATACACATTCTTGCATACACAATATGCACATAACATCATTCATACATGATTGCATTGACCACCATGAGTCTTGCTTTTCATATCCATCAATCTGAATAATTTGTAACTTTCCCTTTCCCCAAGTGTCATCCCCAGTGTGTCTGGTCCAAAGATGTCACCCTCTTTTCGCCAAGTGGCAGTTCTTTAACGAACAGCTTGTGCATTTTCCTATCCAGTCTTTTGTCGTCAGTTGACTCGTTCGGCAATAACCCGAACATCTGACATTTACCTTTTTATCCTGTCGTCAGTTGACTCGTTCGGCAATAACCCGAACAGCTGACATTTATCCAATCTTTTGTCGTCAGTTGACTCGTTCGGCAATAACCCGAACAGCTGACATTTATCCAATCTTTTGTCGTCAGTTGACTCGTTCGGCAATAACCCGAACAGCTGACATTTATCCAACCTTTTGTCGTCAGTTGACTCGTTCGGCAATAACCCGAACAGCTGTCATTTATCCTTCATCCTGCTTTTATATTTCATCCTGCACTTATCCTTCATCCTGCTTTTATATTTCATCCTGCACTTATCCTTCATCCTGCTTTTAAATTTCATCCTGCATTTATCCTTCATCCTGCTTTTATATTTCATCCTGCATTTATCCTTCATCCTGCATTTAAATTTCATCCAGCTTTTAAATTTCATCCTGCTTTTAAATTTCATCCTGCTTTTAAATTTCATCCTGCTTTTACATTTCATCCAGCATTTAAATTTCATCCTGCTTTTAAATTTCATCCAGCATTTAAATTTCATCCTGCTTTTATATTTCATCCAGCATTTAAATTTCATCCTGCTTTTATATTTCATCCAGCATTTAAATTTCATCCTGCTTTGAAATTTCATCCTGCTTTTATATTTCATCCAACATTTAAATTTCATCCTGCTTTTACATTTCATCCAGCATTTAAATTTCATCCTGCTTTTATATTTCATCCAGCATTTAAATTTCATCCTGCTTTTATATTTCATCCAGCATTTAAATTTCATCAAGCATTTAAATTTCATCCTGCATTTAAATTTCATCCTGCTTTTAAATTTCATCCAGCATTTATCTTTCATCCAGCTTTTATCTTTCATCCAACATTTACCTTTCATCCAGCATTTATCTTTCATCCAGCTTTTATCTTTCATCCATCATTTATCTTTCATCCAGCATTTATCTTCCATCCAACATTTATCTTTCATCCAGCTTTTATCTTTCATCCAACATTTATCTTTCATCCAGCATTTATCTTCCATCCAACATTTATCTTTCATCCAGCATTTATCTTTCATCCGACTTTTGTATTTCAACCAGCTTTCACCTTTCATCCAGCATTTACATTCACCTTTGTTTCTTGTCGTCATTGGCATGCTCTACAAATGGGCATCTTGTTAGTCAGTGTCATTTCCCATATCATACCTCTTTCTTCAGCTGTCAATACGATAGTTGATCCCTTTCCCCAGTGAAACTGTGTTATCCCCCAGTGGAGTCGGATCCCTTGCTTTAACAAACTCGGGTATCCTTTTGTTTCACCCCCCAGTCGGGTCAGCTTCGCCGTCTTGCATTTGCATTTGCATCACGAGCATCTCACATTTTTGTTAGGTCCAAAATTGGCGTACTCTGTATTTAAGTCCCTTCGACCCGCCAAATCAAAGATTTTCTCTTCGAATCTCCGGGCGAAGAGACTTAAATAGGGGCATCTGTCATACCCCAATTTTTGACCTAAAATTTATTTTTTTACTCGTCTTTTTAGTTCGGAATTTTTCGTCGTCTCAGACGAAATTTCGACAGGGAGGTATTTTAAAATACCTCATTTTTTTTTAATTTCGTCCGGGTCCGTCTTTTTGTTTTTATTATTATTTTTATTTTTATTCTTTTAAATGTTTTTATTATTATTTTATTTAGTGCTATTATTACTTTTATTTTTTTTAGTTACCTTTTTAAATTTTTTACAGTATGACCTTTTGTGAAGAAGACTTTTTGTTCATAAATTAATGTGTTTTAATTTGCCACTTATTTGTCCATTAATTTGTCCATTATTGAGTATTATGGCCACTTATTTTATCAACATGTCTTTTATTGTACATTAGTGAATTAATATTTTAAAAAGGGGAGGCATTTGCCAGACAGGGGGACCGAATTCAAAAACGCAAAAAAAACTCAGAAACAGAAACAAACAATCAGAATAAAAAACCAAATCATCAGAACCACCAACAAACCACCTTAATCCACCACAGAACCACCACACTACGACCACACTCCCCATCGCAACCTAATACCAAGCCGCAAAAAACACCACGTCCCTCACCCTAACTCACACACACTCACGCCACCCTCACCCCCAAAAGCCGTACGGCCTTCCCCAACTCTCCACTAACCACACGACACTACCACTACTCAATCCCTCTCCCCCTCCACAAACAAAACACGCCCAGCACCTACTACCACAACCCACACGGTACGGCCCCAAACCACCTCCAACCCATACGCCCCTCAGACCCACAACCCAAACCTAGCCGCACCACAACAACCCATTCACGGCCAGCCACCCAAACAATCCCAAACTCAAGACCGGCCGAACCAAAATCCAGTCACAATAACAGCAACGCAAAACTGAACCAAAGAGGTAGTTTTGTTTTTCTTTTTTAAAAATTTCAGATTTAGGGCGCTCCGTTAAGCTTTTGAAAAAAACCAGCACCGGATTCGTGTTTGAGAGGGAGAGGGGAGTAAGAAAAATTAAGTTTTTTAAAAAAAGGGTGAGTTTGTTGCTCCGGCGCGGTGGCGCCGCCCTTTGGGCCGGCCAACCACCACGCCGGAGAGTCTTTTTCAGGCGTGTAGTTTAGAGAGAGGGTAGAGCTTGTTTCTAGAGAGAAGGAGATGAGAGAGGAAGAGAGGTGAAGAATGGTTATTTTTTTCCAGATTTTTGCTTATATTCTGCCCATGTACCCGCGGCCCATACCCACGGCCCAGCTTCCTTTTCTTCTCCATCACTCTGATGGCTCTTCCCACCCCCCTGATCCTCTGTTGCACCCCCCTGTTTCTTTGTTTTTCTTTGTTTTATTTCCTTTTTCTTGCATTTCTTTTTTATTTCATTTCTTATCCACTAATTATCTTCATGCATTCTATCTTACTATTTTATCATTTTGCATTTTTCTTATTCTTTTTTATTTTTATTAATCTTGTAGTCCCTTTTTTAGTTAGTTCATCATTATGCATTTATTTACTTTACTTATTTTAATGCTTTTATCATAATGCCTAATTATCTCATGCATTTTTTTTTTTTTTATACAACATAGTCATTTATTGTTTTTTGCACTTCATGCATTTCTATTCCTTTATCTTTAACATATTTATTTTAGTGCATTTGTAATTTTATTTTTATTTATCATTTTATCATTTTTATTGTATTTTATTAGAATGTATTTAGGTATAATGTAAATCATAAATGAGAATATGCACCGACACTCGCACTTTAATTATTTTGCTTTACGTCTTTTTTTTATTATTTATTCCGCTTTATAAAAAAAATATACAAAAAATATTAGGTTAGTTTCAAAGGATTTCGTGGTGATCCAACGTCACCACGAAAATTCCTCGCCTTTAACTTTTATTACGCTTAGTCTTAGTTAATTAAAAACAAAAAAAACAAAAACATTCAAATAATCAAAAATCAAAAAATCTTTTCTTAATAAACCTTGATTTTCAATCAAGTGTCCGTTTTTTCTTTTATTTTCTTTAAAAAATCATTAATCCACTTTAATTACACTTTAATCATTTTCAAAATAAAAAACACAAACCAATCCCATTTTGCCATTTGGCTTTTATTTTTAAAACCTTTTTTAAAACCATTAAAAAACGCAAAACAAATCAAACGTCATTTTTACCCCGAACTACGAGGTTTTGATCCCTCACGGGTACGTAGGCAGAGGACCTTGTCCTTCCAAATCATAAAAAATACAAAAAAAAACATTTTTATTTTTTCTCACTATTCTAATTCATTCTTTTCTTTTTAATATAAAAAAAAATAAGCAAGTTATAACCAAAATAAATAAATAAAATCAAGAGGTTCTCGTAGAGTACTACGAACGTTTAGGGTGCTAACACCTTCCCTAAACGTAACTAACCCCCGAACCCTAAATCTTTTAATTTGTGGTAATTTAGAACTTTTTTCCACTTTTCATTTAAAAAATTAAAAGTTCAGTCGTGAAATAAAATAGTGAGTCAACGCTAATCAATAGCTTGATCTCCGAAAATCACCGCGACAACCCCCTTTAGGTTCTGAAGCTTGCTTAGAAGCAGTTTCTGAACTTCTGTTCAGAAACAGCTTCTGAGTTTGAAAATTCGCATACTTCGCAGAGCAAAGTATTGCTCGCACTGCGAACACACCAGAACCTGACTTCGCAGAGCCAAGTTCTGGCCGCTCTGCGAAGTATGTGAAACTCAGAACATGAATCAGGCATTCAAATGTCAAATTTTTGGGGTTCCAGCCCTTGATTCAGAACCTAAAGAGGGTTAAAACCATTTTGGTCCAAACCCAATTCATAATCATGCACAACTTTGAAGATTTCACAAGTTCGTGCGACAAATTTTGAGTAACTTGTGAAACAAGTTATGTTCTTAATGTTTTCAAAACCAAGTTTGAGCAGCAAGCTAAGTTCGTCTATTTCAAAACAAACTTGAACAACCATGTTGTTCATGATTTTCAATCCAAACGCGAACCTAAGCCGAACTTGCTCATCTCTTTTAAAACCAAGCTCGAATTGAGCCGAACTTGTGGACTTTCCAAATTTGTGCATGTCTTATGATTGTGTTTACCATTCAAACTTGAACTATACTCGTTCTTGAGTTTCAATAACTTAAGCAACAAGTAATGTTCATGATTTTTAATAAAATCGAACAACAAATTTGTTCGTATTTTCTTTTCTTTTCTTTAAGTTTCCTTTTGAAATGTTTTGGTTCCCTTTGAGATTCCTTAGAGTCCCGACGAAACCAAACTTGAATGAAACGGGAATGGCTTGACGTATGTCTCCCCAAACCTCGGTTGCACGAATGCGTGACGTATGTCTCGTCGCTCGGGCAACCGTCATTCCACCCTTGACGCGTCTAGCACGCTCAACCTTCCCTTGGCCCCCTTGTGGCCATTTTTACCCTTTTCTTGGCCCTCGTGGTCAATCCGAACCTCTCGCGCCTTTGCGCGTTTATTTTTCAACCATTTACGCCTTGCGCGAATTTTTCGCCTCTGTGCGTTTGTCTTTTTATTTTTAAAAACATTCACGCCTTGCGCGAGTTTATCGCCTAGCGTCCATCTTTTACCATTTAAAGCTTTGTACGCCTTCGTACGTTTTTAAAACCTTTGTTCAAGTCCGAGTGCAAAATCCTTTTATCAAATCATTTACTTTTATGCATTGTCGTCAATGGCCAGTTCGGCAGCAACCCGAACAGTTGACATTTACTTTCATTACTTTCTCTTTTTCAAACTTTTTTCGCTCGGACGCGATCAAACTTTTTTTTAACTAAAACGAACCAACATACAAACTTTTTCTACCAAAGAACTACGTACGCTTTGAATTCTCCGACTACCGGGAGATACGTAGGAGCAAGATCGACATCTTGTCAAGCCCATTAATAAAAAAAACCTTCTTTTTTTCCCTTTCGTTCGTTTTTATCTCTTTTCTTCGTCTCGCATTATGTTTCTATATTTTTCTTTTATATATGTTTAAACAAGCAAGTAAAACATCGAAGCATTTTAAGCCTAAGCCGACTAAGAGGTTCCCGTTGAGTACAACGGATGTGAGGGGTGCTAATACCTTCCCCTCGCATAATCGACTTTCGAACCTAAAATCTTTTCTCAAGGTAATTTAGAACTTTTTTCCTTTTTCCCCGAAAAATTAAAAGTTCAGTCGTGATTTAAATTTAGTGATTCAAAGCTTCCCAATAGCTTGACATCCGAAATTCGACGCGACAATGCTTATTGCAAATTTTAATAACCTTAGGTATAAGTTCCTCCCACCCCTCATTCCTCATATCTTGTAATTGTTTTTTGGTATCATTGACAAGTGACAAAGCATTCAAAAGATCTTGATCACGCCTTTGTAGCGCTACACTTAAATCATTTGTAATTCCCAAAATCTCAATCATCATATATAACATGAAGATAAAATCAAATGATTGAAGCACATCTAGCAAAAGCACACTTTCGCCAAATTTTTCAAATGTCGGGTCATTCCCCAGTTCTTCAATCACCCCAACAATGGCACCATACAAAGTCATCAACCTAGTGAGAGTCCTAAAGTGGGAACCCCCCAACAAGTGTCACCCGCTCGAGCAACAAATGATTCTTGATTCATTCCACTACCAGTCTTTATCTCGCCCTCCTTAATCAATTTAGAAAACTGAGCTACTTGTTTGTCCCGAAGCAATTAATGTCTCTTGTTAGAAGCTCGATGGTTCTTGATTAGCCGAAAAACTATATTTGTCTCTAGAAAGCACGGGAAAAACTTTCTTCATCCTATAAAACATAACAATGACTTTGTGAACATGACAAACAAACAATTCAATGGCCAATTAAGAGTTATTCCTTCCATCAAAATTGTGAGCATAACAAACAAAAGCCATGAAAAGAGTTATAACGATGATGCATTCAAAAGCCCTTATTATCTCTGTTCAACATATAATGATCTTTGTTGCTTCAACTTAAAGCCTATAACTATTATTGGATAATTCTCATATATCCAAGGGTTGAACAAATGCAAAAATCTCATCACCTACATAGTTGTGTTTGACTATTTATACATGTTAATAACAACAAAGGTTTGTTCAATATATCATCAGTGACCAAATTTTGAGAGATGAAATCCATCAATATAAGTTTGAGAAAATCAAATGATCATTACGTCTCTTTCTTTCGTCAATCTACATATATATAAACAAAATTAATCATTACAAGTTTACTTACATGTTTCACATGTTCACAACAAAAGCATCAATCCCATTTTCAAATTTCCAATTTTGAAACCCTAAAACAAGCAATTGGAGAATCAATGGCTTACCTTAGAGTGAGTGAGAGTGTGAGAGTGGTTGACAGAGAGTTGAGGAGGAGGAGGATAGAGAGCTGCTGCTGCCGTTGACAGAGATTGAGATTCAAGAGAGAGGCGGAGAGCTCGCGTGCGAGAGAGGAAGGGAAAAAGAGAGAGTTCACTTCACTCGTTGTTCTTTTGTGTTTTGTTTATTATAAAAAAAAAAAAAATAGGGAAAATGCATGTGTGGCTAAATCCGCCCCTGTCTGAATCTCATCCTTATTGCATAAATCAACCCTACATACGCTGTCTCACAACTTCGCCATAAAAGGACTACACATTCCTAAAAATTTGGAAAAACGACATGCTCTTTCTGCCTCATATTAGATGTATTATTTGAGTTTTAAACATGTATTACAGAAATGATTAATAATATTGATTCTAATGGTAAAATATTTGTCATTTATTAAAATAATTATAGTTAGTGGAGTAGTTATAGATGATTAAATGTAGTAAATAAAAATATATTAATAAAAAAAGAATAATAAAAGTTGTATTGGTATTGTAAAAAGGACAAATAATTTAAGACAAAGAAAATTATAAAAGATGACACTTAATTTGAGACGATGAGAGCATTCACTTACCACAACCTCAACGACTAAGACCACCACACAATTCACTATTCCCGTCCGTGCAAGTTCCTTCTATATTCAATTTAACCCACGCCTTAGGTGGAGTTCAACATTTTATGGGTTAAGGCCATGTGGTAGGGACGTAAAAAAAACAAAAGTATTTACGAGAAACAAAAGAAAAAAAATAATAATGAGAAATGCTAACAAATGTCATAAAGACATTTACTTCCTCCGGTCATATAAATAAGAAAATTTTCAAAAAACTTTTTTATCCTATTTATAAGAAAATGTCACAACTTTTAAGATGTAGTTATTATTTAAAAGATTTTTCTACCTCTAATTTAATGTTTGTCTTTTTAATATTTGTTAATGTATTTAATGCTTCACCATTTTTTATGAAGGTATAGTTGTAAAAATATTAAAAAAGTTATATTAATTAATGATTGTATTGATTTTGATGTTTTTTGGTTTTTCTTCTTATAATAAAGATAGGAGGGAGTATTAAGAAGTCTAAAGAAGAAATTAACACATTAAAAGTTTTTTAAAATCTTAATAAATACTCCCTCCGGTCCTATATATAAGAAAATTTTAAAAAATTTTTTTTGTCCTATTTATAAGAAAATGTCACAACTTTTAAGGTGGAGTTATTGTTTAAAAGATTTTTCTACCCCTAATTTAATGTTTGTCTTTTTAATATTTGTGAAGGTATTTAATGCTTCACAATTTTTTATGAGGGTATAGTTGTAAAAATATTTAAAAAAGTTATATTAATTAATGATTGTATTGGTTTTGATGTTTTTTTGGTTTTTCTTCTTATAATAAGTACCAGAGTAAGTATGATTAGAACATTTGTCTACAAAACCCAAAAATAAAAGGTAGTAATACTTAATTATTGTCTGCAAAGCAAATGAGAACAATTTCCCAGACGGTGGGGGTACATTAAGCTTGAAGCTGTGGTGGCATTTTTGAAGCTGTAGTGGCATTTAGGGGAATCGACAGTTTTTTTCGACCATGGGAATTTTTTTTTCAACCATATTCGCGTTCTTGAGTTTTTGACGCGTAAAAAATTCATATTTAATCCGTCCCAATCGAAAGATTCTCGTTTTTTGTGGGCGATGTTGTTTTATGTCCTAAACATGCATGCAAAAAATCGTGAAAAAATTCAACCTTTAAGTCACTCTTAATAATACGAGCGGGTGCGCGCGCCCCTGCGCGGACGCGAGAAAATCGGGTCAATTGTTTCCAGATCAAGGAAAGAAAAAAATTCCAGATCTAAACAAAAATATAAGAGTGTAAAAGAGAAAGGAAAAAAATATGGTGTAGGCAGTCTATGATAAAATTAATACTCCTCATTAATCTAATGGTTGAAAAAAACTTTCTCATGGTGGGAAAGAACTCCCCTTTCCCATGCTAAACCCCACCTGAAGCTGTACATACTGATACTAGCTGTATAACCCGGTTTGAGCAACGAAATTTAATGTATTGAGAAAACATCGATTTTCCAAGAAAAATATTATTCTATGTGTTCCACAATAATAATCACATTTATACACCCAAAAATATCTTTAAAAGAGTGTCATTCTCATTTTTAAAAGTTTTAATTGATTTTTTTATTTGTATCCTCCAATTAATATTATTATATACATAATTTTAAATCAATTTTTCCATTATGTATTCATGATATTGAAAAATGAAAATACGTCAATATTTCATGAGTAATTTAGTAGAACCATCCTTATATTTCTTTCATGTATTGAATTTGTACACGACGACGACGTTAGAGTAAAAAAAAAAAACGATATTTGTACAACTATTTTGTGATAATTTTTGTGACAACTTTTTCTCTTACATTCACATTATGTTTTTACTTTCTCTCTCTATTGATTTGGTTTTCGTGTCAATATCTACTTTTCTTTGTAAATTTATGGTTGTCCCAAAAGTTGTCACACAAATGGTTGTTTAAATAACACATCTAAAAAAAATTACACATGTATCCAACAAAATCTCACCATATAGATATTTGTGGAGATATTTTAGAAACAAATATAGCAAAGATGCATCATAACAAGATCTTATTGAATCTGTATGCGTCCCAATGACACCGAAGTGCTTTCCAATAGCTTTACACCATTGGTGTATAGAAAACATTAATTTTAAGCCTAAATTTTCAATTTCAAAAAATAATTTTTTTTTTAATTTCTACTATAACATCCTTAAAAAAAACTAATTGTGTTTCTTTTGGATAGACAAGATTGATACAGTGGCATTTAGCCTACCCAAGGCACAAATTTGTGCACCATACACAAGTTAAGAAAGGTTTTTTTTAGCCATTAGATTAAAAGGAACATTAATCCTTATTATAGTCTCTCTATACTATATCTTTTTCACTTGTCTTCAACCTTTCACCCACCACCAGACTACAACCTATTTCCATCTTCACCGTGTTCTGAAAACAAAAAACCAGAAAACTTAAATTAAACAACAAACTGAACAAATTTTTAACTTCAATTAAATTGAAAAAAATAGTAATATCTAGAAAAAGAAGAAAACATTATTAAAACAACAATTGAATATGTAACAATTTTCAGATCTATTTCGCTCAACAATCAATGATACAAAATCAAAAACCTTGAGATGGAAAAATTTCCAGATCTACCAACCCAAAGAATTGGATTTTAGGAGGGGGATAGATTGTTTGTGTTGTTTCTTTTCTCCTCAATTCATTCGACGATATCGTTTTTGATCTGAGTTGATGGGCGAAATCTCAAAGTCACTGGAATGCATGACAGTAGTTGAGGTAGTTTTTTTTCCTCTCTATTTAACCATTAGTTTTTTTGGAGGTAACAATCTTGGTAATGTAGAAAGGTATATGATAGATGTTATGAGTTGTTACATTTTTTAAGAACATGGTGAAGATGGAAATGAGTTGTGGTCTTGTGGTGGGTGAAGAGGTTAAAGACAAGTGAAAAAGATATAGTGTAGAGAGACTATAATAAGGATCAATGTTCCTTTTAATCAAATGGTTAAAAAAAAACTTTCCCTATTTTGTGTATGGTGCACAAATTTGTGTTTTGTGTAGGCTAAATGCCACCGATTGATATACGATAGGTATGTTAGTTCTAGATTGTTTGAATTTTAACGAAGACCCGTGCATGTTTTTTATAACCAGCACAACTCTTTACATAACGAGGACTACTCCTTTCACCTCATATTTGCTTTTAAGCTTATAAAATAATGTTCACCAGATATCTTTTGAAGGACTTATAAACACGTAAATTGTTTAAGAGTACGAACCGAACCACTTTAGAGGCTAAAAAAAGCAAAATTCTTACGCAAAAGCAATTTTTGACTTAATGAAAAGGCCACACTCTACCAAATATTTAAGAAAAATGCTCTTCTCCCATACAAAATATTTAAGTCACGTTCGGTAGCTTCAACGTGACTTAAGTCACGTTGCACCTCAATTCAACGTGAGTTAACTCACGTAGGTTATAGCCCAACGTGAGTTAACTCACGTAGGCAAAAAAACAAAGCCAATTAAGTTTCCTGAGCAAAACTGTTCGGAACCGTGGAGAAAAAGCAAGGCCACTCATCCAACAGATAAGTCATCAGATAAAGCCAATTAAGTTTTAAAACATGCTAAAGCAAAAGGCACTGCAAATAATTAATTAAGAAACATATAGAAACAACAATGACACTTTTTTTTTTAGGGGTGACAATAATGACATAGAAGTAGAACATATTTTTTTAATGTAATCACCCAAACTCATCAAGTCCACTCTCACATAATAAGACAGAGGGAGTAATAATAAGCAGGCACATAAGGTTGGTGTTTTGGGTTTCTATTAATTGCATGTGTCTCTTGTGAAATTAACTTGAATGATAGCTTTAATATATATATATATATATATATAAGTTATATATCCTTGCATGCAAATTGAAGTAATCATATCCTCTCTCTGCTTATGGCTCTAGTGATGGGCTGATGGCTCTATGAAGATTTTTTGATGTAAGTGTTACGACTCATGCCTTTCTTATTTTGTAACTTATGTGTGTGAATTAATTGGCTTTGTTTTTTTGCCTACGTGAGTTAACTCACGTTGAATTGAGGTGCAACGTGACTTAAGCCACGTGGATGCTATCGAACATGACTTAAGTCACGTGGGGGTGTTTTAGATAGTTCGTTCACATGAGAGTGAACAATTTTGTATGGGAGAAGAACAATTTTCAAGATTTAATCTAACATTTGTTCAATGTACCTCTTAGTTGAACTCCAAATACTTAAAAAAAACAGCATTTGTTGATTGTTTAGACTACTTGAAGTGGCAATGATCAAACTTCTATGGAATTGGTCATTGAAGCTTTAATATATACTACTATTTATGAATTCAAGGACCCTCCCAATCGCTTTTGATATCAGGTGAAACTCCTTTGTTTATATTTAACGAAAAACAGTTTTGGTTTTATTCCTTAAAAAAAAACAGATTTGGTTCTATTATTAAAATAATAATTAGGAGATTGAACATTTTATATGGAAGAACATTGATATCGAAATCTAAAAGATATTTAAATTGAAGTTACACATTAATATAATCTTTTTAAATATATATTGGGCATAGTACATACTACCTTACTTATTGTTAGCATTCTCCTAATTATATTGTTAATATTTAATTTAAAATATGACACAAGTTTTATTTTGAATCAGTCTCTTATTCGTAGTTTGTATTTAGAGTTCGACAGTTCCATATTAATAGAGTGAATTTTAATCATCAGTCAATGTTCACATTGATGAATATTTATACATCACGGAGATTATAAATCAAGCATGATGAATTTCAATTTAGTTCCAACTATGTATTCATCTCAATCATATTACTATCTTTTGTATAAATCGGATATCTCCACAAACAAAAATCCTGTTTATTAAGTGGACATCTTTCAGACAGATTGTTAAAGATGGTTGAATTTGTTATGCCTTCAAAAGATATGCAATTTAAATTATATTTCTACATACTCTAAATCCTACTAGTATAGATCCCAATTAAATTAAATTAAACATGATCAAGTACCACCATTATCTGTTGTAGTAGTACAAGGTGCCAATGTGTTGTGAGGGATGCTAACACCACCTCCTCTAACAGAAATACCAGGGAACTTCACACTGCTTGCTCTACTCATAAGATTTGAGTCAAGAAACACAACAATCACAGTGATATCATCATGGAAATGTCGCCGAACTCCACGGTCAATTTTATTTAAATCTGAATATCTCATTTCTCTCTTCTTTGCTGCTGCTTTAAGCGCAGTTTTCACCATCCTCCTTGCAATTCCCTGAAACAACACATAAAACATATAATCTATTTTGCACTAAACTCTTATCTCATCTCATTAAACATTACATATAACAAATTAAATGTGATCTCTATAAATCATGGCACAGGCACATCCTAAATTATCCGCACAAATTTTGTACACAAACACCATTCAAGCATAACCGTTACTTGCAATAAAAACGTTAAGACATTTACTTCAACCATATAGACCCTTAAGTTTTCAGTCAAAAAAGCAAGAAGTGTATATACTTTTTAATCTTAACTAATAATGGTATAACTATGATACTATCTATTATAGTCGAAGTTAAATGAGTAATCTTAACTAATAATGGTATGACTATGCATCTTACAAGCACCACTCAAGCATGACCGATACTTGCAATAAAAACGTTTCAACCACACAGACCCTTAAGTTTTCAGTCTAAAAAGAAATAAGTGTATACTTTTTAATCTTAACTAATATTGGTATAACTATGATACTATCTACTATAGTTGAAGTTAAATAAGTATCTTACAGTGCGAGGATTGTTTTGAACTATATCAACTGCTTCTTGATTGCTGAAGTGCTCCCAGAGCCCATCAGATGCAAATATAATAAATTGATCTTGAGGCTGCAACTGATGCACTAGTATTGATGGTTCTGAGCTCAGTATTGGCCTCTTGAACGGCTCAGGAAGTCGAAACTTGGCATATAATGGTTCTCTATTGAACTCGGCTTTTTTCAAATATACATCGCCAATGCATCTAGAAATCTGAGGGAAAAGATTGTAAAATTTATTACAAGGCCCAACGGTCCAAGTTTCATGAAATGAAGAACACAAGTCCACAAATCCAAGGGAATTTGAGGCTTTTCTCGTATAATTTAACCAATATTATAATTGTTTGCGATAAAAATTAATAAAAATCAATATAGCTATCAGAGAATATCTGTTATGGTTCAGAGACTATCTCACGATCAGCTATTCGTTGCAACTGATAGCTATCAGTTTATAGAAAAGTGACTTACTTGAATAATTCCCTTCACACGCCAAACATTATGCTTTAAAACAACAATATTTGAATCATCAGGGTGCATAGAATGAAGCTCCTGTCTTATAGACTCTATTGATGCATTGTGCTCTGTTGATAATTGCATGGCTAAAACCTCACCAGTTGCTTTAACTAATCTTCCCAAAACAGCCCTGGAATCACCAAGGTTTGCTATATAAAGGGTTCCATTACAAATAACACCAACAAGACAGCAAGACCCAACTGCTGCAATTTGCGGTGAAATTGGCCACAGCTGCGAAACCAGTGACATAAACCCCTCTTCCGTTGCTTGGAATGCCTTGCGAATTACATCAACTGACATAGATTGTTGCTCAGAAGTAAATCCTGAAATTTGAAGTAGAGAAAGAATATATATAAATTCATATTTGGTAATCGGGCAAACAACAATGATTCAAAACACACATGTATGATAAATCTGTAATTGATAGACATACAACTAAACAAACCAAATGATTGAGCTCAAGTGGTTGATGAGATTCAGTTAATGTCGAATAATTCAGGAGAACACAAGTTCACATCCTGGCTAGAAGAACTTTGACCAGACTTTACTTATCTCGGCCAAACTCTGGATTACGAAGTACTTTTCTTGGGAACCCGAGGGTTAAGACCAAAATGCATGCAATTAAACAGTTACTGAAATCCACTGTTTTCTTAGTAAGTGTATATCTGCTATTTTTTGTGGCATTAATTCAATGGTATGCTCCTAGTCATTGATCATAACTCCAACCATTGAGCTGAAACTCGAACTCAATGAAACCTCACTACCTATGCTCTAACAGTTTATCTGATAAAAGAATGATTCTTTTGTTGGTATATACTGGTTTTACATGAGACGGATATATTATCTCGGATATCAAAGCAAAAAGCAAGCAACAGAATACAAAGTCCTATTTTCTGAATCTTTCTAGATAAGTGATTTTCTTGGTTCTAAAAGACAGAGGAAAAAACACCAAAGCAACAAGTAGACTCTATGCTAATACAAACAACTAAACAAACTTCAAGAATTGACTAATTTTATTGTCAACTTACTCTTGAGATGTTGAAATAGGTGATTGTTGATAAACCGCGACGTCTCGGGACCTCCATGTCCATCATAGACACCAACAAAGGTTCCATAAGGGCCAGACTCATTCAAACTCAAACTACCAGATTCAATCTGGCTCTGATCTTCCAGCAAGTTATTGGCTTGAACTACAGCCATCGAAAAATCACCACATATGTGCTGCCCCGAGTCTTTATACCACAATAGTCCATCTTGTTTACCTCCAGCATCTGACGTTGTGCGCGCATATCCATCCGAACCCGGCCGAAAGCAGGCCTTCAAAAAGTTCACTAACTCCGATAACATACCTCATTTCACCAAACAACCATCAAGGATTTCAACATCTAACCTACAACTTTCACTCACTAGAGACTAATTTGACTATATAGCTACAACACTGCAAACCTCACAACAAGTCACCAGTTACCACATCAACAAGGATGATGATCCACCACAAACTACAACAACATCAACAAACAAGTACATATAAAAAATAAATTATGGTTCAGCTTCAAATATAAACTGAAATATGAACTATGGTCAAAAACAAAAACATGTGACACCCAAAAACAAGCTGTTTATTACAGTTTCCTGAGAAACAAAAACAAGGTACACCCAAAAACAGAAATTGGGTTCTCTAATCATAAATAAAGGATAAAGAATCAAACTTTTTGACT